>VZRF01012008.1:625516-1081539 GCA_013396875.1 Vireo altiloquus | reverse complement strand
GTCAATGTCAACAAACCCAACAGTGTGAACATGGCCTCCCACATCTCCTGCTTCTGCCTTGTTCCTCTGCCAGGAACTGCAAACAGGGAATGGTGTCACACCTGGAGCTCAGCTGAACCAGGCTCTGCAAAGGAAACTTTTCACTTTGGTTCAAGAAGGTCAATCACAAATTCCAGATGAAAAAGCCCACAGAGGGTTATTGAACAGAGACACAACTTGTGGCTTAGAAAGCACTACAGGCAAAAGCCAAAAAGACTTGAGAGGAAAACCACAGCATGCTTGTCCTGCTGTCTGTTATTTGCTAGAAAATGAGATTGTGCACAGCATTCCAGTGTGGACCTGTGTCCTGCTGCAGGATCACAGAGACAACACCAACAGTCCCCTGGCAGCACACGAAAACCTCTGCAGGGGAAAGATGACCCAGCTGGGACGTTCTCCCTTCAGTTAACTGCAGTAAAGATTAACTGGAAAAGTTAACTGCAGCACAGAATTCAAGTATTTTAATGTTCAAGCCATTGCCCATTTCTCAGGACTGTTGTGCAAAGCTGTTTTATCAAGTACCTTACATAAGTAAAACAATTATTTTGGCTTCCCAATTCCCCACAAACAATTTCTCCAAATAAAGTCATAATATACCCACTTTCTAGAGTGGTTTTGGACAGCATCTGACATCAGTCAAAGCTGGACCAATCCACTTTGTTCCCTCCAAGTCAGTCAGAAGAAACAACAGAAAATATTTGTGGGGTTTTTACCCCAGCAGCCATCTGGCAACTCCACCGTGGGAATCAAACCCAATGGATGGTGCAGGGATGAGGACAGCTCCTTGGCCATTCCACAGTGAGCAGGTGGCTGGAACAGGCCCCTGGATGTCTATTTTGGGAAGTCAGCTGGGAAGTCTGCAGGCTGCTGGGATGGGAGAAGAGTGAAACATTGAGCAGAGGACTGATTCTCCTGGGAGGAGCTGGATGATTCCAAGTTCAATGAAACCAATCCAGGGCAGATTTACAAAGATCTCAGTGTTACTTTTGTCCCTCAGCCACAGCAACAAAGACATAAAAAGGGCCCTTATCAAGGGTGATCTTTTCATTTCCTGATGTGGGACTGACACTTGGAATGGCCACTGCTCTTTCTGCATCCTCTGCAAGCATGTGAGGCACTGGCACAGCCTGTGCCAGGAAAATCCATGGTGCCCAGGTTCAGCTCCCACTCTCCCCTGGAATCCAAATTAACAGATGTAAAAGTCTGAAGCACCATTACGCTCCAAGAACTTCTAATGAGCCATAAAAAAATAACCTTTCCATATAAAATGGAAATTTAAATGAAAATATTAGGATAACTAAATCCCCATTTGTTCCGTGTATGTTGAAATACAGAGCTTTCCTTTCTCCTCAGGAAAGATGAAGTGAAAATAAAAACTGAGAGTTTTAAGTGTTTTACCAATGGGAGAGGAATGAAGATGTTTGGTTAAAAATAAGTAATTGCAGTGCTCACTGAAGTGAAACACAACTTATTCCCCAGCAGGGAAGGGAATGACAGCACACTACTGGGCAGCTGCATTCCCAGAGCTGGGAGTTACCACTGGTCCAGTTCCAGATACACAAATCAAGCTTTTCTACCACTGTAGTTCAGCCATCAGACAGTATCTTCAATACTTCCTCTACAAAACTAGAGCTTGGACTTGGCTGATTGCTTGAACAAATATTCAAAACCTGATCAGATTTTGCCTGTAGTATTCCACGTGCTGTTTTCATGGAGAAAACTTCATATTCTCATGTCACAGAAGAGAACAAGAAGCAGCTGATGAAACAGTAAACAAAATGCTCACAAGGCTTCATTTGATATCATTCCAGCTTCTACTTTGCATCAGGAAATCAACACAGTGGAAAAGAAGAAAACCAAAGTGAGTGGGAAATGGCCCAGGCCCTTCAGCTGCTCTGTTCACAGGGAGAGGCAGCTCAGGGAACTCACCTGAGCAGAATGAATCCAGGTGCTAGATCCAGGGCTGTTCACACCATCCAAGGAGGTCACAGTGATGGTTCCTGGCAGTCTCTTCTCCCTCTGGCACAGCTGCTCCTGCAGCACTGCCTGGAATGTGAACCACAGCCTGAGGATGGCTTCTTTAGGTCTGTACACTCCTTGCTGGCCTCCAAATCCCAGAGGGAGTCAGCACAGCTTTGGCAGAGTCAGGGGATTTCTCAGGGAGGGGAAAGAACTACCTGGAGTGGAGGTGAAGCCTTTAGGGGTTCAGTTACTTTGTTGTGCCCAGCAGCATCCAAGCTCCAGCTACCTTGTGTACCTCTGAGAGCCCTAATTACTGCAGGAAAACCCTCCAAAAGGAAGCAGTTCATTGATGCAAAGGTTCCTTTAAAAATTTGAAGGCATCTTCACAAGTCACAACCTCTACGATGAATTGGAAGATCAGAATTATAAAAAAAAAATACCTTTTCTTAACAACACAGAGGAGCCAACTCCACACTGAGGAAATGAAAATCACTCCAAGCAGATCATAAATACAAAATTTATGTGGCATTTCAGTAAAAATACGCATTAAGTATAAATTTGCAACACTTTCATGTAACAGACAACCCTGTGTAACATTTCCAGGAAGAAAGCCCACATAACACGTGCCACCCCCATGGGGGCAGTAGATACAGAACATTCCAGGACACATACAAGTTCCACACAGATCCCAAGGACAGGAGGTTTGGAATGCTGGATGGATTTCCAGCCTCTTGAAAAAGGAACATGCCAGATTTTTTTCATGACTTGCTGTTAAGAAGTCTCATTCCAGTGGCGTGCAGCCCAATTGATACTTAAATTGCTTCTCAACAATCTTAAATTAATCTTGACACACAGCTCTAGTTCACAAGCCTTAAGGCCCTGTCCTTCATCAAAACATTTTGAGCAGTGCCAGCAGCAGCTTCTCCAAGGCCCTTTTGTCTATACTGAGGTTGCAAGAACAAGTCTCATTTCTTTATGATTAATCCTAACAGATACAGAGATAACAGAACACCCAGATTGCACAAAAGGTTGATCCTGACTTTTTGGAAACACACCAAGTTTAATACTATTGTAATAGTCTAATTAGCACTACTCACATGATTCAATTAAAATGTGTTTTAGTGGAAAAACCCCTGATTCTGGAAGGTATATTAACACAACACTTCTACTGCACAGCTAATAGTTTTTCTGTTAAACACAAATTTAGTCTTTACAGTGTTTGCTGCTTGCTGTTTTCCAGATAA
The DNA here is from genome assembly GCA_013396875.1 of Vireo altiloquus. Lineage (NCBI taxonomy): Eukaryota > Metazoa > Chordata > Aves > Passeriformes > Vireonidae > Vireo > Vireo altiloquus. The sequence goes on along the minus strand of VZRF01012008.1, from coordinate 1,078,294 downwards.
ACATTAGTCAAAACTGAGTATGTTCAGTTCCACACTATAATAATTTTCCTACAAATGTAAAACGAAGTTGGAGAGATCAATGGTTGCACAGAATCACCTTTTCTATGGAAAGCCTTAATCACAGTTTAGTGATCTTTGTAATAAAATACACCAGTACATGTTAAATACAGTCAAACCCAGTCCCTACATTATTCTTTGCTTTATTCATGAAAACACAGGAACAAAAACATTCATCTTATGTTCAAGACGACTTAGAAGCCTGACCAAGCTCATTTCCAGATCCACAAGACAGACCTACACTGCTGTCATCTGCTGCCTTCTTACTTAACCCCTGCTCATCTGTGATCTTACAGTTCAGTCTATCATGATGGAAAACACTTCCTATCTTGGGTTTAAATAACCCAAACCCAACTGTGACATGCAACAGCAGAGGGAATGTGAGCAGACACTTCAGACAGAGCACACAAAGGAGCTTCTGATCTCTCCCACAGCACCTCACAAACCACGTGCCTTGTGCCATTTGTGGCTTTGCTTGCTTGTGAAATCCAAAGACACCGCAGGGAAACCCAACTCTTGTGAGAACACCTCATCATCTCCCAAGTGGAGAGTTCTTCCCTTCACACTGCAGTGGCCACAGAGTTTTCTTGATCTTTGCAGATAAAAATTTAGCTTTTAAAAAGCTGCTGTGTGTCTCACCTACTGCTGAGTTCTGCTTTACACTTATATGGGACAATACCCACACAACACAAACTGTTCTCAATCAAGATAGTGCAATGTATAGATAGTATCAAGTCTGTGTTTTCACCTATGTGAAAGCACTTTTACAGGTGTCCACTACATGGAACTCAAGCTCCAGACTGGGAGCATTCCTTAACAAATTTCAAATTCAGGATATGCAGTATGATTTTCTTCTTTTGAGCAGCTCTAACAGACAAATGCAGTATTTCTACCATATTTCCAAAACATGTGACAGGACACAGACAGGAAAGTTGAGCTTTCTTAGCAAATATGATCTTTATGAGCATTAAAAAACAACAACAAAACAGCTTTCAACACAAATTGGCCCTAATTATCTCAGTCTCAAAGGAAACCAGCATCGTGCACTTGCAACTTCTCTTCTAATGAGAGATGACCTCATCTCTGACTACTCTTCATCTTGAAGAACAAGATGAAATTCATGCATGTTAGCAAGGCTTATGCAATATATATATTTTTAAAAATAATATCAAGATTAAGACACATTTTAGGCTCATGGTCATACATCAACAAAGCAGGAACATACAGGATCTCACTGAAGGTACTCCTTACCAAAAAAGACTTATATATAACCCAAAGGAGTGATACACTGATATGTTTAATGACCCAAGTCTAACCACACCTAATGCTGTTTACCTGATGAGCCATTTTCACTTTACACAGTCCAACACACACACTTTTATTCTGATAGAAGTAGCAAACCCCAAAGCTTCTCCCCACTATCCACCTGTGCCTCTCTCTTTTCCCAACGTGATGATTCCAAAAGCAGAAAAGTGATCAAAGGTAAAACCCTAAGTGCCTCTTCAGATAACGCCACTGGAGCAGCTGGAGTTCTGCCAGAAGCATTGGAAGCTGGAAATGGCAGGACTGCACTGCATATGACAAGAAATGGCAAGAAATATACAACTTACTGACTCCAAAGTGAATATTTCCTGCTACAATCTTCTGATGGGAACAAATTACCAAAAGAAAAAAAAAATAGTTGCGCTTTGGCCAAATTTTCCCCTGACCAAAACAATTTTCTTTAAATCTTTTAGAAGTTCCAACACATTTGAAACATTTAGCTGCCACTCTCTTTCTGCCTGAGGTTTTTAATTACTCCAGCTCCTTGGGTCAAACAACTCAAGCTGCACAGCCTCTGGATCACCAAAAACTGACACATCTTGGGGTGAGCTGCAGGATCAACTTCCAAAACAAACATATAGAAATGGAAGAGAAAGGTGCTTCGGTTGACAGTGATAAAAACAAACCCATGGTACACAACATTTCTGATAGAAGACCAGTAAGGTGCCTCCTTTCACTAGTGAATCGTCTCTGTGCTTCTGTGGCATTTGGGAACAATCAACATTCAGACAGAAAAGTCAGTCCTGCCAAGCTACCGTGGAGTTAAAAGTCCTGATCTTGCCCAGATCAGTCCTTAGAGGGACACGCACATGCAATGATCATTTCAGAGCTGGTGAACTGAGGCTGACACCTCCTTTTTCTCTGAGAGGACATGGAACAGGTAAGACACTGATTTTGATTGTCACAGCTAAAGTCACGCAACACACAGCAAATGTGCTTATCAAAGAAAGTAAGCAAGTACTAAGCTTAAAAAAAGAGGAGCCTGCTGGCAGAGCAGAGCTTTGCGTAAACACTAACGACAAATCAAGTGTAAGCTCCAGCTTCAGACCCTCAGGGGGTCTGACACTTCTTTGGTCCAAGTGTACAAAATACACCACTGGTTATAGTTCCTTCTCAGCCCCCTGACTTTTCCGCTGTCTCACTGTGCTTTCAGTCTCTGATTCAGCTAAAGGTTGTTCGCTTAAGTCTTCCATTTCTTCTTCCCCTGATTCTTTTCCAAGTGCTAAATCCTCCTCCGACTCATCAGCACTTGAATTTGCTGCATCTTCTCCATCTGAGAGATCTTTCACGTCTGCAGCCTCTTCCGCCTCATCCGCAGAAAGCTCTGCAGCCTCCTCCGGCTCTTCCAACGCCGCGTTCTCCACGTTATCCTTGGTAATTGCTTCTTCTAAACAAAGCAGACACTGCAGTTAGACTGAATCTCACAATGATGCCTTTTGAAGTTGCATCACCAGGGATGTACCCTGAAATACTGATGAACATTATTATTGATTAGGATTATTATTCCATCTGGGATTGGAGCCACGTGAGCCTTAAGGTCCCTTCCAACCTGAACCATTCTGTGGTCCTCTGACTGAAAACTTTTCCTTATTTTTCAGTTATTCCATTAAATCTTCAGTAGTATTTCTCCTCCACTTCCATTTATTTTCCTTGCATATCAGCCACAGACAGGCTTTCATTTTGTTCCACTGAGTTACAAACCAAAGGCAACCCAATTTTACTTGGCTCCTGGATTACTGGTTCACACCTAAGATCTGAGCAGTGTATTGCCCTCCCTCCTACCAATTTACACTTTAAACTACAGCATCTCACCCACTCAAGAGTTCTTACCAGGTGTTTCAGCTCTGTATTTTGACTTGGTTGGGCATAGGCAGTCTGAAATCAAAACCAGGATCTGTGGAAAGGAAAAAGGCATTTAGTAGCAATAATAAAAAAGGCATTTATCAGCAATTGCAAGAATCCCTGCACTCATTCTTTTTAGATAGATAACACACAAAAAATTTACAAAATTGTATTATCTTGCTTAGAGATAAGAGTTAAATAAAAACATGGAAAAAAGTGCTTTCTCAGTGTGTACTAACCAACATTTCTTGCTTTTTACTACCCATTTTCTGCCTCCTACTTTCCTAAATTTATTCAGTACTGACACTGCTTGCATCTGAAGAACAGCTCAGAACACAGTTGAGAATTTTTACTTTTTGAAAATCTATGAAAAAATCTTGGTCAGGATTTTCTGTATTTTGGGGTGTTACTCCATTCATATCCCTGGTTCCCCAATACAGATGTGTGTTCCACCTTTTGTGCTTGTTATTTAACCAGCCCAGGGCAGAACAACGACACTCAAAATGCAAAGAAGACATTTGTGCCTCTCTGTCACATGCTAAGAATAGTGCAAAGAAAAAGACAGAGCTGACACTATGTGAAAGAAATATATTTCAATCATTGAAAAGCTTTTTGGAAAGAGCTGGGAGATTAACTTCACATTTTTTCAGCTTTTTCAGTTAGGGTTTTTTTAAGTGAAGGAGTAAGAAGGAGAGTTTCTTTTAAAACATAATATTCATTGCTCCTAGTTATACTAACTTGATTTGCACTGGTTTGGTGAAAATTTACCATCTAGAAAAATGCAACTGTTGAAATTGAATAATCAAAAACATTTGCTTGTATACAACAATTCTGTCCATGCATCATGTAGAAAAATGTGGTTTTGCCTAAATTCAAATTTCAACTGCATTGAAATCACTTCCCAGTACTACTGAGAAATACTCTCAAAATTTTTCTTTATTTCACTAATATTTGGGCTGAAGGGCAAGGATCCACATCCCATAAACAACCTTTACACTACCTACAAAGAATAGTAGCTTACTTAATAGTACTTAGCAGCAGGTTAAACCAGCAGAACTGTTTAAACCATCCTTGCAGTTGCAGAAGGCACTTGTGGAATGGGCAACTCATCTGAAAGAACTCAACCCTCAAATCTTCAAAGCCTTAAAAAATATTTTTATCCTTTGAATTTGAGTAACAGTGTGGCAGCACCCTCACATTGCTGACTCCCCACAAAAGCAACTCCTCTCTGGTTAATAAAACTCTCCACAAAGCCTGTGCTTTTAGAATGTTGGAGTCTTGACCAACTCTGACCACATACATTCAACCTTTAAGCAGAACAGTCTTAGATATAAAAAAGCCAATACAAGAATCTCTCATTTTAGTAGATGGATGAAACAAACCTAAAGTGAAGCATGGAGTTCCTAAGAAGGTGACTGGATTTGCATTGAGGGCATTGTCCAAGTGCTTCTTAAGCAGTGACAGGCCTGAGACACTGACCACCACTGTTGCAGTGTTTGACCATGCACTGCTTCCTAATGTCCAGCCTAAACCTCCCTGGAACAGCTTTGAACCACTCTCCCACATTCTGGATATCATGGAAGAGATATTAGTACTTAATAATGTATTATTAAAGCAAGGTATATATTTAAGTATACCTTATGAGCAAAGTTGGTTTTATTTTTTTCACAAGTTTATGCAAAGCAAGAGTTCTAGTTAACTGAGGAAAAAAAAAGTCACATGTTTTCTTACCAAACCCAGGAACAGGCCAATCAGCAAGGTAGCCAAGATGAAGATGGCATAGGAAACCCAAACATGAACTCCAAGAGTGCCAATGAGGTAGTTATGAATTTGCTGGAAATGAGAAAATGATACTTAATAACTTCATACCTAAAACCACTTAGGAGTCCTACTGCCAACACCATTACATTAATTGCTGTCTGATTAAGTATTAACAGTATTTGTACTGAAGGCTTCCGCTTTTGACACCATTAAATTTTGGGGGTTTGTACCAATTTGTTCACATTAAAAGGCTTTTTAAGCAGAGGATGCACAACTCCTTCTCCCTAAGATGCTCAGCATTACAGACACCATACACATCTTTACTGCAGATGGATGTATGAGGAGCCTCAGAGCTCACAGGAAAGTATCACAACATCCTTCATCTTTATGTAGCATCTGTTCATTAACTAAAATGAAGCCATTTAGCTCTTACTGAAGCTTTTTAGCTCTTAAAAGGAGTCACACACTCTAAGCATACACTGAATAAATGATTTCCCTTCTAAATTTAAATATAATAATCCAAATACATTATTAAGATTTCTTTCAAACTTTAGTGTTCCTCAAATCTACAAATTCAACTGACTGAATCAAGCAGAACATTGAGTCAGATGAGCTGGTAGGAAGTCAATTATGACATTAAAATCTCTTTCAAAACAAACCACAATCAACATTTACAAGAGTTTAAATACAGAAATTCCAGAGTCTTCTTTTTAAATGTCTGAACATCTTCCGATATTTATTAAAGCATAAGCAAAGGCAGCAGAGCAGGAGGAGTGAGGAAATGTACAGCTGAAATAGTCAAAGTGGAATGCAAATTAGAGGTTTCTTCCCAGAACAGTTAATCTTTCAGGAAGGAAACTTTGGAGAAACAACACCATTACTGAGCAACCATGGAAGAGAAACACCAGAAGGCTATAAAAAGTAAATATTATCCAGTGAAAGAATCAAAGATACACAACTCAGAGCTCGGCTTGGTTCTGTTCGTTTGATGCTTAGTAGAAGTGTAACAAACTGTTCTAACTCTCCACTACATTTCTGTTCTGAAGCACATGTTACAATACTAACATATTTTGCTGCAATCAAATACAGTCTCTCAATCTCACTGACACTCGAAAATTTTAAGAGGATGTTTCCTGACCAAAATCAGAAAGGTCTGAAATTCCTCAGTATTTGGATGTCATGGAAAAACTTTGCTAATTCCCAGATGAAAGCATCTTGAAATATTCTAAAGTAAAATACGCCTTAATATTTTAAAGCACTCTTCAGTATAGCTAAGCATTTCTCCTTTACTTCTGATAATCCCTTTATTATCCAAATTCATGTTCCTGTGCAAATGGTGGTGTCAGTTTGAACCCCAGATGCAGAAATTGTTACTAAAAAACCTCCCTGCCCTCCCTTCTCCTGGTGCAATACATGATGCAAACAAAGTGCAGAGGAGCATCATTCACAACTCTGAAAATGAACCTGGAGATGATCTTTAGGAACAGCATGAAGTGAGACAACCTGGTAGGTATTTAACATATTCCTGCTGTTTACAACCATTTTTGCAGCAGCTCTCAAAAAGCTACTCTATACTCTTAAAGATTCTCTCATTCCAGTAAGTATTTCTACTATTGGTGACAATATTTACAATCAAACTGCCATTATTGGCACCACACACTTAGAGTGCAAAGATCTCATATACCTAATGTGCAGTAGAAGTAAGGCAAAATTAACTTCCATAAAAGGATAATAAAAATATTCAGTGATGTATTGACTTTTAAACATATGATTACTCCAAGCACAAAAAGGGAGTTTGGGAAACACTTCATGGTTACTTACCCTGATCCATCCAGAGAAGTGAAACAGCCCTGCCATGCCATGCATTCTGGAAAACAAGGAAATGGAAGGACAGACTCACAACAGTCCTGTAGCTCCCCTCCCCATTCCTAAATATCCTACAGCTCTCCCTCCCTCTCACATGAAAAATAAGGACCCTCTCTGGATCTTTGTGCATTTACACATAGCTTCAGCCAGAATGAACTGCAGGCCACTCACATCTTTAGTTCATCTTACCACGCAAGCTTTCTATACGATTTCTAAGCAAATCTACCTCTCTGAAAACAAATTTTTATATATTGTATAAGCACTACACTGTTTGATATTCCAAAGTGGGACAAAAGACTCTCTTGTAAAGAAATAAACAAGAAATCCTTAAAGCTAAAGGCTGCCCAGTAGCCAGAAGTCATGAAGTAATAATCTGCATAAACACATGCTTGTTTCCAGGGCTCAGCAGATATGGAAATGCCACTTTACATAATACTCAGTGACTGTATTTTTTTTCTTAATTTCTTTTCAAAGATGACATAAACAAGCCCTAGCGGGCAGAAACAAAAGCAAGTGCAGAAAATAAACTGCCTTTAAAGGTGAAAAGCTGGGAATCAGGTTGTCAATACTGATTGCTTCTGCAAAGCCTGTAAATCTAGGGAATAAAGGCCTTTTGTCTTTAAACTGTCAACACAAAACCCTAATGAATAATGAGCTATAAAACATAGTTCTGGTTAAAAAAACTAAGTGTTACATTATAGAAGATGGAGACTTCCATCCTGCTACAGGCTCCACAGCTTCCCATTTCCTCTCTAGGATGTAGCCTTGAAGATCTTCCAGGGTTCGGGAGCCGCGGTATCTGCGGAACACTCCATCGTTGGCACTGCAGAACAAATCCCCATCAGCACACACAGCCCCCAAACTCTGGGGTAAAAGAAAACCAACACCCCATCAGCACACACAGCCCCCAAACTCTGGGGTAAAAGAAAACCAACACCCCATCAGCACACACAGCCCCCAAACTCTGGGGTAAAAGAAAACCAACACCCCATCAGCACACACAGCCCCCAGACTCTGGGGTAAAAGAAACCCAACCAAAACCCCCACATACATTACAGATTTCACTTGCTCTGAGCTGAATGTTTGGGATTTGTAATCCATGATGGAAAATCTCAGTTTTTAAGCAGCATGAGTTTTTGCCATTTTTGAAGCTGCTATTTTTCTTAAATATTCACTGGCAATTCAGCAAATACACAAAGCACATGAGGTTAACAATCAAACCATTTCTAAATACAACTCAGAATTAAAAGTTCACATATATCTGTATTTGTTTGTGTATCTGCACGACTCATAATACTCTGACTTGATGAAGGGTTCAATATTTTAAGGATAACATCATCTTATTGGAGAAGAAAGACAGCAAATGTCTTCTCTGATCCATTTTTAATAGTATAGATAACAGGGAAACTTAGTAAAGTCACTTAAACTAAAGAAAAGTCTCAGATAAGGATTTTATCATGCAACCAAAGCTACAATAACCTGAGCTGAAATCAAAAGTCACTCTTCCTTCATTTTCCCCCACATTTCATTTATGGATTAAATCAAATGACAAGTAGGAGTCAAAAGCTGCTGTTTCCAGTATGACACACTTACTGATAAATTGTAGGAAGTGTTGTGACAAAGAAACGACCACTCAAGCCTAGAAAAGGAAGGAAACAACACAAACAGATCAGTAACACTGAAATTTCTCAGCATTCTGACTTATCCATAAATACCTAGAGATCTGTATTTTAGACTAGAGAGCAGCAGGCTGCACAGCTTTGACCATTGTTTTGTAAATACAGGTTAACAGTTTGTCTTCAGATATGCTACAAACAGGAACAGATATGAAATATTGGTAGCAAATTAAGGACAAATGTTTAGCTTGAAGAATGTTTACTGAGAGGTAGTTTTCCTCAATGTCTTAGAGTGACTTCCTCAATGACTTAGAGTGATATTCTCCTCTGAATTTGTCTAAAACTGAAACACTCATTAATGGATTTGTCTCATCAGTGTTTGCATCCAGCTGCAGTTTTGGACCAGCCCAGCACTAGATGCACTCAGACTCCATCAGAAAGGGCTGAATTCCTATAGCCAGCAACTGCAATTTGTATAAAGTACCAGTGTAAAGAGTACAGTTATTTAACTTTGTCTTTTATGAAATTCCGTGAAAATCTTTTGGGAAATGAAGGCTTTATTCAGCCTTCAATAAAGCAAACAGCTCTAGGCACCAGGATTAGCCATAGAAAAGTATTGTAGCAAGAGGGTTTCTGTCTTTAGAGGCAAAGATGAACCATACTGAAATAAGCCAGGTATTTTTAAAAGTTTCAATGGTAATGTTTTCCCTACTTTGAATTCCTCTATGGAATAGGCAGAAAAGGGATGTGGCTTTTTTCTCTGCCTTTATTGCTACGAGAGGCAGGGTGATGAAAAACTTTCTGAAACAGCTCAAAGTTGTGCCAACACAGGGAGATAGAAAGCAAACAAACCCACAAGTGTAACAGCAGAATTAATAAAACAGACAGCACAGCTGCACAAGGAAAACTGGGTGAAGAGTCATAGAGTACACAATTAGCCAAAGAACAGAGAAAGTCATGGGAACACTGAAAGACTCTCTGAAGTTCTCACAAATGCCACTCAGGCAAAGGAAACAAAATTCAGCACAAACCTCCTACCTGTGACCTATCCTAGAGTGAAAACCTCAGAAGTAACACTGAAATCTAAAAGCTATGAAAAGCATCTGAGCATCCCTAATACTTTAGGCAGGCATTTGCTGGTTATCTAAGGCACCTCCTTAGATGGGTAAAACCAGACACAAGTCAGCTACAAGATTTAAGAACACATTGAATTGTTTTGGTGCCTGTTTAATACAAACTTGAACTGGCTGCTAGTTCAACCTGATATACAGTCAAGCATCTGTCTCTGTTTGCAAATCAAAAACTGACATCCATGATGAAAACAGCTAATCAAGAATAACAAAAAAAATCTTCTATCTGCACATGCACACCCCCGAAAATGTACAGAGAACTGAGACACCATCTAAAACTACAGCTGTTTTCAACCAACAACTACTCAAAGAAGACACAGAAGATCCGTGAAAAACTGTTTTAATTCACAGGTAAATGCCATGATCGGGAGCTTAAAAAAGGCACCACAAATATGCAGAACTTAAGGAGCCAGAATTGCTTGTTCCACACTGAATGTTTCAATGGAGAAGAATGAGGCAAGAGGAAGCACTTTAAGGCTGGAACATCAAGTGACTGAAATCTGCTGTGAAGCCATTAAGGCTCTGGTGGATTTATTCTTCAGGCATCTCCTGCAATTAAGCACCATGAATGGCCACTTTCTCCTGCCAGTTTGGGAAGTGCAATTTTATGTAACTCTGCACTCATCTTGTGGTTTTCCCCTAATTTAACACATTTTGACTACTTTCAATTCAATGAAGGGGTTACATAACTAAGACTAATTAAAATACCATTGTGCAAGCAAGAAAGGAGACAGAGCACTTAAACACAACAACTGAAAGGCTGATGCAAAGCCCACTGTAAAAATACCTCAGCAACTTTGGAAAGCTCCACAGAAACTCATATATCTTCCAAATTACATCAGCACCGAAGGTCAAATATGTAATAAATGTTTGTTTTTCAGTTTGAGCATTCCTTCATTTTAGAAGTGCCTGCAGCTTGGATGTTGTAGGTTTATTACCTGAGCTTTGGTACTAATTCAGCATTTTGGTCAGTCCTTTGACACACAGAAGTTAGCCATGCCTAGGGGTCAGGACTCTCAGCAACATTAGAAATTCAAGTATTAAGTTTACATCTATTTAAAAAGGTAATATTAAAACTCATCTCTTTATTACACTATATAATGGTTAGTTTATGCAGCTTCCTGAGACAAGATTTTTGTATACTTGTGAACTTTTAACAAGACATGAACCTACAGAAGGTCTCTTGTACACTTAGATTGCTGATTCTGAGACAAGGGTTTTGATAAAGTTGGGGTTTTTTTTAAATATTCAGCATGTTTTCAACTAATAAAATGAACACATTTTTCACATGCTTTATAAAGCGAAAAAAAAAGAAAAATCAGGAAAGTTTGGCCCTTTTTTTTTCCTAACAACATCTCATCTTTCAGTCCTTTGATACTACTGATAAAATCCTTTACCCCCTCAAAGCCCAAACGAGCACAAAGCACTCCCTGGAGATACAGAGGTTTATATAATATTAATACTGCTTGAACAAAGACACATTCAAAACTTTGAAGGGAGTCACCAAAGGAATAAATTAGATTGCACTTGTGCTTCTGTGAATAGTTAGGAAAGTGTTTTTATAAACATATTTGCATATGTGCATCACCAGCAGGAAACAGCAATAACATCTGAATATAATGCATGACCACAAATAAACTGGTCAAGAAACCAGCACCATGCTGGAAACAGATAACAACTTTAATTAAAGAAACCTCCCTCTCCCATACCCTGAAATTCTCCTAACAGCAGGCTACACACTGGAATCTTCTGCAGACAGGTTGGAGGAATAAGACAGGCAACAGCTTCCAGTGAGGAAGATTAAAATAGAGAATAAGCCTCTTTTAATTCAGTATTAAGCCAGATCACCTCCCCAATTCTTTAATCCTTCAAATTGAGTTTATAAACTTCAGTTCAGAAATATGAACTGTATGGAGAAGCAAACTGTGGATAACATTATTTTGACTTTGAAGCCTAATAAGTGGAAGAACTGATGTTATTTAAAGTCTGTTTCATGCTATACCTGGTTCTTGAGTGATATCCACTTTTCCAACAGTGATCCCGAGCCGTTCGCTCTCCTTGGCAAAGCTCTCCCAGGTTGCCTCAATCTGCTGACAGGCTGGACACCAAGGAGCGTAACTAAAGGGGGAAGGCAGAATAAATATTTTAATACTCTTACACCAAAGACATTCAAATTGATTTATCATACAGAGAAAATACAAACACATCAATCACAAAGGGAAAAACCTACAGTTTTTCTTAATCAAGTCGACTGAATAAGACAATCAAGAAAGTTTTTTATCAATCCCTATATCATCAAAACAAAACAAATCACAGATTTGAGAAATTCATTTCCAAACTCCTCACCCCTTGTGATTTATTCTATTTACAGGAAATAAAATTCATTTCCATGGCAGCTACCTGAATTATTGAAGCCAGGCTGTCCTCTGAAGCAGTATCCTTCATCACAACATTTTTATTGATTTCCCACACCTCAGAACTTCCCAAAATTGCATTTGCTTTAGCCCACTACTCTACACTTCACAACATGCCCTTTTTGATAGCAGTCGTTAGAGACTTAAAAAGAGCACACATCAAATTCCTACTGCTCATACTTAGTGTCTTGTTTTTACCTGGGATTAATTTCAGAAAAACAGGAACACATGTTTCAAGAGCTGAATTTTCTGCACTCTCAATCAGAATAATTAAACCAATTTTGCACCTATTGGTAATATCAATCTGGAAACAGAACAGCTAATATAAAGTATATCAGATAAAATTGCTGATAAAACCCTTTTTGCCACCCTTATGTATTTTAGCCTAACTTGGTTGGCCAAGTCTGCCTCAAGCTTGTACAGCTTTCCATGGTCTGTCAGACAGACAGCAAGGGAACCAGGACTGGCAGGTCCAGCCTGTGACTGAGCTGGGGCAATTGCCCATGCACAGACTTAGACTTTTACTAATGAGGATAGACCTTTATGGGATTTAATCTGATTTACCATGGGGATGGAGGTTTCTAAAAGCAAAAGCAGTGAGTCTAGGGACTCTCCCCTTGTCACAGTGCTCCACAAATGCCACCACGCTCCCCATCCACTGCAAGCCATAGAAACACATTCCCTCCTGGGCAGAGTCCAAAATCCTTAGCACAAAACCATCAATGAGGAACCTTCACAAGGTTCTCTACTACTTTGGTTTGTCTGCCAACACTATCTGACCTAGGGACTGGTAATTCCTAATCTCTGGCTGTCAGCAGGAATGTTCCTTCCTCAATGGCTGCAGACAGATATCCCCAGCCACCCCCAGATGTTTCATACAAATAAACCTTTACATAAAACAGGTCATTTCTCACAGAAGATGTGGAATTAAACTAACTCTGAGTGCTTTGTGGTAGTTTTTAAACTCCTGTACTTAAAAAAGGGAATCTTGTCACTTTGCAGTTAAAAGGACGCTTTAATTGTACTAGAAATTCACAATTCTAACTGTGAAAGCTCATATCTTGTCTTTTTAAGTCAACATCATACTGTGTGAAAGCATCTGAAAAAAGGACATAAATCTTATCCTGGCAAGAAACAGACCCTTAGTATCTTTCAAAAAGATGTTGGAAACAAGTCTCACACGCAGCACTGTTCTCCATTGTGCTGCTGGCCCATAGAGAGCTTCTAATAACAGTCTGACAGATACTGTACTTTACAAGCAGGATTATTTTATTATAGAAGCTAGACTGATAAATAAGAAACTGCAAACATCCATCAGATAACGCAGCTGACGTTGATATAAAATGAAAGACAGAAGTTTGACTGTTTTCTAAATCCAGCTTCTCTAGATGCGTCAAATTCACACCGTGAGATTTTCAATATTTAATACATCCTTTAGCCTGTTTAATCCGATTTTGGAATAGAAATTTAGACTATATCCAAATTTATATTTACATTTGACATGCGTGAGCATTTCTCCTGAATGAAATTAAGTGGACTATTAAATACACATGACTAACATTCATATGATTGATAATATTCCCTTTATCTCAAAGCAGCACTAAAATCACCATGTCAGAGTTTAGCAGTGACAGGACATAACACTGAACTTCACAAAAAGCTGTAGCTGTTGGCTGCCTAATTTTTAGCATCAATATTGGACATGGGATGGCCACAGAGCCATATAATGCTACAAGATCCAGCCACTCCAGCTGAAGGCTGGCACAGATAATCAGGATTAAAATATTTGCTTTACATTCCTGAAATTACACATCTAATTCTCACCAGCCAGGAAACAGCCTCTCCCCACATGCTCAAGAGAGAACTTGCAATACACATCAGATTTCAGATGGTAACAACAGAGTTACCACTGCTGTTGACCTCAACACCCTCACTTTCCTGAAATTTTCCACATCTGCATTTGTTGTGCAGCATTTGAGGCATTAAGGAATTCACGACTGCCTCCTGGAAATAATAAAAAAACTACATTACCAAAGATTTATTTTGTCTCTTTCTCAGTCTTAAAATACTGAAAGAGAAAGTGTAAGGGGAGGTAAGTTAAGGTCATCTTTATCAAAAGTTTCAAAAAACTTTCTGCACCCTGAAGGACTGAGGGAAGTACTTCATTTCAACAGATTTCTAACGAATCCTTTAGAACTGTGGCTAATTCACATTTCTACAGAAGTTACAGTACAACTACTGTTGCCTTTTCTTGGTCTTAAAATTAAAACCAAAACACGGTTTATGGGGAAAAGGAGTTTTTATTTTGGTATTTATTTAACGATTTTTGGGTGCATCACTTTGTCCAGGTGGAATGTTTTGAAATGCACACACCATCTTTTTACAAACCGAAATACACACAATTATAGGCCTTGCAAATTAGCATATTTATCAAAGATTAATGAATGAATTAATTTCTCAAATGAATTTTTCGCTCTCAGGAACTTTTTTCCTGGATGAATCTATTTTAGTTTACAAAAGATGTTTTGGAGAGGACTTTGGTGTCTGGGACTTCCAGACTGTTTTTTGGTTTAACAGTACAGTGGGTTTTAGCTAAGTTATCAGACTTGGAAAGTTACAAATATGTAGGCTAAAAGCACTAAGAATACATAAAACTATATAAAAGGGTATATAAGAAGGGTATAAAAGAAAAAGCAAAAAATCATCCTGGCATCACTACCATTCTTAAATTCCTAGAAAAAATAAAATATAATCTGTAGGAGCAGGGAAGCAGACCCTCATGTCTGCTGTGGAACCAGTCTTTGTTACTTTTCAAGTCACAAAATGCAAGAGCAGGTCCTTGGCAAAAGGAGACAGAGCCAAATTTCTTCTGTCATGCTCCAGACAGGCCAGGAAACAATTAGCACTTTGTCAGCACCACCAGATTTAGGGTTGTTGCTCCCATTTCTTCTCCCTGTGCTCAAGGGAGTAGCTCTATTAACTTGTAGGGCACAGGGTGCAGTGCAAACAGGTGTGCCAAGAAAACTAGGCCTTTCCAAGTTAAAAATCAAAGTTCACTGGAATTTAAATCGAGACTTGGGCACTTGGTTAAGGAAAGAAAGCTTTCAGTAGCCTGTTACATATTAAAAGGCAATTTGCTGACCTTCATCATTCAACAATCAGATTGAAACCATGCACAGTTAAAAATGACACATTGCCAAACTATTCACAGCAAGCAGGTATTGCACATTCCTCAACACACACCTCATTCCTGATGCTTCCAGACCTCTCACATAGCACAGTTCTACACCTCAAATGCTCTCACACACGGTCAGCTCTCCATAAATAAGGCAGCAGACATCTATCACTGCAACAAAGATTGACCTCAGTGGACTAAAATCACTATTTCCAAGTATCCAGGTGTTTTCTCCCGTTCCTACTCCATTACAATACCTAAAGCTTTTTGCAGAGGGCATAAAGAAAGCAACTGAAAAGCAAAGTTTGAAGCTCTCAGACACTTTGCTTTTGACTTCTATTTATCTCTGATCTAAAGCACAAAAGAACAAGCTTTGGCTTTCAAATACCAACAACCTCACTGAAGCAATCCAAAATAACTCACTCAAGTTATAACCAGTTTGAGCAAAGGTGCCACAGATCAGTAAACACAGAATGACTTTGCAAAGATGTGCTGATACAAAGTTTCCACCTCCAAACAACTTATCTCTCCTCTTGTACCTGCCTGGCTACTGAATTCACCAATTCACTCCTTTTCAAGTAGTTTTTATCTGCCTTTTCGATACCATTACCAACAGCATCAGTGAACAGATGAAATCTTTAGCATCATTCCACACTTCACCAAGTTGAAAGAATCTAGGAAAAAGGAAAAACAGCTTATGCACATAGGCATGACAGGATTTGCTGAAGAGAAAACAGCAAAACTTGCTAAAACCAAGCTGCTTGATGGAGCTGATATTGGGAGCACTTAAAATTAGAGTGAATATGTTGAAACAGTATCCAACAGAATGGTAAAAGTAGTATCAGAATGAAATTCTTATTTTTCTTCTTTTAAATAGTTTTGCCTTACTGCTACAGATTTCACAAGCATAAAAAATGAAAAAAAAAAGACAGTTTCTAAATACAGACAGGTCTTGAGGCAGGACAGGCAGCTCTGTAATGCCAACAAAAGAAAAGTTTCAGATCAACTGTGTGGTTTCTATGACCTTTCAAGTGAGCAGGTGGCAGCCAAAGATACGGAAGTTGGTCCCTTTCATTCACCCAGATCTGTATCACCACAACACAAGCCCTAGAAGCTGACAAGGAGCTTCCTGCAGAGTGCCAAACCCCTCCAAACCAGACAAGAATTCAAGCATTATTTTTAAAGATGGAGAAATTATTTTTAATAATTTTTATTATTTTAATTATTTTTAATAATTTTTATTTTATATTTTTAAAATAGAAAGCAAACCAATCAATGAAAAATTATGTGAATTACTCTAGAGTTTCAGTAGATTAAGTTCCATCATTCTACATATTTTTATGTCCCCTTCCACACCTGTTTTGTTTTGTTTCTGCTACAAAGGAGGGTATTTCACCATCACATTTTTGCAGTTTTTGTTCAGCCAATGCTCAGCACAGCATTCAGCTGTGTTCAGTTATTAAATAAAATGTTTGGTCACTTCCTCTAGAAGTGACTTTTATTCCCCCTTGTTTTTAGTTTTAATTGGGTTTTGGGCTGTTTGGGTTTCTTTTTGTTAAGAATAGGACAAAGAAGAGCCCGGACACTAACAACAAGTAAGAGACTAGACACTCTCAGGTGACAGAAAATTCCCAATCTTAGTGAATTCTTAACCTAACTTACAGTAATTGTTAAATAGTTATCAAATCCTTTGGGATTTTATTTACACAAATGATTAAAGACATTAAACCATCTAAATACCAAAACATTCAGCTTCACTTTCAGCACACTCCCTTGAAACAACAGAGAAAAGGTGCTGGTGGGAGGGATGAACTCTTGCACTCAGCTGTCCAACGAGATAGCAGGGCAATGTTTAATAATAAATGACAAAGTAAAAAGTATGAGCCTATACTCTAACACACTAGCCTTGGAAACATGACTATTAACTGGCCTCCTGATTTTCACCTGGCTAGAATTAAAATGGACAATTAAGACATTCTTTTTTCAGGTACACACAGCAATAAGTCTGTGCTGAAACAAAGGGGAATGAAAGCATTTAACACTCTGTGCGGGAACAAGCACATAAAGTACTACAGATACACCAAGAGCATAAAGTTTCTTTTGTAACCAGAGGCACAAAGACAACAAGTTCATTGATGGGTTGGATTTTTTTGTTTGTTTGCTTGTTTTAATTTACTTCAAAAAGATGAGGATGCTAAATTAAGATAAATCAAGTCTGGAACAAGTTTTGTTTACAAATGCAAAATGCACTTTTAAGTAAACAGACCAGAAAGGAGTTTTCTGTCTTCCAAAGAGACACAATATTAAAGACAAAAAGAAAACTCCTCATATTAATGAATCATTATCTCACAGCTACAGACTAGAGATAAGGAAATAGGGAAACTTTTTAACACAGTTCATCCCAGCATCACACTCGCAGCACTCCAGCCCAGACCTGTGTGCTGTGATAGTAACAACATCCAAAAAACGGTGCAATGTCTGGCAGACACAGAACCTTCTCCAAAACATTTTTATCAATAAAATGCAGCAGCGCTTCCAGGGCCTGCAGTTTTTCCAGCTATGAATAACCAAATATTTACAAAAAGCCAGCCGAGTACACACACCTCAGCTAGAAAGGATGAAGGAAGAAAAATCCTATTTCCGCTACAGATCCCATACACAAGCAATTTCAAACTTAAGCTTCTCTATTTTTGCACCTGGGAACAACAAAAAAAGTGGAATTACACAGTGATTTTCCACTTTCCCAAATAGAAAAACTGACATTAAACAGCAGAACTATACCTGTTCCTACCAGGGCAGGAGGCTTAAAAGAGCAGTTGATGAAAAGACATATTTTTTTCACGAAGATGGTATAGTAACATTTGCATTAATAAAAGCACTGCCTGGAAAACAAAGGTCTTATAAATAAATCAGAGGTTCTTCAAATAAATGAGGTTTTAATGAACATTATTGCAGTCCTGCCAGCCAGCCTGAGACAGCATGGAAGGAATTCATGGACTGACACGCAGGACTCCTGTCTGGATCTCGAGCTCTAAACCAGATACAAATCAGTAGAAGCCAAAACTCCATCAGCATAGAAACTGCTGCAAGAATCGGATTTGTCTGCGTTTGCTGTTCTCATTGAAGCCACTTGGGCTAAAAATTCTCACTCGGAGTTTCTGCCACAAGTCCAGTGAGGAATATTTAGGCAAGAGAGAAGCAGCTGCTGCCCATGGAAAAACTCACTGTTTGTACGATGCTCCCAACCCCTGCCCCAGCTTCACTTCCAAAATAAAACTGAATTTCCCCCCTTACTTCTGTTACAGATATTTTGAGGATGAGGGCCGGGAGCAGGGATGGGGGAAAACCCGGACCGGATTAGGGGAAAACCGGGACCGGATGACACTCGGGAAACATTAAAAAAATCAATCCTAGAGCTCAAACTCTCACTAATTCCACACCAGCAGCATTAAGTTTGCATCCTCATTAAAGACAAAGACTCCTCCTCAGGAGAAAAGCAGAACGCGCCAGTAATGCACCACAGGAAATAGCGTGGAGACCCGAGGATCTTTCACACATCAAACGCTGCATAAAATTAATTAGGGTCTAATTTAAGCAATGCAGCAACACGTACCATGCCCAGCTGACACTAAAACCAACTCTGCCACCATCGCTATTGTCAGCTACCTCTCACTCCAAACCAAACTGCAATTCTTTAAAAGGAGAAACTGCTTTCAAATTATTTTAATTGTTTGCTATCCCAACCACTTCTGATTTCAGTCAGTTCCTCTTTTTTCCTCTTCACAGGCATGCACCACTTGTTATTTAAGTATTTTCTAAGAAAATTCTTTTTAGTATTTTCTCAAAGTTGTCATAAATAATCTTCCTCCTTAAAACTCGCCAACCTGTGTATGAATCAGTAACTTTCATGCAATCGCTTCCACATTGGACTAAGATATCCCAAGTGAAAAAACTTCAATTTAAAACATAACCTTGGAGTGGGAGAAAACAATTTTTTTTTCCCCCTCACCTTTTAGATCACAATAAATGAAGAGAGACATAAAATCCATTCTAAATCCTCAACCACAACAGCTGGCATCCCTGGGTCACTATCAGCTGCTTCAAGATTGTTCCCACCTATTCACTGATTAACACCAGGGTCCACCAGGATCCTGAGCACTAAAGCCTTAAGAGAACTGACAGTCCATCCTAAGAAGAGACTGGAGATAAATTCAAGAGCAAAGCAAAACTTTAAGTAGCTAGCTAACTATTTAGGAGGGAGAACGAGTTCAGATGTTTAAACAGTTTTAAACTCAAGCACTTGTACAGAGTAGCACACATGCCACAATAAAATTCTATTTCATAGCTGCACAGCCCACAGGTACCACGTGACTATACTGCCTACTTAAACTACTTTTTTATTCATTGCCACCTTAAAAAAAACCCCACAAGCTCGTTTTAACCCTTCTAAATACGAGCAGGTGAGTGAGGCTCCAACAAAAAGAATGCTCACGTGCATTTCAAGAACTGTGTCACGTCACAAGCAAAGCCACCACACCAGTACAGTCAGTCAGAAGTTAATGAAATCTGATGCATCTCCCTTGAAAAAGAACTCCGAGCTCAAGTCGGCTTGGAGGGAGGGCAGACTGGGATATTATGTAATTCTGCTTTGGAAGCCTACTCCTGCTAAATATTCCCTACCGAACTCTTGGAGCTCACACAGAACCCAGTGCCAGCCCCAGATGCAGGAGCAGGACAAGGAACAATGCTGGACACTGTTCTCCAGTGGGGAGCTGGCTAGAGTAACCCGTTTAACCTTGGACACTTGGACAAGAACCTGAGGGACAGCAGCTTCACAGAATCACTGAATAGTTTGGGTTGGAAGGGCACCTTGAAGACCATCCAGTTTCATCCCCTGCCAGGGCAGGCACACCCTCCAGCTAGGCCAGGTTGCTCAGTGCCCCAACCAGCCTGGCCTTGAACACTTCCAGGGATGGGGCAGCCACAGCTTCCTTGGGCAACGTGTGCCAGGCCTCACCTTCCCCACAGTAAATATTTTTTTCCCCAATATCCAATTTAACCCAACTATCTGTCAGTTTGAAGGTGCTCCCCTTGTTCTGTCATGACACGCTCTTGTAAATAGTCTTGCCCCATCTTCCCTGTAAATTCCCTTCAGGTACTGGAAGGCCACAATTAGGTTACTCAGAGCCTTCTCTTTTCCAGGGTGAACAACCCCAATTCTCTAAGCCTTCCCTCAAAGGAGAGGTGCTCCATCCCTCTGATCAACTTGGTGGCCTGCTCCGGGCTCACTCCAACAGCTCCATGTCCTTCACACCACATCTCTCGTTCCCCTCTGTCTGAAGTGACCCGTTTAACCTTGGGCACTCTGTGCCCTAACAGAACGGGAACCTGCGGGGCTCCTTCTGTCAGACCATCCCCGCCGAGGGCAGGGTGTGCCCGCCGCCTGAGGCACCGCCCGCCGCCTCCCTCACGCCGTTCCCGGGCAGTCACCGCCGGGGCGGGGAAGCAGCGCGGCCCCTCCGCAGGGCGGGAAGGCCAGCCAGGCCCCCTTCTCCCCACAGCGGGGCTGGAGTCACCGGCCATGCCCGCCCCTCGCAGGGAACCCCCCTCGACCCCCCGGCCAGGGCACCTCCGAGGCGGGCGGGAGGGAAAGCGGCCGCTACTCACAACTCCAACATCCACTGGCCCTGCAACACCAGGCTCCAGTTGGAGCCGCACAGCACTCGCACGCTGCTCCGCGGCTCGCCGGGGCTGTAGAAGGAGGAAGAAAAGCAGGCGGCGGGACCAAGCAGCGCTACGAGGAGCAGAGCGCGGAGAAGCCACCGCCCCTGGCGCCAGCGGCCCGGCGCCATGTTCGGCCCGCCCGCCCTCAGGAAGTCGGGGCGCGAGCGGCCGCCGCGGGGGCGGTGCCTGCGCGGGGCAGGGGCGGCTCCTCCCTCAGCGGCCCCGCCCGCGCCCGCCCGCCCCTCACGGTGCGAGGGCAGGCCCCGAGCGGTCCGGAACCCGAAATCCCGCTCCAACAGGGCCTCTGGGCGCCTGCTCCGGCCACTGTCCATTGTGCTCGGTCAGGTTTTCTGACCTTTCTTCTATTGGAGCGCGCATAGTTGGGAGGCACGCTCGCGGTGCCGTGTTGTGGGAGCTGGTTAAAAAGCGCTGATGGCTTCACTGGGTGCTGTGGGGCACCGGCTCTGCTCTGCGGGATCACGTTAAAACAAGTGTTCCCCGTTCCAAGGGACTGTCACGGAATCACAGAATCTCAGAATAATTCGGGTTGGAGTAGACCTCAGTCCAAGCCCCCTGCCAAGGCAGGGTCACCTAGAGCAGGTGACACAGGAACACATCCAGGTGCGTTGGGATCTCTCCGGGCAGGAATACTCCCATGACCTCCCCAGGCTGCCTGTTCCAGTGCTATGTCAACCTTACCATAAAGAATTTCTTCCTCATGTTGAGGTGAAACTTCTTGTGTTCTAGTTTTTGGCCGTCGCTCCTCCTCCTGTCACTGGGCACCACTTCTGTGCCGAAGGCAGGCAGCCCGTCCATCCCAATGCGTTCTTTACCCCATCCCAGACACATAACTCTGTTTTCCTTGACTTCTCTGAGATTCCTGTCAGCCTCATCCCTTTGGCTTGCCCAGGCCCCTCTGAACAGCAGCCCTGCCCTTGAGTGGAATGATTGCACTCTTAATTAATGGAAATTAAGACGATCGACTTCTTTAGTTAGACTGGTAAATTGACCAGGAAAAAAAAAAAGAAAAGAAGAGATCACTGTACAGGTCTGGGCTGCCTTCTTGTCTGTTATGAAAATCCTTGTTTGGCTGGAGATTATCTTGGGATGGAAGTAACAGGTGCTGAACAATTTCTTAACAGTTACTACAGCCCTGTTGGTAAAACATTCACACTTTCTTTTCCCTCAGCAGAGGAAATAGTAGCATTTACCACCTGTGAATTTTGTTGCACTTTACCAGTTTATTTAATGAGGGTCCTTTACATCACTCCCGTATTTCCCCATAGGATTCTGGACTTGATCAAACCATTCCTTAAATGGAATTTAGTATTGGTCTGCCCTTTATTGGCACTGAAGCAGACTCAGGGTAAATATTTGGTGACAGAAACAGAAGATGCCCCTAACACCACTCTCACTATGCAGAAATGGAACCATGACAGCAATTTTCCTCTTTGGTTACTCCTCAGGGGTAATGAGACCTCTCCCAATAACTCGGTGATACTCTCCTCACCAGGTATTCCAACAGTACCTGCCCTTACCAAAGAAGAGTTTTGCTGACAGCTTCCCAGCACTGCAGAGATCCTTGACTTTCTGAGCCATCTTGCCACTGCAATTAATACCAGCTGAGGATTAAATGAGTAAGAGCCTCTCAGAACACATGAATCTTGCAATATTTTCCATGTGATACAGTAACTCAAGGTCTCTATATTACACTTTTTCTAATCCTTTAGTGGTTTGTAAAAAAAATTCTTTCTCTAATTTATAATTGCCCTTCCTAAATGGATAGTGTAAAATTGGATGGTTTAGCAATGTTTAGACCTGGGATATGTAGTGAAGAGGGAAAAAATACAGCAGTAGAAATTATTTGAGAAGACACTCACTTGGCTGAAGTTCCCTTGTGAAGAGATAATACAGAAAGGACTTTATTTTCAGCTGCTAGTAAGAACTTGGGAAACTTGAGGAAAACATGCTAATCTTTCTATAGATTCTCTAGGGAAAGAAGAAAAAGTGATTGGCCAAAGCAACAAGAGGGTTGACATCTGGTGCAGCCAAATTAAGAGAATTTATGGGGGAAAAGGAAAAAAGGGAAAGGGAGGAACATTTTATTTGGTGGTGGCACAGGGTGGTGAATAATTTTAGTTGTGTCATTAAAGAACATGCAAATGAAAGGGGCTGAGAAGGAACAACATGTAAAATGATGGCTCCAAATAAATGGGAGCGTTCCTGTGAATTCTAAAGAACAAGGAAAGAAAAACTTACTTTGTAACTAATTTCTCAGTAATTTCTAGCCACATTCAACACAGAGTTGAATGAACACAGAGGAAGTTTGCATTTCAGGCAAACACTGATCACGGGCAAGGCAGAGTTGGTTTCATTCCTGGGAGAGAACAGGGTGTTCCTAAACCAGGAGAGACATGCCATGGAGCTGCTAATCCCTGTGAAGTAGGTCAGCCTTGTCAAGATGGAGAAGGTACACCTCATTTGAACCTGATTAGGAACATCCATTAGGAAATGGATAAAAAGAGAAAGCAAGGAGGGTGAGTTAGAGAAAACAAGTGTCTGGGCCAGACCTTCTCTTGCTTCTGTGACTACTTCAATTGCTCTGTTCCTTACCCAGTTTAGCTTTAGCTTTACTGGGCTTCTGTTCACCTGTACTGCTCCAACTTTCACATTGTATGTGTGTGGTGCTCTGTTGGCTTTGCACAGACCTTGAGAATTACAGTTTTCCAACTTCCATACTCCCATTGCTGTTGCAGAAGAGGTTTAGGAATCAAGCTGTCATTTTAGGTTACCACAGCTGTTGATAGAAGTGTAGCCATGAACTCCAGGTAAGTTTTGGACAGAATTTGATTAAAAAAAAAAAAAAAAAAGAATTCAAGTCTGTGTTTGTTTGCTTTAACCTTGATTATAAAATGTAAATTTCAACTATAGTATGGAAAGAACAGGTGAACCTACATGAAGGGAAAGATGCCTTTCTCTTGTTTCTTGACACTCAGCTCACAAATATTTCTGTGCTGGAATGATAATTTATCTGGGTGACCAGCACTTGCTCTGCACAGAAGACACCACCAAAATACATTGTTTCCTAGAGTTCCCCATCAGTAATTTCCCTGTTTCCATTGAAGGATATGAGGAAGGCAGGGTTTTGTGTTTTGCCACTATTTTCTGTATATGGAGGTTGAACTAGGTGACTTTTAAAAGGTCCCTTCCCACTCAAAATATTCTGTGTCTTTGTGTTCACTGAACTAAAATTTTGCCTCCTCTGATAGTGTGGTTTTCTTGTGGAAAAAGATGGGAGGTAAAAACTTAAGAGATTTTAGGTGTGTGGCACAGAGGATGAAGTTGGAAAATTCTTTCTGTAACTTGGTTTCTATCAGGTTTATTTTCTACTTTATTGAATGTTGTCCTATTATTAGTTTGTGTGGGTGTCTCGTGGTAAGGAAAGGTATTCCAGCATTCTTGACATGTTTTCTTTCACTGTGTGCCATGATGGATTCATGATACTGCCTAGAGCAGAATAAATTACTGCAGTGCTCATTTTCCTAAAATATACTTGATATTGCCATCTACGTAATTTTTTCCAGTTCTCCACTGGATTTCCAGAACTACTCTCCTAAACTTTGGGAATTTTCTTGAAAAGATTGTTTGTAAAACTAGAAAGTAAGAGGTTGTTATCACACAGACAATAGCAATGTGGGTATTTCGAATTTTCATTTATACATATGTCTAACAATACGACACAAATAACAGTTGCAATATGCTTTTCACTATGTGAATGCTAAAAGAGGTTTATAACTTAAATAATGTAGTAGAGAGTAAACAAGATGTGGCCAAAAATACATATTCAATGCATTTTCTAACATGGGCTTATTAACCATAAAGCTTGTTATGTTTAAGGAGAATGGTTTATTTTAGAAGAGATAAATCAATAAATACACAGCACTGTAAGAGTTGAGAAGTCACCGTGGCTCTGCCTTTGATATGTAATTAAATGAACAAAAGCTTTTGTACAAGACTTTGACTTTTCACCAGGAATTTTCATACCTGTTCTTCAAAAATAAGACTAAAGAGTTCACTGGAATATTAAAAGAAAATACATAAAGGGCTTTCTTCTTCATATGAGTCAAATTACTGTGAATTTAATGACTACTCACCAAAAGGTAGGTAGACAATGACAGGAGGAAATCATATTTACAGGGTACTTTCCCCATAATACATCCAGTTGAATGGCATATTCAGGAACATCTCTTACTAGCTTAGAGTTTCCTGTCCTCCAGAAATGTGAAGAACTAGTCCTGTCAAGATTTGGAGACAAGTTACCAAGGGCATTCAGCATTTAAAAATATATCTTGTTATCAAAAACGATCACCTCTCACTTTTATGCTTCTTACACAGGGAAGTTGATGTGCACCAACAGTTCTTCCCTACCTTCCTGAGTGGCTCTTCTTGATCTTGTAGTATTAGGAAATAGTGAAAAATCTGCTTTTTCACCTTGCCTGCATGTCCAGGGGTGGGGTTTGTCATCCAAAGACTGAGACAGAAGCGCAGCGGAGTACAACAGTGCTCAGTGTACTTCCTGCAGCCAGAGGTATCCACAAGCTCCAGGGAGCAGGGATAATACCAGAGCACACCTTGTCCAGGAAGCAGAAATGCCTCCGTGGGAGCAAGAGGAACAGCCTGCTTGCTGCCTCTGGAGAGGTGACTGCTCAGCAGGGGAGCTGGCACAGAAAGAATGAGCGAGGAGCCTGCAGGGCAGCCTGCTCCTGGTGCAATGCCTCTGTGTTGGCATCTTCACTCTCTCCCAAGGTTCCAAAGGGAGGGAGGGAGAGGAAGACATTCCCAAGCCTTATGTAACCTCCAGTCCTGTAAAGAGGTGCATGCTGGGGGCTCGCTCTCCCCACACGGCACCCCCACCATGCAGGCACGCCTCCACACCCTTATCTTTGCACAAGGCAAGAGAGACCTCCCACAAGATCATCTCCCACCTCTACTGTGCATCTGTTCATTTTCTGCCTGTCAAGCCTTTTCAGAATTTAAAGGATCTTACAAGAGATAAGAGAATAAGCCTTCAAGTTTGAGTGCATCAGATCTGGACAGATCTGATATCAAACGTGAATTTTTATTGCTTGGTTTATTTTTCTTACCTTTTTCTTTCCAAAGTGGAAAAGAGAGAGAACTGCTGTGTAAGGAATTGTTGCTTGCAATATATTCTTCTCAGCTATAAAAGTACCTTCAAGTACAATTCTCTTTTTAGGCTTGACACCTCCAAAGCCTGATGTATGTGGCTGAGTTAGATGGAAAGGTATTATTAGTTTTTATTAGATTATGATGCAAGCTCAAGCTGGCTAGGCTCATCAGGCAGTAAATCTAGTGCTGACAGCTGTGGCCAGATTCTGCTCCTGTACCTGTTGCTGCTTGTGGTCAGTTTTCCTCTGGTTCCCTTCTGTCAGTTGTGAGAAGGGCATGGATGTACAGGGCAGGATTTACAGTATAACCTGTCACTGACAGAGTAATTGGGATTGTGCTCCCTAATTAAATCAGAAATAATTCTATTAAACGAAGAAAAGTTATTCTTCCTTACACAATACAGGAATCGAAAATTCAGGCCTTAATCACACAGCTAAGACTTGTTAGGTAAATCATGGGTATTATTAAGACATGGCTTTTACCATCGGTGACTTCTTGTTTCAACAATACCCTTTTTTCAGCTCCTGTCTGGCAGCCACATGTTGTGTTAAAGAAGTGAATCAAACTGTGTTAGTCAGGCAGCCCTGGAGATTTCCTATTGCCCTCAGCAGGGGCTGCATAAGAATTGTGTATCCAAAAGCTACCCTGGGTCCTGTGAACACAGCAAGTGCTGTTTCCATTCCAGGCAGTGCCAGGGTCTTGCTTTCAGGAATGCCAAATTCATTTGAAAGCTGCTCTGACTGCTTGCAGGAGCTCAGCACTGAAAAATAGGTGCAGATGGAAACCCAGGCCAAGCTCACAGCTGTCCTGTGGTGGAGGAGCTGCTGTGCACTCTGTAAAACACAGAATAGATGCTCTAATTTTAAAGGTTGCAATACATCAAAACTTTCTGCAGGAAGAATTAAAGGTCACCTGACAAGATGGCAAGTTTGAGAAAATGAAAGCTGCTGTGTCATAAGCCAAATTCTTGCTTGTAGTCAGTTTTTGGATAAGCATCTCAAAGACATAGTGCAGGAGAGCCATAAATCCAGATGCCACTGCATGTAGTTCTCAAGCACAGCTTCCAAAAATCCCAACCTTTGCAAATATCCTTATTTATTAGGCTGAATTTGTGCTGAATTAAGCAACTTCTGATGAAAGCAGCAGGATATATGGGAAACAATAAATATTTTCCAATGTATTGCTATATTCACACTACCTTTTCAGAGTCTGTAGCCATTCTCTCCCACACTAAGAAAATGTCTTTACCTGAAAGCAGTGAAAAATAATATTTCTGCCCCCCATCTGAACAATTAATGAATAGTCTGCCTTGATATATATTCCAGTCTCCTGAAGCTCCTATGGGAACAGTCTTCTTTAATAATTTTCAATTTTAGAAAGTAATGTTTATCTCCAGGTATTTCAAAACAGGTATAAAATCCTTATCCTAGACCTCCTGTTTAACCAGATCTCCTGTTCCTTCCCCACTTACTAGTGCATGATGTGGACCAAGGGTAAGTAATGCTCAGCCTTTTGTTTTTTTTCCTGGCAACGATTTAAACGAGGTACCAGCTGCACAGGGCGTTGCAAGGCACTGGGAAAACTTACCTGTGCAAAGAAACTCCCTGAAATCCCCAATGAATGTGAGAAATGTCATTATGTAACTATATCGTGCCATAGCTTTGTCACTGTAATTCTCCTCACTTTCCTTTTCCCAGAGACTGTTGAAAATGAGTTATTTGAAAGAAGAATTACATGCAACGTGATCTGAGTTTAACTCAGCACTTATCTTGCATCAGTAGTGTCCAATAGACATTTCAGGCCACTTATTCTTGGGACAATGATCTCAAATTGTTCCTGGAATTTTAGGAACAAGATCACTTTCAGTTAGAGTCTAAAATCAGGGGGGTGATTTTATGATAAGTTAATTGAATGAAAATTGGAGTCAATCCAAAAGTTTTTCTATACTGCAGTGTAAAGCAGGTGGAATTCAAAATTCTCTGTCCAGAAAATATCTTTTTCATAACCAAAAATCCAGGTGAATGATGAGCCAGCTGAACAAAGGCAATTTTATTAGCAGGCTGCAGAATTCCTATGAAATGGAATGTAAAGATTGCTTACACATCATAGTAGTTTATGTGGTCACAGAAATAGCTCTGCTCCAAAAAGAGGTGGTGTACAGATTAATAACCTGGGCAAGGGTGCATTTTTGAATCCCCTTTGCTGTTGGTGTCATTTATGAATCCCCTCTGTTGCTGGTGACCAAATGCCTCTCTACAGGTGCCAGGGAAAATGGGCCACTCAGACAACTGCTTGCAGGCCAGGCTCCATCTGGTACAGAACATTCCCAGAGCTCGCTGTGCAGCTGCTGGGACTGACATTTGCCAGAGGCCCAAACACTGCTGCTGTCAAAAGAGCCTTTTAGGCAGTTTGTCACCTGGGGTGGCACTTGTCTTTCAGGTAGTAGGACAGTGATCATGGGCCTTGTGTGGCAGCCCCTGCTCCTGCAAAGCTGTTGGATTTGGCAGGAATCTTGCTTGAGGAGTCACTGCTAGATTAGGCTGCAGATTGCTCCGCTGAGAAATTGTATCTTGTTGCTGAGCCACATGAAAGCAGAAATCTTTTAAAATGCAAATTGTCTGCAAAAAAAAATAAAAGGTTACTCAAACTTCCAGGAAGCTGAAATTCTAGTCTTTTGTTTGCCAAAGCCACAGAAATCTTCACATATACAATCAGCAAACCGTAATTAAGTGCAACTTCCAGAGTGCTCATACATATTTTAGCCTATTGCAACTTTCAGACATGTGCTCTGATAATTAAGGTGATCCCCACAAGGAAAATGATTGTTTTTGATCTGGTGGGGTTCCTGAGCAGAGCACTTGTGATCCAGCCCTAGAACACAAGAGTCTCAGGCACAAAGTCAAGATAATATTTTCCTTTTGAAAGCAAAGGAAAACCGTAGAGGGTTCACATTGATCTGAAGTGTGGGCTGATGATACAGGCTGATTTAAAAGTTTCTTTCAGAGCTACCCTTTTGCCAAAGAATGCATTAGCAGATATCTAGAAATAGCAGGCTTTATATGGAATATGTTGAAGTTGGTAAGTGCTCAGAGCCTCCTTTGCCATCCTTTTCCTGTTAAGTACTGTTGAGCCCCACAAGTGGACAATGCAAACCAGTTCTAGTAACTGGATTGTGGTAACAATCTAATGGATATAAATACATAGTTTTATATGGCTTATTCCAGGAGAGCCCTGTACTGAAAGTGATGGATATTCTCTATGCTGATATTTTATGTTTTGTTATCCAATTTCTGTGATTTTTTCCATGATAAATGAATAGGAAAAAATGGGAAAGCATAAGAAAATTATGGCCTTCTCTATTTATGTCTCAAATCCCACAGGCAGACATTTTGCTTCTGTCTTGGAGATGCATTTGAGAAAGAAAACCACCAAGAGTGTAAATTTGAAGCCAAAGGCATCTTGAAAAAAGCCACGTTCAGTGGCTCATCAGACACTGACACTTGTAATACTGACAGAGCCTTGGCCACAAGAATAGGAAGATTACTTCCTGATTTCTTCATAGGGAATTGTACTTTTGGCAAACTGTTAGGTTATAACTATAAAATTATAGTTTCATTTTGATTTAAGCACAGATCCATACACAAGGAACATGTCCTGCTAAATCATAGCTTCTGACAGCACTCCTGGTCCTCCTTTCACACGTTTGGGAAGAAGCTGAATTAAATGCCTCATTAAGGTAGAAGAAAAGAATACTCTGTTGCAGTTCAGAGAACAGTAAAAAATATGTTAGAATTAATGAACCCTCTAAGCAATTGCTTAAATGCTTAAATTTATTAATATTTTCTGTTGCAGAAAGCAGAATATAAAAAGCCATAGGAATGTACAGGGAGTCAGGCAAGTCCCACCACACCCTAAGAAGTGAGCTCTGCTGTCATTCTCCAAACCAGAGGGCTGTCATTTGGAAATCTAACAGACATTTTTGTAACTCCTCTTAACTGTTTGCCTACCATTTGCTGCTACTTGTGCTTCAGTATTTCCAAGTAAAACCTGTGCTGTGAACAAAAGGCCAGACAATTACAATTTTTTTGGCTGGTAACAGATACTGGTTACTTCTGACTAAGAAGGATTGTGTATTTTAGGCCCAGAATTTCTTTTCAGGCTTGTCACTGTCCCTTAACAAAAATATCAAACAAAGTATTAAATCTTGTGGGACTGTAACGAAAGTGTCAGCCCTTTCTTGGGGTTACTGCAGCATCAATCTGCTGGTTTTACACTGCATCCCTATTTTGTAAGTCTCTTGTAAAAGCACTAAATAGCTTTTTAATAGCCTATTTCTTTCTCAGCAAAGTAAGAACCAGAACTTTCTTTAAAAAGGAAAAAAAAAAGGTGTTCTACAAAGGGGCTTCAAAGGAAACAGCTGTACTAGAGCCCTGAGAGTACCCACAAATTCTGTTGGTCCTTATCAGCTTCACCTGGGCCCTCACCCACACCCTTCCCACAGATCCTTGGGCCCTATTTAAGCTCAAGATTGGGCTTATGTGGTGATTGGAGCTGTGCTTTACCTGTGTCTTTAGTGCTTAACCTGCAATTTTGTTTCCTGTTGCTGTTCTTCTGATTGCTCCTGTGTCTCTGGCTCATTCTCTTGCTGTGTTTGAGGTTGGTGATGAATTTTGTTGCTTGTAGCTGGTGCTGTGCTTAGCTCCGGTGGGGTGTTGTTCTGGTTAGGTCTGTGTTAGGTTAGATCTGTCAGATCCTGCCTCAGCCCTGCTTGAGGGACTGCTGTTACCTGCTGTGAGAAGAGTGATAAACAAGGGGTTAAATGAAAGTGTGGAGGACAAGAGGGTAAATTTGAAAAGTTATTTTTCTGACACTTTAGTAACACTGGGAAACATCTGCGCTTGCTTTAGAAGTCTCTAGTTGTGGGCAATTTGCATTAAGCTGTTTGTTTGGGGTGGTTTTTTTTTAGTTTAATTGGCCTAAGCAAGGAGAGAAAGCTTCTCAAATGGCAACTGCTCCATCCTGTTACACTGGGATGTGTGCTTGTCACAGGCCCCTGTCACTGAGACCAACAGGATTAGA
This sequence comes from Vireo altiloquus, assembly GCA_013396875.1. Lineage (NCBI taxonomy): Eukaryota > Metazoa > Chordata > Aves > Passeriformes > Vireonidae > Vireo > Vireo altiloquus. The sequence continues at coordinate 1,047,120 of VZRF01012008.1, read as the reverse complement.
GAGTGGGATTTGCCTCTGTCCTTCAGAATTGGCTGTTCAGAGGAGCAGATTACTGGAGGCCAAACTAATCTCCTGAAAACACCCACTCTCAGCCTGCAGAGGAGTGGAGATTACTGAGGGTTCCTCAAGAGAAGAGAGCTGAGAAGGGAGATGTTTAATGCTGTCAATAGCCAGAGCTTTTTGTGTATCTTGTACGTTTGTTCTAAAAGTATGAATACAGGTGTCATACTCATCTCAAACACCCATTTGCAGAGCATCGATTTTCCCTGAATTGTTATCAGCAGGTTCCTGGAGAAATCAGATAAGGAATGTGGATGTGTTAGTACACCTAGGCCAGAGTTCCAAAGCTTCTGGAAGCGTTGCAGTTTCAGTGCTCATCTGATTCACCCAGCTGCTCTATGGTTGGATTCTAATTAGCATCACTTTGTATTTTTCTGCAGTGTAGCATAAGCAAATCTGGCATGTTTAATAAAATTGCCATGCTGCTTTCACAGCTTTAGCTGCCAACCTGCTTTTATTCTCAGGAAATGGAAAGATTGTTAAAATACAAGCTAGAAGGAGAGAAGTTAGAGGGGATGTTTGGACTTCTGAACTTTCATGAAGCATGAGACAATGGGAGTGTGTAACTCTACTTTATATGGATAACTGCCCAGTAAAAATATTTCTTCAGGTCAAAAATTTCCTTCCCCTCTGACTGAAAATGAATATCTTTCCCTCTGCCAGTGCCTCTTGCTGTTTTGTAGCAGTTTGCAATATGTCTTGCTATATTTAAGCTGCTTTGCAGTCTTGGTTCAGTTGTTGGTGTCTCAAAGCACCCAGGGAAGCTTTGTCATTATGAGGGGTTTAATGTTAATGAAGATAATGGGGAAATTAAAACAGTTTCTTTTGCAGCATTTGGTTTTAAGAGGCTTGGAAAAGTCTGTGTAGGCCTTCTTACACAAAATACTCTATGCATTCCCAAATATATTGTTGTCCTGAATACCTCACTAAAGGTAGTGAAGCTGATGCAAATAGAAAATGACTGATGTAGCCCAAGGGCCTTCAAGCTCATCTGAGTAGAGCAGAGTTAAATGTGCTTCCTTCAGTGAATTTTTCTAACAACTCAGTTGTTTTCTGCATTTCATCTCAGTGCTTTATTCTTTTGGACACAACAAATACCTACTGCTCTTCCATTTCCAATTGGCCAGCCTTCATGAGAGGACAAATGTTACATTGATGTGTTTGCTAGTAGGAATTTTGCAGCCTTTTTTTCACTTGGAAAGATTTCCCTGACAGAGGCAGAGGCTGCTTGGAAACACTTTTTTTAAATTCTGTTTTTGTGTTCAGATGTACTTGACAAGCTGTATGACACTAAACATTAGCAGAGGGATTTTTCCAGTATATTCCCTTTATTCCTACTGGTCATTAATGCTGTACACATCACTAGTGGTTTGTACAGGTGAGTGCCTTTGAAAGCATTTGTGTATCAGTGAGTAATGTTAATTTTATTGCTGTACTAATTAGAAATGATAGCAAATATCCTGTGCCAACTCATCCTGAATTAATGGAGTTGAAGGAAAAACAACTTGCTAAGATTAAGTGAGTTTGTGGAATTTCCTTTAGTTCCCTGTTAGGACTCTCAGACCAGGCCCCTCTTTCTCATCTGACTAAACTTCAATATAAGAATTGCAAAGCTGGATCTGATAAATTTCAGTCAAACTAAGGGTCTTGTCTCAACACAGGTTAATAACAATTTCCGAAGGAAAGAGTACAAGTTTGGACTTTGTGTAATATTTTGCACCAGTAGGGGTTTCTGGAGCATTTAATTTATCTTTAATTATCAGCAAAGGATTTGTGCGAATTTTTCTGTCATTGTACTCATTTGTAATTCTTGGATCCTTTAGCAGAAGGTTCTAGAACCTAATTGTGCTTCGTATTCCAAAAGTAGCTCCTCTTTTTGCTTAAGATCTGTGGCCTCCTGGATCTAGCACTGTAAGAACTAGATAGCTCCTTTTCTTTTTTCTTCCTCTCTTCCAGTATTTTGTTGATCAAGTGCTGTTCCACTGAGTGTGGGGGAAGCTGGGCTGATGATTTATGAAGTGGAAGTAAATTCTTGCTCTCCATGTATTTCCTACCTCTCTCCCAGTTAGCTGGCACTGCAGTATGTTAATGACAGCTTGGAGCAGGTGTGATTTCCATTTGTGTGATGAACCAGTTGTGTACTTTACCCTTTGCAAACGTGATGACAGATTGGGAATGCATCCAGTTAGACAACCCATGGCTGCCTCAACGCTTGCTTGTGTTGGTGGATGCTGAGCTCCAGTCAATTAACAGTTTGTCAACAGCTGATTACAGGATGGCAAACTTAAGATAGAACCTCCTGCTAAGTGGATTTTGCCTCCCATAGGACAGCAGCCTCCTGGTAATGACATTCTCTTTTCAGGCTGAGCTTGGTTTCCTTGCTGGTACTGCTACAGAGGCACAGTTCAGAGTCTGGACAGCAATTTTGTTGAAGTCTTGGAGACTCTGATGGCTTTCTCAATTTTTCTTCAAAATGACAGGGAGGCAACAGTGGCATTGAAATGTCTTGGTGACAAATCAAGCCTTAAGTCACTGTGGAAAAATACTCTGCTTCAGAGGAGGTGAAGGGACTATTTTAATAATTGAGTCATAGGAGAGATGAGGTGTGAAAGGGCCTCAAAATAGTCTATGGTCCAGCCTGTCATGGCACAGGGAGCAGAGACAAGACCATCAAGCCCCTGTCCAGCTGCAGCTTGAAAACCTCCAGTGATGACCCCCACATCTGTGGGGGGAGGGAACTGAGCTTGGCTGAGCTTTCTTTTGTGGTGTAAGCTTATACATGAGCTTTGCACATGCTTCCTCTTTAGCAGGACTGTAGGCTTTTGGGCCCTTGCTTGTCCTCTTCCCAAGGCTTTATTCCCAAATGTGCAGCTGTCTCTAACCTGAAGCACACCTATAGCAGCAAGTAGAGTGACTGGCTCTTTTTCCTCTGAGTGTTTGCTTCCAAATATCTGTTTAGCCATATCCATATTTTTGGAGACCCTTTACATCTTCCTTCAGCTGTTTTCTGATGCTGAGCTGGTGCCTGGGGGGGTTTTTCAGCATCCTGTGTTTATTTGTAGCATTTTAGGGTGTATCCTTACAGAGTCAGTTCTCTGCAAGGTACAAGTACCAGGCAAGTCATGCATTTTCTTTAGCTTGTAATGAGAGACAAATAGAAGCACAGAGTGCTTGAAGGGTAAATAGATAAATAGTAGTAAGTTGTCTTGACGTTTCCATTTCTGCACTTAATGGAAGGCACAGAGAGGTGTATGGGCTAATGCTATATATTTCTGTTGATGTAGAGTGTGGGGAAAAAAAACCCATCAGATCAGAAAGGCAGCATTCTGTGCTCACTTCTTCCAGGAATGCATAAGTGCCCAGGCTTCCTGGGAGGATAATCAGCCTGAGAGAACATCATTATCTGACTGTGTGTACAAAGTAAAGGTGATTTTTCTCAACTTGCTTTACTCTTGAAATTGCAGGTCACCAGCATAAATGGAGTGCACAGGCTCAGGATGAGATCAGTGCTTTTTCTGCTCTGCCTCTTCCATGTTGCCAGAGTAAAAATGGGAGGGAGTAAACTTTACGCCTTGAACTGGGAGGGCAGGGGAAGATTACCCATGGAGACTTCCTCACTGTAAAAGGAAGGCTCACAGGTTGGAGGCAGGATGCTGAACTTTAAGTATTGCTCCAAATCATACTGTGGTTTGGAGATACTGCTGGGGGTTCAGGCAACCTCTCAAGGCCAAGTTCCCTAGAGAGCCTTTTCATATCCATCCTTCTGTCTCTGCATGGCTGAGGCAAGAATTGGCAATTATCATCAGTGTGATTGTTTCCTTTCACTATTCTTACTGCTTATCACCTTTATCTGGCTTGTTCAATACAATTTGCACTCTGCTTTTGTTTGGGAGTAGTACAGGGAAGAGAGTCTGGAAGGAATGTTGAAAGGAAATATGCAAAGAATTCATTTATAGTTCATAGAATCTGACCCAGAATGTTTATTCAGGAAGCTTGACATGAAATAATTAAAAATGTAAGATCAGGATGCTCACCTGAAAGCGTGTGAAACAGATTTAAGTGTACTCTCCTTCAGGGATAAAACCCTTAATATGGGGCTAAACCTCTTTCAAGAGCCATCAGTTCCAGAAAATACAGTATCATTCTAAGCATTCAGATATTTGACTTGAGTTTTTAAATGTTTGTTTGGAAGTTTTCTGCCTTGATTTGCTTTAGTAAGTGAAATGTTTGTGGTGGTGAACCTTATTTCAAGTCACTTGATAAGTGTGCAGCCCAATGATATCTTTATTGGGTATTTGACTGATGTCTCTCCCCTGCTCTCCCTCTCTTCCCCAATTCCTTATGGCAGAAATAGCTTCTGCAATTTCCTTTAATGGGACTTTTCAAGTTCAGAGACAATTGCTATAGGACAGGTGTAAACGTGAATGATCTGTCCTGCTGAGTGCTTGATGAACTCTGTGCAGAGACACTTTACCTTGACAGAGCCTCACTGATTGCAGTGGACTGGCTTCTAACATTCCCATTTTTAGTGGCATCAAAGCAATGGGCTCAGTATCATTAGATTTATGAGGCTTAAATTTTCATATGGACTGGACTTCTCTTGGCTTTTTTTTTAACCACATATGTTTTAAGGAGTTGAAACTTTAGGGAACAGCTCCTTGTAGGTCTTGAATTGCAGTTGAACTTTGACTTCAACCACAAGGAAGGTAAGAATATTACTGAAACTAAATAGTGTTAATAACCTGCTGTTTTCCTCTTGGGATATATTTGAGCTCAGTACTGGATTCTTGGTGGCTGTTGCTCCAATGCAATTTCTTTTACTGCCTCTACAGAAGTAATCAGCTTGTCACCTTGTGCCCTTGTGTGTATTATAAATGACAATACCGACTAAAAGTGAAACTATTACAATTACAAACCGAATTATCTGCCTGTGTCTTCAGCAGCATTTTTAGTTAGTTTTGAAAACAAGGGGAATAAATCAAATATAACAAAATGTGCTGTGTCTGGATTTTGGAAGTGACAGCTTTTGACAATCTGTTCTCTGCCTAGGAGAAAATTCAGCTGTACATAAACATGGGAAATAAAATTACTTCTTGGAGGCCTTGGTGTTAAAGAGTCTATGTTGGCTGAAACTTGGCAGCGTCAGCCTTTTCACCTCATTTATGGAAAAAAGATCTGTCATTGTACTATATGAAAAATGAGCTCTCTTTCTGGAATCATCTCTGTTAATTACCAGGTTAAAGATCAAATTTCCTTGCTAAAATGAATTTGGACTTTGGTAATTACTTTAAAAGGAACAGTTCTATGGTCTTGTCTTGACTTTTCTTGTTGAAACACTGCTTCTTAATGCATGACTTTTATTGCAGTAAATTGAAGGGGAAAAATGCTAAGAAAGCTCATGGAAATTGTGCGAGGCATGGTGACAGGTTGAGATTTGAATTATTGTACATTTTTTGGAAGGAGTGAAAATGCCTGTGTCACTCTCTGCCACCACTTTCTTCCATGATGTCCCTGGAAGCATGGAAAATGCATTCCTGCCTGTTTCTTTTCCTTTGAGGTGACCAGCCAGGGGCATGGAGAGAATAGGAATAGCCAGACCTTCAAATTGCTCTTCCACACTCTGGCCCAGGAGTGGGTGAGCAACCAGGAAGCTCCTGTGGGAACAAACTGAGGTTTTAAAATGCCCTGTGGGTAATGAGCACTTTGTATCCTGCATCTCCTTGAAACCCAAGAGAATTAGGCTCTTTGCCAGGTTTAAAAAGGTAATCAGGCTGTGCATTGGGAATCAAATGTTTTCCTGAGTGAATTCTGAGTTTTATTTTTAAATCAAGCACTGTTGACTTTGAGTCTATTACACAAGGACACAAAGAAGAAGGAAACATAAAAAATACTGGAGAATTCAATAAGTTCTGAGCTGTAAAGCTTCTGTAGGCTACTTGTCAGGCATGTTCCAGCTGTAAAATAAGTGTTACTGAAAATATCTTAAGATCACTGTATAATTTAGTCAGCTTTGAATGTCAGATCATACAATGGAGCACATGTGCATATCCTAAAAGAAGAGAACTGGTAAAATTAGCCTGTTTCTGCTGAGATACTGCTTGAAGAGATGCTTGCTTGGAGTTGGCATTGCCTCAGGTGCGTGGCTGGGTGAGGAGAAAGGACTCTGCTCCCTTCTGGCACTGAACAATTCCCCTCACATTCTCTTCCCTGTCTGTAAATGGATGGAGGAGCACTGATAAAAAGCTTTCTCTAAAAGCTAAATAAGAACAGTTCTACACTCCTGAGGGTTTTACTGTTGTACCTGAATCTTGTTTTTCATTAGGAAAGAGAATTATTGATTTGGCATGATGTGGCCACTTAGCATTTTTAAGGTAGATACATATTATGTTCTTTCAGTAGTTGTGATTCTGTGGACACCATCCTAATTCAGATCCTAATTCCTAATTCAGATCTCATTGTTCTTGAAATGCTTCTATAAGAAGTTATTTTAAAAAGCTTCAGTACTGAGTAACTTTATTTCAATACTTGGAAAACTTCCTTCTTCTGCTTTGTTGACACACAAATATTCTGAAAGCATCCTGTGGAAATTCATCACTTCTTAAAAGCAACTTTCTCCAAAACCTGTGATCAGTTTTTGGGTAAACATAATAGCACATTTACTGAATGACAGTGTTAGACCTCTCATTTTCTGAAAACCAGAGACACTTAGGATGAAGCAGTGAGTTTTTACTGCCTCTCTCCTGCAAATGGATGGCACAATTCATCCCAGATTGCTCCAAGTGATCCGATTTTCATTGTTACTAAAGACAAATAGTCACTAGTTCCCTTTGTGGTGTGTTCTCAGATGAGCAATCTGGGACTGATAGTCATGCTGATATGCTGAGTTCATGGGAGAAAAGAGAAATATCCTCTCCAGTGCAATCCTGTGTGCAGATGTTGAAATGAAAGGAGTACTGAAAAATGCCAATTCTTTCCTTTTAGTCTACTTTTTGCATATTCTATCAGTTCTGCTTGATTTGCTGATGAGAACAAGTTCCTGAATTCCACACTGTGGATAAGCACTTAAAAATGAATAAAAATTGGAAAGAGGGATGTTGCCTCTGAACATCCAAGGAGAAATGAAAACCAGGGCTGCAAATCTGTCATGTCAGAGGCCATGCTGATGAAACAATAGTTCTTTTTAATAGATCACATTCTCTTTAGGAGGACAGTGGAACTTAGGGAACTGTGTTTTAACTGTGAATATATTCATTTATATGCATAGAGCAGTAACTTAAATGGGAATATCAACATATTGTTTGCCAAACCTAAGTGATTAAATGCTGGTTTTTAATTAAGGGGTTTGATCCCAATCCCATTGTGCCAAGACTGCTATGTATTTTAAGAAAAGGAGAAAAGGACTCACATGGTTTAGGAAAAACCAAACCCCTGAGCACGTGGGAATATATCTTATTTAATTCTTTGGATATTGGATAATTTTGAAGATTTGTGTAGGAGAGATAGGAGAATGAGTTTTAAATGTTGTACAAATCTCAAGAATCAGAAAAAGTGGAACCAGGAGGGATCAGGGTCAGATCAGACTCATAATTGTGCTTTATAAATAGGAAATGTATTCTGGATGCTTTTATTCCTGCCTTCTGTTTGTGTATCCACAAAACCCAGTTTAAATTCTTAGCAGTTGCTACATTACTATGAGTTTCCAAGGATTTTAATATTTTTGGATATCACTGATAAGCTGTGGGTCATAGTAGGTCAGCTCTGCTGAATTGGCCATTGCCCTGCCAGTGTTTTAGATTGCAATTCACCTAAATATTCACAATCTGCTAAGACTGAAGTCTTAAATCCTAGTTTTTAAAGCTTTGAACTTGTAATCAATTAGATCTAAAAGAAAATGGAGTTATTATAAAGTGATAGGGGGCCTAAAAGTGAGTTTCATTGAGGGATATCAAGCAGAGATGATGATGAGCTTCTTAAAGATTCCTTTATAGAAAATGTACAGGGCCAAACTAATGATTGAAATTAGTGCTTTGAAGGTCAGTAAATTAGGCCTATCTTCACAAGGGAAGCTGAGATTTGATAAAAGTATTTTATCCCTAGGTGATGTTATTTCAGCTATGAATTGTCATCAAAGTGCCTCAAAGTCATTTCTCCCGGGTCTTTTACATAATCAAAGGTGTGTAGTGGAACTTTCTCTTGTATTTTCATTTTAGGCTAATAGTTACCATGTTTCAGGCATTCAGTGCCTCTTCAGAAGCTGACATTTCTGCCAAAAAGTCTCCATGAAAGGTTTCAGTTAAAGATCTGGCTTTTCCTTGAAAAATTTACTTTCTGATGTATTTTCTCCCAGCTCATGAGTCACAGCAGCTCTGTTACTTCTGGCTAGTGACACTTATTCAGTGTTGCATGTTTTTGTGATAGTGTGGATTTTTTAACTACTTAGGCCACTGCACTTGGAGATGAAGGACTGTCACACCTAAAAATAGGAGAATGTTGATTCCATGAGTAGAAAAAACAACTAGGAATTCTTGTATCTCACCTGCTCACAGCAACAGATGGAGAAATGCAATTCAGGATTGGACCTAAATGCTTACAGTAGCTCAGATTGAAAGTACTAAGGCAAGGCAGCTCTGTGTGCATTAAAGGAAGAGAGAGGCCACGGAAAGATGCCTTTTAGTGGGAGCTTCCCAGAAGAAAAACCTGTTCCCACTGGTGTGTGTAGCAAACCCAAAGGACAATAAGTAGTTCAAGCAGGCCAAGAAAATACAAAGGGAATTAGAACTGGAAGCAGGCCGGCAGAATGATGGATAGCTACTGGATTAGTCAGTACATGGAAACTTTATTTGGCATTCATGTAATCTTGAGCCTCAAAGAAGAACCACAATGTTCCCTTGGGAGATTATTTTAAGATCCCAAAGAATGTATGTGCCGTTCCTCGGTATCGAGCAATTTCATCATGTGCTCATCCAGCCTGGGTTTTTTAATTTAGGAGTGAAAGTGCAGAGCATCCCCTGGATGCAGAGCTACTGCTGTGCTATGGGAGGAGAAAAAGAAAAAAAGTAGCTCGTTTCCATATCCATAGTAAGTTATTTTCCCTCAGGATCCATTTTGCAGCACACTACAGCCTTTGGATCTCTCACTTATTTTATAGTCATGAGCTCTCTGCCACTAGAAAAGGGAACAGAGATCACATTTGGCATAATGCCATTTAGAGGAAATTGTTTTAGCTGCTAAATAGAAATCTAATTCAAATTAATTGTAAAACTGTTTTCAAGGTTAACTTTCAAATAGATTTCTTGAGGCTAACTTTTAAAAAGTGGAGATTTTGCTGGTTTTGTTGTTTTAGGAATAAATATGCTTACATAATCAAACCAAAATGGGGTTTGAAGTGCAGCTGTACATAATGTTGGCATGTGGACATGAATATCCAAACATTTGATATAGGAAATGTCCCTTTCTTGTGCAATACACTTTCAGCAATAGTATCATAGCTAAATTAATTATGCCAACAATAGTTTGCTAATAGCATATCAAAACTGTAGATTATTGTGGAGATGGTGCAAAAAATAAATGAAAGATTCCCTAAGAAACACCCAGAGAAGTTTGTTCATCTTCTTGCACGAGTTAAATGAGATGTAGAAGCAAGTATGAAGTGTTCCTCTGAGGCATGCATGTTGCAAGCCTTGTTCTACCTCCAAATACACCTGATTCCTCCAAAAAGAGGATCAAAACTTTCAGTCCCCACAGAGTGCAACACTTCACTTTTGGGATTTTTTTTTTTAAGTTAAAATTTGGCAAATGTGCACATTTTGTTCCTTTTCCTTTCTCCACTATTCCTTCTGCAGATTTGATAACTGCTTTTGCCTTCTCCAGCAAGGGAGGGTTCCAGAGCATGTGGTGGCTCTAAGTGGCTGTATTTTTAATTTCCCACTGCTGTGGCTGTCAGTGGCTGGAGCAGAGGAATGCTGTTGCTCTAGGCAGTGTACTCCTCCAATGCAATGTGTGATTGAGATGTGGATGATACAATTCCAGCACAGCTGTGCTAATTTCCAGGTGCTGAATAAACTTCCCCCTCTACATCTCAGTAGGTGAAGGCTCTCTATGCAGGACAGATACCCAGTGGAGACAGAATGATCTAATTTTTGATATCATGGAAGGCTTTTGACACTTGCTCTATTAATTTTCCACTAAGGACAGCGAGTCCTTAAAATAACAGTTTAGCTAACCTCTGTATGGAAGGGCTCTGCTTGTCACTGCTAAAATTGGAAGCACTCATTGTACTAATGGATTTTGGCTCTTCTCTGCAGCTTCACCTTTATCTCTTAAGCGTAGATGTTATTGTTTGAACGTCGGTTTTCTGAGTAAAAAGATAAAATGTGCATTTTAAATTAATCCTTCTTATCCTCTTTGCTGCCCTTTTCCCTTACAATTTCCTCTTGGAAGCTCAGAACAGCTGAATGACAGTGCAGTTGCTATTGTGAGGTCCTGGCAGCTGAACTGCCAGCACAGAGGCTTTGCCTGCCTTTTCTAGCATACCTGTCCCTAGGCTGGGGCATATTTTAGTTTGATTTCTCTGACTCTTCACTCTCAGGACATAACTTTATTAACCCAGCTCATAGAGTTCTCTATTATGAATTACAGAGAGGTGCATGGGCTAAAAGTTTCGTGCTGTCAGTGTATTACCAATTATTTCTCTGTGTCAATGATTTTATCCTATTTTGATTTTTCCATTCCACAAGTTGAAAAGCTCAGTGTGAAGGCTCAGGGCTGTTTTGATGGACAAAGTTAATCACTTGGCAATTCAAGCCTTCGTGCCTGATACATCAATCTTCAAAGATGTATTTACTTTCCAGCCTCAAATCTTAAAATCCCAACTGAAGTATTAACAGCAGACTTCAAAGTAATTTCCTGACTACCTAGGAGGGGACAAAAATCAGCTGCAGCTGTATACAAGGAGGGTGTGCTGAATCTTAGAGTTGTTACACATTTGCATGCAATTAATTTTCATCTGATTTAAGATCTCAAAGCTTTTGAAAAGCAAAAAGATTGCCCTTCAGAATTTTTTTTTATAAAATTGCTTATCTTCCATGCGTCTCTCTGAGGGGGAGAACAAGTCTTCTAGAACAATCTAAGTGTATTCTCTGAAAAACCTGTGTGAAGCCACCCTAGCATGACATTATTCATGGATTGCACTCAAGAAAAGTTAGATAAAAATAGAGAGTATGAATCTGTAATACTTGAATTAATGGTTATGTAAACTTTTATTTTAACATCATCCATTTGAAATCAAAAGAATTCCCAAGGTGTAGCAACTGATGAAAAATCTGAAATGAAGTTATACCTATAGTTCCTGGTGCATGCTCTGAGACTGCCTCAAATATTTTTAATGCTTTTTTTCTCCAAGGTATCAGCTTTGAAGGTGCTCTCACATTACTATTAGGTCTGAAAAATTTTTTTCCTGCCTTTTTAATGAGCCTTTAGTGCAAACAGTTGTGTGAAAAGTGTTGCTGTTTTTTTCTATGTTGAGGCCCCATTTTTTTAATTTCTGTTTTGTCACTCTGGAATTTGTCTTCTACACCTAGTAGTGCTTAGACGATCAGCACAAAGCTGCTGCCTGATGGATTTCAAAGTGTTGATATCAATCCTTTGGGGTCTTCTGGGCCTATTTCTAGCAGCACTGATTGGGTTTTACACGGTGCGTATGTGTTGCACCTGGAACATCCCTAGGTATTTATCCAGGACATTCCCAGTTTCTGTGTGGATGGTGATGTGATGATCCAGTAACTGAGGAATTTGCTTTCCTCTTCTGGTGTTGCCTTTCCCTGGTCTTAAAATGAAAACCAAAACATGGTTTATGGGGAAAAGGTGTTTTTACCTTGGTATTTATTTCAGGATCTTTGGGTACAGCACTTTGTCCAGGCGGAATGCCCCAAAATGCATGCACCCCATCACACCAAAATACACACACTTACAGGCCTTACAAAATTAACATTTTTATCAAAGATTCCCCAATGAGAGGCTCAAGTGAGCCCCCCATTCTGAGGAACCTTCCCCCCGGATGGGCTTATCTTAGCTTACAAAAACGTGTTCTGGAGAGGACCTTGGTGTCTGGAGCTTCCAGACTCTTGGTTTTTTTGTTTAACAGTACAGTGGGTCTCAGCTGAGTTATCAGACTTGGAAAGTTACAAGTATGTGGGCTAAAAGCACAAAGAATACATAAAACTATAGAAAAGAATATGTAAGAGGAGTAGAAAAGAAAAAAGAAAAAAATCATTCTGGCATCCCTGGTGATTTTGGCAGCACAGCTCTCACCTCTGTGTGTTCAGAATTGTAACAGATCTGAGGTGACAGGACATTTAGAACTTGTGGAAACTCATGGAGAGCTTTCCATGAATTTCAGCTGAGGTGATGCTCAAATCAAATGGGATGCCTGTATATGATTTAGTGATAGATCCTCTGTGATTTCAAGAGGATTGGTGCTATAAAACAGGACTTGCCAAGCTGACTTTGACTGGATTGCCACTGATAAAACTGTCTAATCTGAAATTGCTGCAGTGTCTGGAGGGGTAAAGGCTCGTGACTGACTTATGCAGGCACTGACAGGGACCCAAAGAGAGGTCCCTGGGTAGAAGCAGCAGGGAGCAGTGTTGGGATAACCTGGCCCTCTGCAGTACAGGTGCCTCGGCCATCAATTGCCATCAGAAAGTGGGGAGTTGGAAAAGCAGGTCCCTTGAAACTCCTCCACTGGCTGCTGTGAGGTGCTTGTTATCAAATCCTGCACTGTGTGAACAGAACCAATGCATGAATAGCAATTTAGGTGGGCTGTGAGGATCTGGTTTAGCTATGGAATGAGCACTTGATTTCCAAAGTGAATTAAAGTGCATTTCAGCAGTGGTGGGCAGTTCCTTATACACTATTTACAATGCCTGCAGCTTCTGTGATACTCTCCACTTCTGAGCCCTCCTTTTAATTGTGCTTTCCCAGCTCTTGTGTGATAAAAGAGAGCTGAATATCCACTGTTCTTCCTGGAGTAGAAATCATTTGAGAAGGTTGCAAGCAAAGTGCCTAAATCTGTGAGCAGGAGAAAAATTGCTATTGGCATTTTTGAGTAAAGAACTGCTTGACTTTTCTTGTGCAGAATGTGTTTTGAGAAACTATCAGGCAAACAGAAATGGCTGCATCATAGTGCAGTTCATTCCAACAAACTGCTGTGACCCTGTTGCACCAGGAGAAGCAGCTATTTTAGAGTGCCTTGCCCACACAACTAAAGCTGATGGAAAGATGACTTTCTTTAGAATAGAACTGCTCCTGCCTGCAGTTCAGATGACTGATGGAATGGATGTCATGTTTTGACTGCAAGTAACAATAGGTTTCAACTGGAAACAAACCCAGCCTCTGTGGTTTTGTTGTGATAGGAAATAAATTTTAATTCTCCATAAATTTTAATTCTTCAGGTGACTGTATTAAGATGGTAAGAGTTGCCACTGAGCTACTATTTGAATCTTGGAGTTTGAAATCCCCATTAAGAGGTACTTGCCCTTGCCCCTTGGCTAGCTATACATGTCTATATTGGGTGCTTTTTAGTTTTCTTACTTTGAGATTATTTTCTGAAACATTTAGGAAATGTTTATTTCCCAGCACATAAAGTTGTCATACAGTTATTAAATCTAAATATCAAGGTGCAGTGTGGGCTGATGGCTGGCTAGGGAACCAGGAGCTGCAGGCCCTGTCCCACATCCTCTGGGGACATCAGGTCCTTCTGGGGACAGGCCAAGGTCAGCTGGGATGTCAGTCTGTGGATCAGGGTTTAGATCAAGGGGATCCACAGCCAGGAATGGCCATGGCTGTGTGACACAGCCGAGACAGACCCCAGGCAGGGGATGAGGGTGAGAGCCTCAGCTTAGAAGGGAGCTGAGGGCAGGAAGCAGGGGAAGCCCTCCCCAAGATATCTTAGCAAGAGCTATTGAGGCAGCTGCCAGCTTTATTCACAGAGCTGATCAGCCTTTGGAAGTTTAGGGGGGAGGCAAATGCTCTAGGTCCTGACATCAAGGACCTGTGCAAATAGGCAGAAAATAAGGAGCAAGAAGATCCCTGGGATTCCATTGTGCTTGCTCCTTGCACGTTGTGCAGAGCAGTCATTAATCCAGTGGTATGGGCAGTTGAGCTGCAGAACTTTGCTTTGCTGGTATTTACTGTACACAAATCATTGTTTTAGTTGCACTAAAGAGCTGCTTAGTTCATTAGTGCAGCTAAATGCATTAATTGGCTGCCCAGTCGATGGCGGCAGCTCACATTGGCTTCCAGGATGGCAATCCTGTTTGCTTCAGGGATTGTCAGTCAGAGGTTGGAGGGGAGCTCAGAGCAGCAGTGACTCTGAACAGACAGCAGCAGGTATGACCTGCTGAGGGTGAGAGGAGTAGGATGGGTTGGAATTAGGACACCTGACTGGTGACCCAGGTGTTGGATAGGCTGAATGGCTCATTTCACTGGAGCCAGGAAGGGAGTTGGAGCCTGGCTGCATTTTTATCTACACTTCCCACCATATTAAGACTATTTTGTGTTTGTAGACCACACAATTGTTTGACAAGCAGTGTTCTCAGGCAGTACATCTCAAAGTACACAACTTTATAAATAATCGAGCCATATGGCTTGTCAGGAAGGTCTCTGCCGCCTCTCACACATGCTGAGTCAGAAGGGCATTGCATGCAACCCTTGGCACGTGACAGGAGAAGCATCTGCTTTGTGACATGAGGATGTGTGAAATGTAAGTAAATCACTTGGGTTTGTGTCACTGGAATACCCATCGGCCCTGTTTGTGCGTTGGAGCTGTGCTCTGCCAGGCACTGCACAACAGGACAGAGTCCCAGATCTGAGTGCTCAAAAGTCTTTCTGTGCTGGATGGGGAAAATGTACCAATATGAAAGTCTGTGTGTAAGGAAGAGCCTCTTGCATTACTGCACTGAGATCAGCTCGGAGTGCTGTAAAATATTCAAATCTTCTCATCTGCTGCAAACCTGGCCTAACTCAACTGAAATCAAAGCTATCACAGCAAGGTTGATCTCATTAAAATCAATGTTTTATTCTACTGTCCAATCTCCTCTATGTTGCAGCCAGCAAGTCTGCAAAAAAATATTCTGAGAATCAGCCTTTCCTTAGTAAGCGTTAAGAAAGCAGCACAGTTGTTTTAGATGTTATTTATTAAATATAGCTTAATTAAAAACTGGTTTAGCTGAGTTGGAGCCTGAAACAATTCCCATTAATTCCTTTGAGAATATTTTATTCAACTTTATTAGCAATTAAATCTAGCCCTTAACCCTTTGGAGACTGCCAACAAATTGCTTATTTAGGGAAAGCAGCTTAGTATTCATTGGTCAGCTGTCTGGAGACTACAAATGTTCCAAGGATTAAATAGATACTTTTTTTTGCCACTGGGCAAAGTTGTCTGCCAAGTTTTCACCAGATGCCTGTTAAGCTGGGATTTATAAACAGTTCTGATGCAGGGATCAGGGCAATCTGAGTGACTCAGCTGCTCCTCTTAGCTCTCAATTGAGCTGAGATGCAAGCTGTACGCAAATTAAAGTATTATTTGATAGTCTTCCCTGAAAATAGGGAGGCTCAAATCCATTCTCATAGCTGACAAGAGGCACATCTCTAGGGAGCTGTGTAGCTGGCATTACCTGACTTTTTTGGAAATCCTCAGAGAAGCCAAGGGCCAAATAGCCACGAAGGATTGATTGAGCAGTGCCCAGCTCAGGGTGCAGTGCATTGCCAGCAGCAGAAGGGAGAGCTGCTGTTCCTGTCCATGGAAGGTGTTCTGGGTTCTTGGGGTGACAGTAAAGGGATGAACATTCCCTTCTGAGCACAGCAGTCAGGCTCCAGTGGTGTTCACTTCACCAACACCTGCAGACTAAGATCACTCTGCAGGTAGCACCAGTCCAGCTGAAATTTAGCAAGAGAAAGGGCCTGAGATAAGCCTAAATAATTCCTGCTCTGAAGGTTTGCCACCCTGAGGCTGAGCATGTAGCAGCTATTAGCTACAAACTGAGGGGAGCAGGGAAATTTAAGAGGTGTTCAGGTTCCTTTCCAGCCCATTTCTCCTGACAGGACAGCCAACAGGCAGGTGTGTGTGGGGGGGTATGGAAGGTAAGGATGGGAGGAGGATTCCTGTGTCCTGCTCTTCCTTTCCAGCACTCAGAATACCTGAAATTCGTGAGATGTTAAGTTGTAGTGGCAAAGACAAGAGCCTTCCGTGGCTGGTTTTTTTTTTCACTACTGGTGTGGATGAGGGTCCTAGAGAACTATCACTCATGGGAAATAGTCCAGAGCTGAAGCAAAGTCAAGAAAATCTTCCCTCAAATTTCCTGCCAGTGATAGCTGCCCAAGAAGAGAATTTAAGTTGGTAGAGAAAATATTGCTCCTGTGTGGCTCCACAAATGTTTATGGTCTTATTTTAGAAATGGAGTCCCTCCCAGCAGCCAGAGTCCTTATTGTCTGCAAATATAAACACAGAAGTTACTGTGCATGATTGAGGCACCAGATTTTCTTGTGTTATCATGCAAGTGAAATAAAATCAGGGTTTCCAAGACTATGCTTCCTTTCTTCCAGGATTGTTATTTTTTTTATTGGCCTCGATAGTCTGGGGAGCTCACTGCTAGAGACTTCTTCCCACAAACATTTGTGTGCCTGTTGCAAATTCATTCTGGTGTGTTTTGTCTCCTTTACTGCTCTTCCACTAAATTGCCTGCATTTTTAATATTAATAGCTACTTCCTTCAGAGCTATGTCTCTCCATGTGACCATTGTGGAGATGTTAATTCTTGACAAATAACAAGATACAACAATAGCTATATCAGAAAGGAAATCCTTTTGATAAGAGAGAGCTGGAGGTGTGACTGCTAACCAGCAATCTGTGAGACTGAGAGTGTTCCTAGTGCAGTCTGGCCCTTTATTTCATCTTGGGCAATTTAATTCACTTCATCATTTCTTTTTGCTCCTCACAAGTGTGGGGATAATGCCCAATCATGTGGCAACTTGTTAGCTCCCATAAGGTTCTCAAGCTGTGTTGTTACATAGTATTGAAGCAGAACTTATATAATCAGAACAGCATTATTACTCCTATTATTAACTATTTTTGCGTTTTGTCTAAACTGAATGAAAGCAAATTTAGTCTTGCTGCATGTGAGCCTTTCACGGGTCATACTCATATATAATGCATAATTCATATATTAAAGAAACAACTTTTATTACTGTGCTAAGTGCAAGCAAAGATAGGGGAGAACAAAGATACATCTTTTACAATCTATTAATTCTGGGCCATTTTAGAGAGAGCAAAATACTGAGTGGATTACTTAGGCTAATATCCGTTCTGCAGGCTGCTCAAGGTCATATATAATGGATGATGGACCTTTCTGTGTACAA
The DNA here is from genome assembly GCA_013396875.1 of Vireo altiloquus. Taxonomy (NCBI): domain Eukaryota; kingdom Metazoa; phylum Chordata; class Aves; order Passeriformes; family Vireonidae; genus Vireo; species Vireo altiloquus. Next base: position 1,029,646 of record VZRF01012008.1, on the reverse strand, counting down.
TATGCATTATGCATAGTTTTTGGACAAGTTGTAATCAAGTCTAGGAATTATGCCAATTCCTTATTGGAGAAATTTATGGCATTTAGCACTTACATAGCATTTTACACTTTTCAAGTGGAATTATAACTAATTAACCCTTGCATGTCTGCAGAGTACAATTGTCACAGGTGTGAAATATAGTTACAAGAAGCCATTTCTTGAAAGGTAATACCAAAATCAGAATTAAACCTCAAATTGTTTACCATTTGTCATGTGATCCATTTGACAGGCCTTCCTTTAGCTCCAAAAAAGAGTTCCTAAAATAAGGAGTGGGTTAGTAGAATCCAGGAGTATTCTGGCTTATCAGAGGGCTTGACTCCCTGGATATTAATATGATGCTGGAGATGAGCATGTAAACTTTAAATGGATGCGTCCTGTCCCTGGGTGTTGCACTAAGAACACCTGCTTGGTGAGGATCCACAGCTGCCAGGGGAGTGGGGCTTTATTTTTTTATAGATTTACCCCTTTTCATTGACTTGTGGACTCCAAACACGTGAAACCAGGAACTACAGGTGACAGAGTGAAAAGCTGGAGGCTGCACAATGTGTAACAGAAAGGAGGGATGAGAGAGGTATAGAAAGTTTCTTGGCTTATGAAGTTGTTGTTATGAGTCATTATTGCCTGGGCTTGCCAAAATCTTCTGACAGTTTTCTTTTTGCTAATTACCTATGACTGTAGGAATGCACTTCTTATAAAGCCAGTTTCTCTTCTCTTTCCTGGGAAAAATAACAATTATGGACTTACTGAACAAACTTGTAGTGCTGTACTACAGGAGTGAAAAAGAAGAACTTTAGATCAAGATCCTTGATGCTCTTTTTTCTTGTGCTCAGCACCAGCAGCCCTGCCTTTTTAAAGGAGTGCATAGAATGTTCTGAAAACCCTCTGGAGCTTGTTGCTTAGGTCATTTCTCCAAAATGCCCTGCTGTAGCTTCAGGACTGGTATGGGTGTAAAAATCTGGGTTTTTTCCTCTTTGTGTGATTTCACTGGATGATTCCACTTGCCAGTGCTATTACATTCTTTGTCACCTTCTATTTCTACTTGTTTGTAAATGCTGGTAAGTGTCATATAATTTTTGACTGCTCTCATTCTTCTTTTCATCTGTGAAATTGTGTGAGGAAAGAGCTTTTAGGGAAGTCTCTCAAAGTCTGTATGTCACTTTTAAGTCAATGTATCTTTGGAAAATGGGCAGCACAAACCAAACATATTGGGATCTATTTCAGTGTTTTATTGAGACAGTCACTACTTTGTTCTGGGAGGACATTGGATGAATGGCTTCTCTTCATAAATGCTATTTATTCTAGTCAACATGGCTGCAGGTATTGCTACTCCCATTCAAGTCTAATTCCTGTTTTCTTACAGATTAGATTTTAGAGTGAATTGTATGGGCAGAATAAACCAAGTTATAATGAAAGCTAAAAGGCTTAGGTTCTGATGTGCATTTGAGGTCACTCTAACCCGAGATACTGATTTCAAGTTTGAACAATGAGAGAATGACAGGATAATGTTACTGTGAAAGCATAATTCATCTGGATATCTTTCAGTTCCCCACACTATTAGGCCTATTAAGAATTTGAAATACTCTGAAGAGGCATTAAAAACTGTTGATGAGAGAAGTTCCCATCAAAGTCCATTAGCATAAGTGAGTGGTCAGAGTAGCTGGGCCTGACGTATTTCATATTCTTTTGCTACAAGAGTAAGTCTGAATTTCTGAAGAGCTTTCAGGCTCAATCTTATTCAAGATAATCTCATGTGGCACTTAGCATTCCCATGGCTTTTCAGGCACTTGTGTGAGGAGCAAGCATTCTGAGAACAAGGCATGCAGTGGATAAAAGGAAGGTGGGAGGAGGGATAAGACCTGAAGCATGGCTGCAAGGGAAGGCAGATTCCTGGATGATCAGCTTGGCATACAAAAGGACCTCAAAATGGTCACTAGATATTCTACAGAAAAGAAAGAAAAGCTCCCTTTCTGCTGTCAGAACTAGTAATAGATCCTTGGACATTGAAACACCACATGGGTGCAGGAAACATCAGAACTTTGTAGTTTAATAAATCTGATATTAGGCATGGCTAAGAGCAGTTCAAAGCAGGCTGAGCTCCGCAGGTCACTGGGAGAAATTGGTAGCTTTTTAAAGAAAAAACCCACGAATTAGACTAACCAATCATAATATCCCCCATTCTTGCCTGCACTGTAACTCACCTCAACCAATTCAGGTTTGTTTATAAATGTCTGTGTCTCCAAACAGTTACGAGAACTCTGTGTTCTGGCTCAGCCTGCCCGTGGCAAACAGCCTGGATGCTCCACTTGCCAAGGCAGGAGCAGCACCAGCAGTGGGTGTGTGGCTGGGCCTCCCAAAAGGGCTCAGAGCACATTGGTCCTAAACTGCTTTTCTGGAAGTGAGGTAGCCTTCAGTCAGAATGACCAGGAGACTTCTGAAATAAAGGCTGGAAAAAGCGATGTTTAAAAAAAAGCATAAAAAATCTTGCAACGTTGGGGAAGAGACCCAGAAGTGGATTTGGCATTGCCAGAAGCTTTCCTGTGGCATCAAGACCTTCCCAACTGTCCCTGGCTGAGCATCCTCTGTGGTGGGCACCAGGAGTAGCTTCCAACAAGGTAGGGTCCTGTCAGTTCAGAGTGTGGCGAGTAGGGATCCCCCCTGGTGGGGTGTTTGTGTGTTGGGATGTGTTCAAGTCCTTGTGGTGTTCTGCTATCACCAGTGAAAACACAGCCCCTGGAATGCGGAAATCAGGAGAAGTATTTTAGAACTCAGTGTTTTAAAGCAAATTTAAGTTGAATTGTTGCTGCTTGTTCTTATCTTTGAGGTGGGTAGGATGTTAAATTAGATGTTGAATGGTTTATTTAGCTCCATTTTCAGAGAACATCTTAGCATGCAAAGCAGAACTAAATTTCTCCATGCAGTCCAGGCAGTTAAATACCTGGCTGAGTTTTCCTTTGGATATTTTGGCATTGAGTGTTCACAGAGATGTGGACCCTTCTAGAGGATCCTGAACTGAGTCTCAGAGGTCTTGGGAAAGTCTTGGTCAAATCACAAGCACAGGACATGTGCTGATGTAGTCCAGTACTTACTTAATCCCTCTTAGCTACATACAGGCAGATCATTATTTTCAGCTGGTTTACATTAATTTCTGCAGGTTTTGTGCTTATTTAAACCATGTGAACAAATTCTAGAGGTAAATTGTCTCTTTAAAACACATATAAATGGATTAGGAAATATTTTTTTTTATTTTTTGTGATATAAGTTTAGGAGTATCTAATGTAAGGAAACATTCAGCATTTTAACTGTGTATTTAAACTGTTTATACTCTAAGCAAATGTTAAATGTTTACTTTTAATTAGGTATTAAAATTATTTGCTTAAGGAGGAGAAAGGCTAAATCACTGGTATATCAGAACAATATTCTTATTCATGTCAGCATAAACATATAAAGTAGGGAATAAAACTGTATCCTTGATAGCTGTGAGTAGAACAGGAATATCTGTAATCAAGCTCACATTTCCTTGCTGCTTGGTTATAGCATTCTGATAAATGCCATTAAACAGAAGCATCTTCTATGGATTAGCCACTGACTAATGTCTCACTATTCCATATGAGCCTGGATCCTTGAGAGACATGTCCTGCATTTTTGAAGGGATGTCACAAAGATGACAAAAAGGCAATATCAGTTACCAAATGTTGTTCATCAAAATAGATAATTTTGCTTTCTCTGTTAACATAAAAGTTCATAGATTTAGGTTATCGCAGGAATTGCCTCTTCAGTGATTCTATACCTTTTAGTGTGTGTTCTTCTAAATGTAGTAAATGAGTAAAAGGCTACAACTTGCCTTTTCCTCCTCCTGGTCACTTTTTCCCCTTGCATCCAACAAAGGATGGAGATCCTCCTTTAGTGTTGCTCTGTTGCTTTGTACCAGTTTGTATCTCTTGGTTGGATCTTGGTTTACTTCTAAGTGGCAAATTAATGGTGAAGGATCTAACATATTACAGGAGGAAGACTTGTGGGAAATGCTTGTCCTCTCAATTCTTGGCTTTCTCTTTGTGAATTCTGAAGGCTGTACTTGCAGGTATTTCCTAGGCATACTTTTACCATACATCTTTTGCCATCTCACAATCCTGCAAATTGTGGAAGCTCCTGTCCTGAAGTTGTTCCTTTTGCACGAGTTCCATACAAACACCATTTTTATACTTTTCAAAATACATGTGTCAGGAGTTTGTTTTGAGGTACAGCCTGACTGAACAGTTGGGAAATGTGTACTGTCAATGGAAACAAGCTCTGGTTATCCATCTTTTCCTTCTCACTTCACACTTCTCCTGTGTAAGACCTGTCTGCTGTAAATGCCTGCTGACTGACAAGTTACCCACAGCAGATTTGCATTAGCTTCTGACTTTAGTGCCCTTAAAGAAGCTTTCAGGTGAAAGTGATTTATGAAAAACACAAAGGCTGAACCTGGAGTAAAGCAAATGTGTTGTGAGTACAACCTAAAAATAATATATGTTAGAACTACAAAGACTTTGATGGTGTGACAATAATCTTGACTGAAATGCTGATGCCATTGCTAGGAACCTTATTTCTGAAATACACTAGTAAGAATTCCTTTTATATTTTATGGGTATACTGTAATTAATAAGGATCTTTTTCTTTGATCTATTGTGCTTGACTAGTTATATCTGTAATACAATACTTGATGAATATTCATATGTGAGTCCTCATGAAGTTCTCTTAAAATCGATACTAAAAGGCTGAAATTGTTTGAGAGGTGGCAATTACTGACTGCAAGGAAATTATTCTCTACTGAACACTTGCAACAAGAGTCACTGCCAAAATGCTGCTGATGGAAAGAGTATTAAATAGTGAGTGTAAATCATAAAGCTATTATGGTGGTTTATATAAAATAGTTCACTAATGGATCACAAACCGTGGCAGTTACATTTATAACAAGCAGATTTCTGAATTTAGACAAATAATAGGGTGTTTTATTGCATGAGGGTTAGAAGATCACGATATTCCTTTATTACTGGGCTATTTAACAGTTACTAGTAAGGCTGTGAATTGTCTTCACTGGGTGAATACCCACATGCCTTGGGCAGTGTATTTGAGTGTGTTGTTAAATCAGGCACATCTTTGAGACTGAACTCTTGGGGCTTTGATGCAGCAGTGTCAGCTGGATGTATTTTTAGGAGTGCACCAGAGCTGTGTGGGCACAGCCAGCCAGAATGGTTTAGAGGGCCTGTAGGGCAGAGCTTCCAAATGCGGCATCCCAGCAGTTGCTGTGCATCCCAGCAGTTGCTGCGTGCTGCCGTGGGTTAAACTGGCACAGAAGATCATAAAGTGTTCTCTTGGTCGCTGATGTGAGGATGGGCAGATGGAGGTGTGGAGATACTACACAGTTTCCTTTAGAGCTTCTGGCAACATTCCACATGCACTTTGCTTTGTAGCCTCTCTGTTCCATGTGGAATTTAGCTGTGTCAGAATGGCTGGCTTTCAAATTACAAATAGAGGGGAGAATTTGAGTATATTTTGCAGAAAGTCAGATTTTTTCCCCACAAAGTTGCTTACCTGAAATATGAAACTAATTTTTGACTCAAATGTGTGACCCAGGCAAAGGAAGCAGAGCTAATCAAGAATGAGCAGTAATGCCGTGGGAAATGAAATGGTTATATTGCATTTGTGATCTTAGTGTGTCTGGGGAAACTCATTTGTATGCCATGGCACAGAAAAAGCACCCCTGGTTTGCCCCTGTGTCAAACTTAGCCCTTGAGAGCCTTCACGGATTAAATGCTGCAGTAGAGGAAATCCATGGAGTGCAGAACAGTCTCTGTGCATGTAGCACACCCATTTCTGAAAGTCTGCCTTCAGGAAAGGCACAGAAATGTCTGTGTTTATTGCAAACAACTAAACACCTGAGATCAGGGAGTTAGAAGGAAAATGTGTCCAAAGACATAAGGACAACAACTCCATTAGCTCCACAATATCTTCAGTAGATACAGTTCCCTTTGATAATGTCATTATTTCTCATGCACAGCTGATCTGGCATCACTTGGCATTAAGGGACTCATAATAGCCCTTTAAATATTAAAGAGTATTTTCATATACTGAAACCTGTTGGTGATATTATATATTATGCATAAAGCAACCTTTCCTTTTTCATTTTCTACCTCTAAAGATGTGTTGTGCATGTTTTCCCCTCTTGAATTTGAGATGACAGGTTTTTTTCTGAGTAGCTGTAGATATAAAATACCTAGCAGCAAGATGGCTTTTAACTCATTTTTATAGCACTGCAAGGCAGTATCTTCCTAATAGCCTTTTCTCAGACATAGAAATGTGGCCATTAGAGGAGCATTTGGAAAGGAGGTTGTCTTTCATGGGGGTTAAGACTCTTCATTAGAGTACACAGTTTTATATATTCAAGCAAAAATGAAGTCCTGTCTGTTTTCTAAGCTATGAGATGTTTTAAAGAAAAACTTTATGCAGAAAAGCCTCTTGAAGCTAAACTGTTAAAAGCATTATGGGCCAAAGCCAAATAGCTGTTAGATGTGGTGGGTTCTACCCAAGCATGAATCCTCCACTTTTGCCAAAATCTCAAGTAACCCCAAATATATCTCCCAGTTGTCTTAACAGGCAGCATCTCACTCAGGCTTCTTCAACTTGGAGAAACAAGAATACCTTTATTTGGGAATACAGGCAAAACTTTGCAAATAAACAGCTATGCATTGCTAAGATGAAAACACAACCTCCTGGTGCTTTGGAGAGGAAGTGATAGGTGCAGGCTACAGGGAGGAGGGGCCCTGGCAAAGGGTTAATTGCTGCCTCCTGCCAACCAGGAGGGAGGAGATGAAGAACTGATGGGTTTTGTTTCATTTGGGAAGTGGTGGCTGGTGGTTTCCTGAACTAACAGCCTCATAAGCTGTTCTCAGCTGTGATTTATCTACTGGGCTGTGCTGCAGTCTAGCTGGCTCGTTCTTTAATGGCAGAAATGAGTTTTAAGAGGTTGGCAAAAGCAGCTGTAATTGGGCTTGAGGATTTAAATGTTGCAGAGAGGAAAATAAGTATTCCTGCTGTTGGAAAGGGATAATGTTGCAAATAGCTTGATTGAGAAAATTAAGAAAAATTTCAGTGAGATGTCTAGTTTGCCAGAAGGAATACTTGTATGTTGTGCTGCAAACAACATTTTTTGTTAAATGTAAATAGAAATGTATACATGCATAGATGACATACCTATAACACTCATTTTATCCATAAAAGGGAAAAGAGCTTACCAATTGCTTTTCTCATAGCCCAGAAAGCTCCATACCCAATGTTCTTGTAAAATACCTAACAACACAGTATGCCAAGAAAATACTATCCCAAAATGCTAATTCTTGCAAAAGATGTGTGCCTGAGAACAGTGGATTTTAAAAAAAAATGTTGTTTGGCCACCACCAGTGTCTACTTTTATTTGAAATGCATTTTTTAAAATGGAGAAATAAACTGTATTTGTCAGATAATTACACTTTTTATCTTTGGTGGAACTCGATGGTCTTTAAGGTCCCTTTCAAGCCATTTTACGAATCAGAAACACACAAAAGTAGATGAGAGTACAGAGGACTCTGCTTTGCCAGAAACAAGCCATGGATCACACTGGAAATCTGCTGCCCAGGCCACTCAGTGCCTGCAGAGCTGTGTTTCCTAAAGCTCCTCAAATTCAATGCCCACCCTCCCAGAGAGACAAATTCCCGACAGCAGATGTAAGGCATTGCTCAGGCTGGTGCAGTACTGAAGAACAGTGATCTGCCCACTGTGTGAGAATGGAAGATTTTTAAAGCTCTTCCAGCTGAAGTCTGTGGAGATCCATTATATTCCAAAACAGTCCAGGAAGGAAATTAAGGGGGTTGGTACCCCTCTGGCATATTGGAAGTCATTTCCTACCAGCGAGTGATCAGATGTTACAGCACTGCTGGATTATCCTCCTGGGGCTCTGAGCAATTTCTGTAGTCTTGGATCTTTGCAGTTTGGTTTAAACTTTGCTAGGCGACTCCAAAAGCTTTCCATGCACCCACACAATAAGTGGTATTATTCCCCTATATGAACAATCTGGTATTAAAATACTTTTAGCACAAAGTGAAATGGTTTTATTGCAGATATTGGGGCATGGGTTGAGGTGTACATGAACTTCCCCAGTGTAGGAATGTAGAAATGATGTGGCCCTGTTCTAGGGCCTTTCCACAAAACTACTCATGTCTATAGATTGAACATCAGAAGGCTTTATTATCAAGAAGAAAACAGAGTAAATCTTTCTCTCTCCAGCCTTTCAGCTGGAGGTTGAACCTCTTCATTGAAACCTTTTCATTGGTCAAGGAGAGCACTTTACCAAAACATCTTTTCATATTTACATTCTTTGCTAAAGATTTCTCCTGGGAAGTTACAGAAGTTCCCTTTAGAAATGAAATTAACTATTACAATTGAAGACAAGTTAAAAAAGAAATTGCTTTCTCTAGCTTTTTACTGTGATCTCTCTGCGATCCACCAAGAGTCAGTACCACACAGGGAGGTGATGAAAAATTAAGTAGGGAGGTTTTGGTGTAGAGACTTCACCCCCAGGAGAGACAAGGCCACAGAGCTGATCCTGAGGGTGTGGAATCTGGGGTTTGAGTTCCTCACCTTCCCACTTTATTTAAATGAAAGGCCTGACTATTTCCACTAAATGATTAGAGGGAAACGGTTTTCTACCAGGGAAGCAAACCAATGCCTGTGTCTCCACTGCCAAAACTTACTGTGTTTTTATATTTTTCTACAATAAAGCTGGCAACTTTTAACAATATTCTATGATGCAATTAGGTACTCATTACAGCTTGCAAGATCATTATCAGGTAATAGTCATGTCCTTTTTTAGGTGAATGAGGAAAAGGTTTTCACTGATGAACAGTGGTAGAGGAAGGCAAGGAGCTCTGACTCCGAAAGGGTTGTTTTACAGACTCTGGAGCCTACCTTTGTGACAATGCACTCATATGGCAGCATTTTGCATCTCCTGAGAAAATAGATTCCAATCATTAATTTGCATGTGAAAAGGCCTGTGTTAAGGGCTTCTTGAGTTCTTATGTCCCATTTCTATCTGTGAAAATCACCTTTTCTGAACTGATCCTGAAAAGAAATCAGTACCTGCAGCTCAGTGGAAATCAGTGAAGTGCCAAGGAGGATCAGTGCTGTGTGTGATCAGGCACTTAGATTTGAAGCAGGACCAACACTGCTCTGGCTTTGTAGTGGTAACGTTATTGAATTTGGGGTGACTTTGTTTGAAATGCCAAGCTGAAGTTACATTGCTCTTTCCCTTCTACTTTAGGTGATATTTCTGAACTAGTCTGCAAGGCAGCTATGCTTTAATTTAAATCCTTCTTCAATAATAGCTCCTATTGTGCTGGCTTTGAGATGGTATCAATGACTAGAATTTTATTGACAGACTTGGTACCAGTATATATTAAACACTACTCATTGATTGATATTTATATAATGCTACTCACAAGATCCTTTCCCTACACTGCTCTGTTGATTCTTGCTATTGTATCATATCTAAAGCATCTTTTTTTTTTTTATCAGTGTCATGAGGCATGGAGGAGAACAGAGAAACACTACTTGATTAGGTTTCTTGGAAATCTGGACTTGGGTTTCAGCTTATCTAAGACTTCTTGTAAGATCATGGTCTCTTAGGGCAGTGATAATCCTTGCTCTGAGCACACTTCCTTTGTGTCACTGAGATGGTAACAAAAAGTCCAAACTGCTAAAAATGTGTGTGTGTAAAAGGAGGCTGCACTCCTGCTCGAATCCCTGGTGTATAACAAATCTAGAAGTCACTTAAATTCTTGGCACTGTAAAAGCAAATGACATCTATTCTTTGTTTTCTTAAATAAAAATATACTTTTTTATAGGCATCTACATTCAGATTAATTTTATAAGCAGGCAATCTCCTTGTAAATGAGCTGAGATGTCACTGTGGTAACACTGGTGGGGAAATGTTAATTCAAATGAGCACCTGTGCCAGGCACTCCTCATGACTGCTGCAATTCTCATTGTGTAGAGAAGTCAAGAGGTGGTTTTTATTATAGCCTGTGATGTTCACTCAGCTTTGTTTTGCTCGTAGTTCTTTAGCTGCTGGCTGCTCTGAAACATGAGGTTTCCTTGCAATAATTGCTTTTCCTTATTTGAAGTTATATATCGTGACCTTTTATGTGTTTACAAGTTATGTGTTTACAAGACTACTGGGAAAATGAATGTTGAAACCTAAATTCATCATTAGCTGTTTCATCAAAACTATTGCATAATCTCAGAAAAAAGATAATTGCAAGATAATTTGTTATTTGCTTTCAGAGGGCCTTTTTAAACTTGCACCAAAGCCCACGGATTGACTTCAACCCAAGTATGATTGGAGCTTTTCAGTTTGCCCTATTACCCCTTTTCTTCTCACTTTTCCTGGAACAGGAGGATTTTGGGTATTGTGGAATTGTGTATCTGATATAAAATGTGAATAAGGCAACCAGCACTTTATTGGTGATCTCGCAGTACCGTGGAATAGACAGACAGTGGCTTTTTCTCCCTCCTCTCCTCCTCCTGGCTGTGTTTTGCTGAAAAATATCAAGCTGTAGCCCATGGTGGCCTTATAAAAGGCATTTTTCCTCACCCATTTAACATCCTCCCTTTCTCTGACAACATCTCTGTGCTTCTAACAAAGTCTCCTGGTTGGGAGGTTGGTAAATGTTGTTTCTGATTGCTCAGCAGGCATCCTGTTAGAGCAGATTGCCTCCCAGGCAGCCAAGTGCTGTAGTTAGTGCTTTCCCCTGCCACACAGTGACAGGACCATCAGCAGAGCCATTCTTAAACCTGCATTTCCAGCTTTGTAGCTCTCACCTCAAATCCTAGAAAACTGTTCGTTCCTGGTGAATGGTGCTCTATTTTTTTTTTTTCCAAGAGAGTGCACTACATGTTGGAAAATGCTTATTGTGAATATCAATAAGAGCGTAAGAGTTTGGATAGGCCATAATAGCTCCCAGTTTATTATTCAGCCTTATGATTATGGAGGACACTGTTGTCCTTAGACACTGAAAGTTGGGCTGAGGCAGCTCATAGATTGTAGGAGACTGAGTCCTTTCTTCCATTAGACATGTGCTTCTAGTAGACATAGAGCTTTATTCAGACGAGCAATGTTAAGAACGAAATTAAATTTAAATAAGCTTCTCTGAAATGTAACAGGGAGTTGGGGGGTTTTTTGCCAATAAGAGTTAACAATTCACTCCAGGAGATGTGGCTCAAAGACCTACACCACAAGAAAATTGCTCCAAGTTTTAGAATAGTTGAAAGCAAGTGTTTTCAGCTACGTAAATGGTGTTCTATTGCTTTGTGACTAATGTTTTGTCAGTTGTGGAATTCCACCCTTTACAACTGCAGGTTCTGTAAAATAGCCAGAATGGTAATGAAAGCCTGATGATTCAGGAGAGGGTATTATAAGAATATTTCTGAAATGAGCTTAGAGAAAAGTGTTAGTGGGCAAGGCATAAAGTTTCAAATGAGCTGCTTCAAGGTAAGGTATGCCATCAAAATCTTTTTGGATTAATTTAGGTGTATCAAGAGATAAAACAGCAATTGGGAAATCTAAAAATTGAAAATATGTCAAATTTCCTACGCAAGAAATTCAACAGATTTTCTCCTTAGCTTTTTAGCATCTGAAAGTGTTATAAAGTCTTTTCTCTGAATGTGTAATGGAAATGAAATACATCCACTGTATTAAATTAAGTATCCTTAATTTTCAGGGTACTTAAACCAAGCCCTGGTGATCTCCAGAATCCAGGGTATGTGTATGCTGGGCTCTTTGCCTTTAGGAATGAAATGGGCAAGAGCCATCTAAAAGGACCTGAAAGATGAATTCATTTGAGTTTGAGGAAAGGAGATTGGGCTAGATCTGTGAACAGAATTCACTTTTTCAGATTCATAATCTCCCATCTTTCTAAAGACAAACCATCTTGCTGCCAGCTTTAAAATATATATATCTATCTATCTGTATTAACTGTACCAAACTTGTAAGCTAGGCCTAAATGAATTAGCTTCCATGGGACATGACTCCACCATGATAATGGGAAATACAGCTGAGAGCTGTTAGTTAAATATTGCTTTGTCATAGCAATTCATGCAAAAGCTTTGTGGGAATTACGGCTGGGAATCCACAGAAAGTGTGTGCTGACTCTCATTATGTGCATGCTGGGCATATAAGTATATATGGAAGCATCTTTGTGCCTCTGAAAGATGCCATGAGATTTCTGTAATTTTCAGACACTGCAAGAAAAGCACAAACCAACATTCTTCTCTTTGCATGAAGCACAGAGGTCCTGTTCATGCAGCAGCTGCCTTGTCCAGAGCACATAATTTCTGCTCTACACAAGGGATGGGGATTTTCAAGGTAATTCCTGTTTTGCAACCCATTTAATATTTTTGGTTTTTAGTTCAACTCACAGCTCAACTTGTATATAAATTAAAGCAGGTGAGAAAGTCTGCTTTTGACTTGGTTCTAATCTGCCTATACAGCTGGGACAAAAGTTAAGAGCTAGAAGAGAACAAAAAAAGGCAAAGGTGCATACATTACACTGGGACAAACAAATGCACAGCTTTGAAGTCAGTGAACCTTTGGCAGTTTACCCCACCTGTGATTTAACAGCCCTGGTAGGCCATGAAATCTTTCATAATTAACTTCAACATTCTAAATCTGTTGTATGTTTTATGGCCTGGTTTTAACAATCTGTAAAAAAATGTATTATGCTGTAAATTTAACAGGGAATTGAGAACAGATTATAGAACATACAAGATGAATTAACACTTCCTAGGGAATGCATTAGCTGACTTTTTACCTTGCCATTTTAACTGTCACAAGTATGGCAACAATTTTGTGTTCTTCTGGTAATAGTTTGGGGCTTTTTTTAGCAGAGGTTAAGTAGGCAAAGAGTGTCAGGGCTCGCTGGTGGCCTGGATGCTGGGGGACATGGAGAGGGGTGCATGGGATGGAACAGCATCAGGGAAGGACCTCTCAAGCCAGGGCCCATTCCCAGAGAAGGAGCAGGGTGGGAGGTCTCAGGTCTCAGTGGGTGAGGACTTCTGTTCAGCAGCATCTTCTGTCCAAACCATCAGGGGTTCATTTTTCCTCACACAGGGTGTTGTCTGGAGGACTGTGGGCTGTTTCTGGTGATGTGGAGTTCCACAGGTGCCAGCTGTGCATCAGGTCAAAATCCATTCAGAGTAATACATGGTCCCAATGAGTGTAGAAGTGACCCAGCCACTTCATTAACACAAAGCTGCCATTTGTGTTGTAAAGTAAATGACGAGCCACTTCTCTGAGAACGTATTTATTAAGCAGAACGATTGAGGTTTACAGTGGAGGATTAGCCTGCCCACTGGGAGAAGGACCCATGTTGGGTGTCTGACCATGGTGGAGTATGGTCAGAGACTCCACCTTCCAGGGGTGTTACTTTTTATACCCTCCTCGGGAGCACTGCCCTCCTCCCTAGAACCCTCCCCCCTGAGATACTCCAACTGGAATATCGTAGTCGACTCATGGCCCAGGTGGTTGGCTCATTTCAGTGATGTCTGGGTGTCCTCTGCTTGGTCCATTCTCTACCCAATCCTTGTCTCCCTTCTCTCCTTTTATAGTAATTCCAGATGTCACCCTTCTTCTGGAAAATTCCATCATTGTCAATCAGCCCCCCTGGCCTAACACTAATACATGGAACATACCTATCCCTAATAGGCCCCTCAACTTTAATTAGCCCCAACAAAGTCCAGTAACTCTTGTGTCTGAACCACCACGAACTCTTAATTAACTGTTAAAACAGATTCCTTCAATGGATTATTAACAAAGAAACTGTCCAATCATATGGGACTATGAAAGCCAATCCTTAAAGCTTATTTATGACAGTCATAATTTCCATCATTGTGCATTAATCTTTATTCTCCCAGCATTTTAAAGGCATTTGTGATTCTGATGTGAGGGAAAAATTAAAGTGATTTCAACAGGAAATGGACTTTTGTACAAGATTTCCCCTCCCCTTCCAATTTCTTTCTGTGCAGCAGCTGCTGTTGCCAGGCTGTCTTTGTTGCTATGGTGGTGGTTTGTGTGCCAGAATTTTATATTCACTCTTCAAGAGTCACCTGATTGAGTGGCTGTGCCACATAAGTTATCAGGCTCACTCGTAAAGATAAAGGCTGTATCTGACTGCTGTTCTGTATGTATGACATCTTGTAAAGGGAGCAGATTAAACAAACAGATTCCAATGGCCTCTGGCCATGAGTTTAGGGAAGAATTAGCAGATTAATTCTCTCAGTAAATGAGTGACTACTGCATTTGGAAGGTGTCATTTCTTAACACACAAGGAAGCTTCACCTCACCTTGCAGCACTTGTGTCTTGTTCATCAGGTGTGAGCTTTGCTGTCTGCATGAAGTGAAGGGAGTTTTTTGTCAAAAGGACTGAGCTTTTATCAGAGAGATGGGGTCACATTTTTATATTTCTTTTCTGGAGAGTTGTTCCATAGAACTTAATGATCCTGCTCCCACTGATAATTGCAGTATAATTTGACCCAATTTAAAATGCAGTTAGGATGATAAACTCAGCTTCACCAGAAGTATATCTTTAATCCCAAATCCTGCAAAACACTTGTGTTTAACTCTTACTGTGTTCAGTGCATCGTTGCAGTGAAGCATTTTCAAGGCTGAGACCACTGCTTCTTTTCAAAATCTAGAATTATATCAATAAACTCAGGATAGCGAGTGAAATAGAGATTTCATATATATTTCTCTGAAACCAAATTTAAAATAATAAATATAGGTTTTTGTGCATTTCCTGCATCACTTCAGGTCTTAATTTGACCTGACTTTGGTCAAAGCCATCTGTTATTTAAATCAGTTATTGCTCCTTTCCTGATTTGTTTACACACATTTCCACATGTGCATCTAAAACATTGTGTATTCAGTTATTCCCCTTGAAATGAAACATTGATACCTAAGCCCCTTATATAAAAAAGGATGCTTTATGCATATATTGCATTCAAATAACTTGTTTTATCTATGCAAGGCAATGAATTTACTGTCTAGGCTGAGATTTTTGAACCTAGAGAAATGAAAATATCCTGAAATAGTTCTTGCAGCAACATGAGCCCAGCAGGTATCACATCTGATTTGTATGATTTGGAATAACTACTTGAATAAGCCTATTGCTGAGTGCTTGGGGTTTTTTTTCCTAACACCACATCCTTCCTTCACTCTTGGAAGTGAAAGGGGCTGAGTGAAGAAGAAATAGAAGATAAGCATTTAGATGTTTCCTGAGGCTTTGGAGGAAGGTGTCTGGTTCTTCTTTTGCCTTGGTCCAATCATTTAAAGACAAGACCTTCATACTCTTTTCTGGGCGTAACAATCCTGCTTGAGTGTAGCTGGTTTCCAAGCTCATCCCAAGCTTTGTGGAAAAGGAACTAGATTGAGACACACACTGAATTTGTGTTTGCAATATGTGCTAGGTACCAAGAAATGTGCTCCTTGCTGGAGCAGATGCTAGTTAAGCAATAGCAGTAACACATGAGGCAGCTATCTGGGTTGAAACTAAAATTCTCGCTGATTTCACAGAGCCCAGGATTTCAGCACAGGCTGAATCATAAGCACTTTGCAGAGCTGTTGTTTAAAAGGCATAGGCATAATCCCATTTCTTTTTGTGCTGCTTCTTCCTTTTGATGCAAAATCCATTAAACACCTGCCATATAAAAGGTGTTTTTCTTTTCAGACAAATACTATCAGATTAAAATACTCAAGTCTGAAAAACCACAGAATTGCTCCAGACAAAACTTCCTATCTCTAATGACAGATACCAGTATCAGAGCCTATCCTAATCCATAGGCCCACCTCTTCCATGTTCAGATCAATGGTTGCTGGGAGCCTATGGCATCATCAGGAATCCTGAGGTATCATAAATTGGGATTTGTTTTTCCCTAGCAAAGACTCTAAATGAGGCCAGGCCAAGTGAAAGAGGATTGTGGATTTGGTGAGAAAACTGCCACAAAGTGCCACCATCACTGGCAGGTTTTTACATCTTCCCAAGATCTGATTCCAGTAGACTACTGGGAATGCAAGTGCTTAAGGGATCATGAGTAAGTACTGTAGTATCAGTACTCTCCTCTTATTTTCTGGGGATTTAGTATTATTTTCATTCTTTTGTATGCTATATGAAATGAGATGAAAAGGCAGTTGTGAAAATGGTCCTGAAAATCTCTCCCTTTTTCCCCATCACGGAGCAACCCCAGCCGAACTCAGAACTGGTTATTGTTTCTTTAAGTCGTGGCAAATGGCTGGGGAATTAAAGCACAGCAGGGAGAGAGCAGGCTCTCATCCTGACTGATGCGACACCAGCGTTTGCACGGAAGGTTAATAAGAACAAAAAATAGATCAAATGGGTTAATTGGCCTTGAAATGCGTACGCTGCGTGCATGGGCTATCGTAAAGGAGCAGATTCACCTCCCACTAAAGGCAATCAAAAGTCTTTCACAGAAGGGGAAGAATCTGGAAAAGGCCCGGAGGAAAAGCTTTAGCAGCTCTTTATAGTAAGAGTCAATCAGCAGTCCAATATGCCAGTTTTGTAGCTTTTTAATTAAAGAAACAGAAGTTACATCTCCACTCAGATTGAAGAAAAAATATTAGTTTGGAGGAATGATATTTCAAAATGGTACTAGGTTAAAAATACATACAAATACTTTTGCTATGTCATTTGCTTTGTCTGTAGCAGAAGTTTGGCTTGCTGCCCCTAAATCCCAAGGGTCAGTTGGAAACCCCTACAGAGAAATTAGAAATCTCATGTGCTGTGTCATCTGATGCTTTATCTCTGTGTCTGCACAGGGACTCTAACGGAGAGGAGGTCATGGGTGGAGCGTGTATAACTTTGTTATTCAAAGAGATTTCCTTAAAACCTCTGGATTTAGAATTCTGCTGGGTGAGAGGACATTTTGCCATCTTTTATGCCTTTTGAGTTGAGTGTACCTAAAATTGACTTAAGGTCACATGGCTTTGTTCTGAGGAAGCCTCTTCCTCTTTCTTATGAGATCAAAAAGCTGTGGTAAAGCACTTTCTGTGTATTTAAAGCATGAAGCTTTGATGGGAATTGTTTGTGCCACTCTTTCAATTAAAAGTTGTTCCTCCTTTGGCATCACTGTGCAGGTTCAGCGCTGTCCCTCTGCTCTGCTTTTGCCATAACTATTCCCTTAAAACTAAAAGACGAGAAGTTGCACTGCACTTCTGTGGAGGAGGGAGAGCTTCTGTGTTGAAGGTGGCAGAGCACTGGAGCAGCTGCCCAGGGAGGCTGTGGAGTCTCCCTGTCTGGAGACACCTCAAACCCAGCTGGATGTGTTCCTGTGTCACCTGCTCCAGGTGACCCTGCCTTGGCAGAGTTGTGGGACTGGATGATCTCTTCCAGCCCCAACCATTGTGTGATTCTGTGCTCACCCCCTTTGCAGCCCGAGGGACCTCTCCTGGCCGCATCTCTCAGTAGGACGAGACGCGTGGACACTCACCGTGGCTCCCTTGGCGGGCATTTCTGTGCGGTACCGGAGCCTCACGCGTGCTTCCCGCGGAGGGAGATGGGTCTCCCATTCCCAGCGTCTCCCTGCCGTCCTTCTGCTTTTCGGAGGAGCCGAGGCGGCTGCCCGGAACTTGGCTCCGCGGAAGGCGAAGTGCCGGGCGGTGGCGATGGCCGGGAGGTGGCATGGCGCTGGCCGGGAGGTGGCGCCGCGGCGCCGCCGGCGCTGCCCTGGGCGCGGGGGAACCTCGGGGGCCGAGCCTGGCGGGGCGGGAGGAGGAGCGGCGAGGAGGGGAGGGAGGGAGCGGAGCGGGCAGCGCCGCGGCTCCGTGCCCTGCGTGCGTGCGTGTGTGTGAGAGGAGCGGGCGGGCCGGCGGTATATAGAGGATGTGCCGCCGCATGGCTCGCCCCGGCCGCTGCCGCGCCAGCTCCTTGGGCCAGCGCCAGTGAAGCCTCTCGCCCTCGCCGGCCGGGCAGCCGCCTCCCCGCCCGCTCCAGGCGCCTCTGCCGGCCTCTCTCCCGGGTTTCCGGCGCCCCGGAGTCCCTCCTGCCGCGGCCGCTTCCCGCGGCTTCTCCGCGCCGGGGCAGAGCGAGCGCGTCCATGCGGTGCAGATGGCCGGGGCACAGCCAGGCGTGCACGCTCTGCAGCTCAAGCCCGTCTGCGTCTCCGAAACCCTCAAGAAAGGCGTCAAATTCGTCAAGTGGGACGATGTGAGTAGCCCCCGCTTCCCCCGGCAGGAGCGCGGCGGGGTTACGGATCGATCGGGTGGGAGGGCTCCGGGCCCTGCCCGGCTCGGTGCGGAGGGCAGGTGCCGGGCGGCGACAGAGGTGTCCCCGCCGTGTGCTGCCCGAGCCGAGCGGCGGTGTTGAACCGGCGGCCGAATGCCGGGCAAACTTTCTCCGAGGGCTCTCCTGTCTAATTGCGCTTGGCCGGTGCGAACTGCGTTGAGCTGGCTCCTTTCGCGAGCGTCTTCCTCTCCCGCCTCCCGTGTTTTAGTGTGCATGTTGCCGCCTCTGTCCTCGTAACATAGTTGTTTCAACCTGTTCTCTCGTTCCATCTGCCGTCTCCTCCTCCCAGCCTCTCCTTTTCCTTCTGGCTCATGCTCCTCTCGCTGTCTCTTTCGTTCTTGTGGGGTTGCTAAGCCCTGCATGTGTTCTTCCAGGGCTTACAGTTAGGATACCCTTGGTCATCTTACTTCTGCAGAAGACACTCTTCTTTCATGGCTCATTAGGGCATGAGACTTGCCTTAACATCACATCTGCTTTCCCCTTACTACTTGCTGCTTCCCAACCCTTTACACTTGTATTGCCTTGCCTAGGAAAGAAGCGCGGTTTCCACTTCACCTTTGGTAGAGCAGCTGTTCGGTAGCTGGGATTTATTTCTTGGCATGCTGGCTATGCCCGGGACAGTTTCACAGGAAAGGGGAGCTAAACAGAAGAGTTGCCTTTTTCAAAGCCGGCTGTGCTGCGGAGAAGGAAAGCAGGTTGAGTCCTCAGCTAGCTTTGCTCCGGCAGTACAACACTGGGTGTTTGTGTCTCGGTTGTGCATGGAGGAGCAGGTGCCCCAAAAAGTCTGTGAGGGGTGGCTGGAGGCAGAGTGGTATCGTGACACTCAAGCTGTGGTAGAGAAATGGTTGGGAAAGAAGGCAGGCAGTCTGAATGTCAGGAGAATTGTTGAGAATGACTTGTTTTTAGCTCTCTTGTACTTTTGCTATGAGCTTGGCTGTGCTAAAGACATCCACAGTAACAACTGGAGGGACAGCAGGGAGGGAGAAGGAGCGGTTCGTGTGTAACCACTGTTCTTGGCTTGTTGTGTTTCGCTCTTTTGCTATTGCTTTCAGCATGTCCGGCAGCTGAATGTGTGAGCCTGACCCCTGTAAACCTGTGATAAACACTCTCAAGGAGAGAGAGAACATCAGAAACCAAACAACTTGTGGTGTGAAGTTTTATTTACAGTAATAAACTAACACATTTTTAATAGGCTCGGCAAACTGACCTTGTCCGCACTACCAAACAGTGGCTTGATACACGTTATTTGTTTCAGGAACTAGGCTTGAATAACTTCCTTGAGAAAATGTTTTCTTTTGCTTGACATTTTCCTTAGGATAGGAAAAGGCAGCCTTGTCATTGCAGTTATTGTTTTATTTTTGGTAAGCTACCAAGGAATTTCCGTGTCTATATGCAGAGGTCAGGTTAATGATGACTTGAGTCTCCAGACTGAAAGTCTAAGCTATCAGGCAACAGTTTAAATTATTAGTTTGTGTGCTATTTCCCAAATAGTAATTCTATACACAGAAGATGAAGAAATGTTCTCCATGCACTGTGGATGTTCACAGGATAACCTGTCTGCTATAGGCAAGTTGGTAAAAAGATGTAAAATTGTAAACCTAGAGGCTGCAGTAATAAACCATGGCTAAATTCTGGAGAAAGACTTGCATTTCAGGTTAAAGGTGCTACTCAGCAGGAGACAGGTGTTACCTGGAATATGTGACTGAGATGAGTCCTGCTGTGTTTGGTGAGTGCTTTCATTGGCAGCCTCATGAAAGTTGATGCCTATTTAGCCACGCTGTGATGAAGAATTTTAGCATTAACTCATTGTTGACTGTGCATTGGGTGTGTACCTGCACATTTCCCTCACCTCAGCCCTTCTGTCTTGCCTGTAGTGTTCTCAGCAGTGGCAGCCCCACAAAATCCAAGGTTTCGAGGGAAGTGAGCATCCTTTGCCCCTCTGTCTGTAAGAAGGTATTCAGATGAATGCATGTTCGGTGACTTTGAAAAGTATTTGCCATTGAGTAGCCAGTAACTGCTTCAGAGTCTTAGTTTTCTGTGAAATCAATCTGCTGGAGGGTTTTTTAAAAGGGTGATGCTGAACGTGAACCTCTGTGGTCTCTCATAGAAGCAGGCATGCACAAACTCTCTAGTGAAACAATAGGCTCTAATAAGAAGTGGTAAACTACAACATGTAACAGTGAAACACAATTGACCATAATGAGCACTTTGGCTCTGCTGTGCTTCCAGGGCTCTTCAGAAAAGCCAGGCCCACATGCTGATGTTTATTATGCATCTTTTTTTTTTTGCTGTGCGTGAGTGTGGAAGTTTGGTTCTTCCACATTGCCTGTGCACTGGGGCAGCTTCTGTCCTCTCCTTATTGTTCCCTTCCCTGCCGTTTTGGGTTGCAGTTTAAAGATAGTCCTACTGAGTTTCCTTTGCCTTTCATGAAGCAGAAGTTGTTGTTGTGGATTCTTACAACTTGTACCGAGTTTCAGCCCAAAGCAAAATTTTTCTAGCTGAGCTTTAAACTGCTGAGAATTTTTAAAAGGGTCTTTTTGAATGTGTTTAAATGCTGGAAGCAGTTAAACCAGAGCATGAGAGGCGTTTACAGAATTTCACATTGTGTGGGGTAACATTCCAGAAGATGTTTGCCAGCTTTGAGAAGGATGCTGTGGCAAGGTGTGTAGAACAGTCTGACAAAAGCCGTGGTGATACAGCTTGAAAACCAGTCTGTGTATGGACTTCCCATCCTGAGCCTCTCGTAGCTCTGTGCCTGATCAGTAGCTGAGGTGCTATTAGCAGGTGTGGTACTGACAATTCGCATGAACCCCCTCTCTGAGGAACAGCACCAATATCTGCTACGTGTCACCCATGAGCCTCATCCAGTGTCTGCTGCCCCTGCACTTGGGGATGATCTAGCTGGAAAGAGAAATGCTGTGCCTGAGCTTTGTGGAGAGGAGGAGGTCACATCAGCCACTCCAGATCACATGCAGGCAGGTGGAAAGCTTGGAATTCCATTTCCTCTGCAGATCATCTTCAGTTTCTAAATCGAAAAAGCATTAGGATCAATTAAGAAGTTCTGACTTTGCAAGACAAGTCACTCTTTTGTACCTTGGGATTGGATGCAATACTGTTCCAACCATCCAATGCCTAATAGCCTGTTCACAAATTCCATCTGGGATCAGGGTGTAAAGCACTAAAGTCAAACAGATTATTGTTATCCCATAACTTATGCTTTTCCTCACACTGTTTGTTTTGTTCTGTAACAGTATTCCAGGTCAGAAAGCAAATTTTAGAATGGTCTGTTGCTCTTGATGTGTAGTTTTGGATTCACAAGGCGCTGAGCAGAAATAGCTGCTCTTAGAATCTGTGAAAGATAAATATGGCTGGTTGCTTAGGGGGTTTTTGTGGCTGTATCCACGTGTATGCCTGGTTTCAGATGGTGGTTGACTGGGCACTTGCTTCCTCAAGTTGTTTCTTGAGTCAAACCTCTATAGCTGCTTCTCCCTGACTGCTGGGAGAGGCTGAGTCTCCTGACTGCTGGTCTGGCTTTGAAGAGCTGTGCTCTTGTACTCCCAGGGAGAAGTGAGAGAGAGGGATGGCTTGGGAAGAACTGGCTTGATCCCCTCTGCTGTGGTGATACCGAGGGGATAGCAGCTCTTCCTGATAGGACTTTAAAGCAGTTTAATAAATAAATAAAAAGGGTGTAATTAAGTCCACGGGTGAAAGTTTTTTGGTAGGGGGTTAAGCTTAACATAGAGAACCTGTTACTAGGCTGAGAAGGGTAATGAAACCTGAGTATAAAGAGCAACTTCTCCCAGGAATTTTCTGTCTTAAGGGCTGATATCTTCCCTGGCTGACTTCTTTACTTGTTTTTGTCTGGCCTGTAGCAGGAACAAGATAGACATAACTGAGTCTTTCAGTAGCTCAACAGCCAGAGCACAGCTGAGCTGATATTTTCTGAGAGCTGTAATTGGCACACTGTAGCAAGTTAATATGGTGGTGTATGCTCAAAAATAGGTTTGTTTTCATTTCTTGCTTAAAGCCTTTCTTATCTTCCCTAGTGATAATGTATACTTTGCATAAAGATTTTGACTGATCTCTCAGTGGCTTGCACTATTTACTTTCACTTTTAAGTTAGCTATATTGCTAAGGTGAATTCTACCTAAATTGAGAGCCAGGATTCCAGTTTGCTAACCATGTTTTTTTTTTTTTTTTTTTTTTCCTAAGCATTGGATTACTGCAGCAAACCTCCTGAAAGGTAGCATTGCTTAGTGGCTACAGCACTTCCCCAAGTGAGCAGCAAAAACAAACCCAGGTCTTGTAAGTTCTCTTTGAATGCCTTTCTCTTAGAGCACTTTGTCTTAATAAAGGATTTTTGAGCTCAGATGCTGAATGCTCTCAAAGTTTGCAGGGTTCTTTATTTGTTTAGAATGTTTTAAAGAAGATTATCAAGAGCGTCCACTTTAACCTTGCAAGTAAATGTAACATCAGATCGTCTTTATTACGGATGAGCTGAGATGAAACAAATAAACAACTTGGAATTTTTCAGAAGTTATTTTAAGTAACTTTTTTCCCCCCTGCCTTTTTTTGTTTGTTTTAAAACTGTGCACAAGCCTGCCACTCCAGTACATTAGTGTGGACATGAAAAATGAGCAAGCATTGTTCTGTGTGTATAAAATTAAACAATGAGCTGAAGAGCTTATTTTTTTTGTGAACACTTTCAGTCTGGAGGGAAGAGGTCAAGTCCAGCATTCTGGAGTTTTTGTTGTTTCTTCTTTGTTGCTAATCTTTATGTAGTAAACAAGTATCAGCTCTGGACTATTTAAAAGTATTTTATCTGAATGAGTATAAGTTGTGGTTTTGATCTTTTGCAACATAGGAGACTGAGTTTACAATTTTTAAGAATTAATATTTCCATTGGAAAGCTCTTTATAACTCAAATGTTGGGGGGAACATAAGATTTGGATCTGCTGCAGATTGGTTAGATGTCTGCCTGGGAAGATCTGATGTTTAGGTCATAGATGACATCTCTGTTAGTGTGGTTTTGGAGCCCTTTGGAGTGTTGGTGAGTACATGGGAAAGTGAAAACCAGAAAACAACTCCTAGATAAATGAGCATTCTTTGGGAAAGGGAAGTTAACTGGGAGTTTGGGTTGTGTACTCTGTGCTTTCTTCATTTCAGTGGTTGAATGCTCGAGACAATTTTTTTTCAACAAAGCTATATTGAAATAGTTATCACACAGTTAACTATTCACTTTGGAGTCTTTTTTCTATTTTAAAGTAACTGATTTATAAGCACTTTTCAATTTATTTTCGCAAGGCCCATTAAATGACAGAATGTTTCCAATTTTACTATTGTAGGTCCAAAAAAAGAGACCAACATTAAAAATCTGCTAATTTTTAATCTGTGATTAGATACATTGGACCTAATTTTCAGCCTGCAGTACCTGAGTCAGATGTTCAGAATGCCTCCCTGGTGACTTCAGATGAGTTTGAGCTCAGCATCTCGGAAAATTAGAAAATTAAACGTGGAAATAGAATTCCAATATTCCCTCAAAATCAGAACGCGGCATTTATGCTGATGAGCAGACTGGTTTAAATTATTTTCTCAGTATCACGCAAGAATTCTCTGGCCAAGATAAAAATCTTCCTGGCTGGCATTTGGCTGCTTTTGCTCTAAAGTTCTCCCTTTGTTCTATATTTCTTGACTGTTTGGCTTTTGACATTTAAGGACTCAGGCACTAGGAGGATCTTCAGCTTGAGTGTGGGGACATCCTGAGGAATGGGTTGGGGTAGGACAAACTTCCGAGAAACAAATACCACTCGAGGTAGATCTTTGAAATTTGCAGTCTTTGATCAGCAGGATGATGATCCTGTGGTGCCATCACCAAAGTTTCTCCAGGGTTTAACCACTCCAGTAGTGAAGGATATCTTTCTGCATGTTCCTACTGAACAAGTGGAATTTTGTTTTACAGTTCTGTAAGATCCATTCAGTTTGGATTTTTTTTGTCCTTCCAGCCTCCAGTACTCATTTCACCTTCCCCCCAACATTTTCTTCTTGCAACCTGTTCACTTAAATGACAGATTTGATTCCTCTGCCCTCAGTAAAAGAGGGAACCTTTACCCTTCCAGAATTTTTCAGGGGTGCAAATGGGATGGGTACTTCCTCCCTTTCACTCATAGTTCAGCTGTCAGCCTGAAGAAATTCATAGTTCTGATTGGGTAATCCTGTTTAGTTCCAGTCTGAGTACGCTCAGTGTATTATGGAATTCACAGCGAATGTGTCTGCTGACCATGTGGAAACTGGAATTCTGCTATCCCTTCTCCTTTTCTCCTTCTCCATTTCCCCCAGGCCTGGAATCCACCTGATTTGTGGGGTGGCAAGACAGCTCTTTTTAGGGCCTGTCCCCACATCTTACACACTTCAGAATTGAGGCCCTTTGGCCAAAGTGAAAAAATGTTCAAGAATATTTTGCCTCTGTCAGAAAGAGTCAGTTTTTCTTAGCTTTGTGTTTTAAAGCAGTTCGGCAGAAATTTTCCAGAAGATTCAAGCAAGTGGAATAATGATGTGTTAAAGTTTTCAGGTTATATTTGGAGATGTTCAAGGTCCCTAAAAATCTGAGGCAAACCCAGGAAAGAAGAGTCAGCCTTAATAAAGCAGTGTCATGAGCCCCATCTGTCAGAGGAACTGAGGGCCGAGACAGCTCTGCTTTTCTTTTAAAAATCTGTTGATGTGAATTTTGACTGCAGCTAAGAAACATCATCATTATCTATATGTGATTTATTAAAACATAAACTCATCTGGCTCGTGGTCATGGAGTAAAAGGCTCCATCTCATGTGCACAGCCAAGTCATGGTGGTGCTCTGATATGTAAAGTTAGAAAGGAGCTAAACCAAAGTTTTCACCCTCCTCACTAATTATCTTTGTGTGATCATCTTTACTGGTCAGCAGTAATAAAGTGGAGGTGGCACTTTTTGCTCACTGATGTTAGATGTAGTCTGAGGGGACTCACTCATAAAATAAGACCTTGAAGTAGTTACCTGTCTGTCATTTAATGATGGCTCTGTCCATTGATCCTCTGTGCTTGTGTTCTGCTGTGCCTGGCTGGTAAGGATCTCAAAGTTCCTTGTGGTACTTTCTGGGCATAAAGTTGAAGCCTCTTTGTTTAAAAGTATAAACCAAAGAATATTGCTAATGCAGGATCTGAGGTTGGACAGCCAATTAAGAGGCAACTTAATGGAATAAGTGTAGAACAGCCACATTACTCACTTGAGGCTGTGGAATTGGAGAAAAGTAGAGAATTGGCCTGAAGTCAACAAATAAAAAGGTGGAGGACTTTTGAAGGTGAAATTAAAAGCCTTTCAAGAAAATTATTCACTTAAGCTGAGACTGATGTGATACACAGCACACTGGGACTACCAGGTTAGGGCCACTCTTTCTTTCAAGGAATTAGCAGAAGGAATCTCTTGGAAACCAAGCTGCTACTTGGCATGAGCACCCATGGGTGGCATTTAAAAAGTCTGACAAGCCACAGTCATTTGCACCACTGACTGGGACACTCTTCTTTTCTCTTTTTCCTCTATCCCTTCTGGTCACAGCTGATTTTTGTCTTGGTCATCCCTTCCTGCATCTTTTTTATGTACTTGGAATTGCCCCTGGAATCTGGCCTGCTGCCCTAAGGGCTATTTGCTTTGTTGATATCCAGAGGATTGGGTACAGGTTATAGGCTCTACTCCTACTACACATTTAAATGTGTTGATTTCCAAACCCTTCCGCTTTAGAGGTGGGCAACACATTTTTTTTTTTCCATTTTATTCTCACTTTTGGATCTGAATGGATATGGGGAAATACGAATGTCTGCTACTGATTTGTTTGGCCTTGATGTTTTGGGTATTTTCTTTACTCCTCCTCTGTTGTGTCCTGTCCATAACCCTTTTGTTCAGAGTTGTGTGTGGTTGGTCAGTCTGTTCAGGAGAGTTATGAGGTCAGCTCTTTGGGTGAGGAAACTGAATGAATGGACTTCAAGATGCCCATAAATGACTGCAGGTGTGTATTATGGGTCATAAACCACAGCCATTCCCTTATAGTACAATCATGCTTGTAAATAAATGCACCAGACAATTCATTGGTTGAAGCAGATTTCTATTTCAGAGCCTTGAACTGCTGCTTTTCTTGAATGTATATTGCAAAAAGGGTTTTTCAGGTGTCTTTTTGATTGTTTCCTGCCTTTGCAAGCCCTGATTGCAGAGTAGTATAAAAGCAGGAGACCTGTTCCAGGTGACCAAGGACTCTGCTTTACTCTGGAGTGGGGGGAAGGACTTGCAGAACTGACTCAGAAAGTTTCTTTCTATTCCTTCACACCCAGAACTGAGTGTGGCATTTGATGTCAGGGATTTATGAGAGTGATAATTATCTTGTAGAACATATAAAACATTATGCACGTGGCTTTTATTGCTGCTGCTCTGTGGAAGAGTTCCTAAGACACGTTGCACGAATACATGTGCAAAGTTATTCCCAGATCCTGTGACAGTGTGGGGTTCTCGTGTTCATCAGCACATTAATTGTGCTGTGCATGATGCCAGAGTAGTACAGTTAATTAAAAAAAACCCACACCAACCAAATAAAAACCCCAACACAACCAAACAGCTTTCTGGAGCAGAGGTGCCCAGACTAAGACTCATCCTGTCACAATAAAGTTTCCTTTATGCCACCTAATAGATATTGAAGGTTCTTTCCCCTCATCCTCTGCTTTCTTGAGTCTGATTTTAGTCAGCATTTTACAACCCACATCTACAAAAGTATTACTCTGATAGCTGTATGTCTTCAAACATACTTTGGTTTGAAGCAACTGATTTGAAATGATTAACCAGCAAAATTAGTTAATTCTAAAGCATAATTACTTTGTGTGCGTTTCCCATTACTTCCTTCTCTTTCCCCCTGAAGTTGCTTATATCTCATCCAAAGGTAGAAGGACACTTTAGTCCTTTATCTTTCCTCATTTTGTGTTTTCACACACAGGCTGCATATGACACAATGAGATAAGCTAAGGAAGGAGAATTATATCTTCAGAGTAGGAATTTTTTCTGGTTTTGAATGGTGGAGCTCTTTTGTTGGTGCTTGTGGATACAGGCAGATTTCTTCAGGACTTGATATTTTTAAAACCAAATTTGTATGTTATATCACAGAACTCAACTTTCAGGTGCCCAAGATGCTAGGAACTATAGAGAAATGAGGGGAAAAATAGATTCTATGAATTCTACGTGTCTGCTCTCTCAGGGGAGGGCAGTGTTTTAATGAAGGGTCGGTGGTGCTTTGTGACAGCTCTGAGCCCACATGGGACATTCCCATGGCACTGGCACAGCCACGCTTGTTCCCTGCCTCTGAAAACTCCTGTTGCACCATTTCAGTGTCAGTGTACCTGTAGACACATCCAAAGCCTGGATTTTTCAGTTACAAAAAGGACTTCTACCCTCATTGAAGGGTTTGATCTTGTATTTTCTCTTAGTGTAGAACTTGCCCTTCAATTTGTTTCTCTCGTGTTGAGATAAAAATATGCTTAATGGCATTTAGTTCTTTCACCTTGTTCCCCTGTAGGCTCCTGGCTGGTGCTGGGCCTGTCACTGAGCTGCTTTGGGTATCATTTTTTTTTCAAGCTGTGTACTGGCAGTAGTTCAGCTTCCCTATTTCAGAAATGCCATTGCTGGGAGTTTAGTGCTGCGTCATGAAGGATTGTATGGTGACGTGATATAGACAAGTGTTCTTGCATCAGAAATGACACTTAGAGAAGTTCAGTTTTATTTATTTATTATAGTGTCACTTCCATCAACTTTCTTTGCACTTACACTCTGCACTTAAATACATTTGATTTAAATTTGAGCCTATTACAGCCCATTTTTTTTCCTCCAAGCAATATAGGCTGACCTCACACATTACTGCTTTGGAAGTAGGTGAATGCTAAAGCTGTAAAATACCTGTGACACTTCAACAGAAATAGAAATCCTTTCTGAGGAGGAACTGTGTGTTTAGCCTGAGTTTCTGGGGAGCTGAGGCAATTTTTCTGTCTCCTTGTCTTCTTCCCTTCCGTGCTCCTTCCATAACTTCTAAATTGAGTTTGGAAAATGAGTAAAGATCTTGAGACAGCAGTTCTTTACAGATGTCATGAAAAATAGAAGAGAAAGAGAGGAGAAATCCTGTTAGGAGCAGGCTGCACTGATGTCAATTGTTGTTAGGCACCAGGGAATCCTGATGGGAGAGATGTGATGAACTCCCACCTGTGGGAAAGACTTGGGTTAGAGCTTGTGTCTCCCGAGTCAGGAACTGCTGTCAGTCAGAAGGGGTGAATTTGTAGGTATAAAGGCTGCCTTACTCAGTGTACTTAGAAATGTGCCTGGTTTTAAGTGACCTTGAGCTATGGATATTACCAGACTAGACAGGTTTTCATCCAATTTGAAAATGAGGTGGAATATAGATATATTCCCATTACTAGAATTTTCATGGTTTGATTATTAAAAAAAAAAAGATAAATTCTAATGGAAAGTTATTGACAAAAATCTTAAAGATTGCTATTCTATGTTTTCTAGGCAAATTCAGCCTTTGTAAATTTTGTAGGTGTTTGGCTCATGGTGATACTTGAAATTGAAGCCAGGTCAAGGTAGGCAGTGGACTTCTGCTAACTATAATGCTTTGCTGTGTGGGCTCTAGTTTGACATTCAGGGTGTTACGCCTGTTTAACTTCATCTACTTCCAGCTCTTCTGGATTAACTCCACATGTTGTCAAGTCTGGAGTTATTTGGTGCTGTCTTCACAGTAATGGAAATACATTATGTCAGAGAAATGGAGGTGAGGCAGGTGATACTAAATTCTTTTAGCGACATCTTGCTAGTGATACCTTCAGGGTAATTTCAAGATGTTGCAATTCATTAACACGGATGGCAGAGCAGCTTGTGCATAATTATGTGTTCTGTGTGCTGACATGGATTTTTTTGTTTGTCCTTTTTCTTCCAGGACTCCACTGTTGTGACTCCAATTATCCTCAGAACAGACCCACAGGGATTTTTCTTCTACTGGACAGATCAAAATAAGGTAAGAGAAAAGCTTCCAGCTCCAGCATGGTTCTTTATTTTCTCTGTGGTGTGATGTGCAGTCCTGGCACAGCAGACAAGTGTTCTATCAGCATATCTTCCTCTGCTCTTCTGGAGAGCAAAGGCAGCAGGCCTGTGGCTCTGGTGCACAGATCTTGGAGAGATGGATGGAACATTTGGTAATTTCCAGCCATGTCAATGCTGTGATGCCCAGTGAGGTGTATAATTGTCCTGATCCATTTGGGATGCTGTTGTGGTTCGTAGTTGGCTTGTGGTTTCTCTTGCCTTCTGCACACTGAGGATTTTGTCTGTCGTGCATGACAGGCCCAGAATTCCCAGAGCTCCCTTTGAATTCTTCCTCCTTAATATCCACGTGCTCCCTGGCCATGCCTGGTGGGCCACGTCACCAAGTTCTTACTAATCCTCGCTGGACACTTTCAAAAACATTCCGGTGTGCTGAGCTCACTCCCGTGGCTGGGGAGCAGTTGGGAAAGCTCAGGGCCTGATTCATCTCTGCAGTGCTCCAGTTTCACATCCATGTCACCCCTCGGAGCCACCACTGTCGTGTTCCCAGCTGTTGGAGGTTGGAAACTCAGGGAGACACGGGGAAAGAGGTCAGCACCCTGAGCACTTGGGTGCAGTTTGTTTCATACACAGATTTACGATAAAAAATTAGTATTGCAATCATTACAGTTAAACACTGTGTCGAAACTAGGAATTGAATGAGTTTCTCTTTTTCATACAAATGAATTTTCAAGTACTTATCAAGTAAGTCCTTGTACTGGCTCCCTGTTGAAAATGGTGTTGAACTTGGTGGTGCTTGAGCTTTGGCCTTGTATATGAGTATCTACCAGAAAGACTAAATGTGTGCTCGTAGTATTTTGGCTGCAGAAGCCTGGTTTACCAGTTGTGTAGCTGTTTTTCAGGAGTTCCTGTGGATTTTTATGTTTAGATACTGGGGCAAAAATAGCTTGAGGAGATAGCAACCATGCAATGTGCAGGCTGAAGAGGCAATTTGCTACTACATTAGATTGTGTTTATCTTCCTATGTTTGCTTTTGAGAGGAGCTGGAGCACAGTTTTGAGGGAGTATATTTGGAAATCAAATCGTGGAGTTTATAATGAAAATCTTGTCTTTGCCTGTGCTTGTACAAGGTTGTGGTGGGTAATAGCGAGTTCATCTGTTGACAGTGCAGAGTTGTTTTAATTTACTGCCCGGAGCAGCCAAGTGAGTGCCCTCAGAATCTGAAGGCTGTGACTGATTTACACTGACCCAGTGGCTGTGCCAGGACACAGTGCAGCCTTTTGGCTTGTTCCTTCCCTTGCATAAACTAATTGTATAAGCTAAAAAATAACGATGAACTTTGTAAGAATAAGTGGAAACCCAGAGTTGATTGGAGAGTTTATTTCACTTTTAATATGTTTGGCACTAAGACCTCCTTCAGTTTCCTACTGTTGTCTGTAAAAACAATGTCTTGAAGCAGTTCTGTGAAGAATAGCTATTTATAGAATTGTTGTTCTCATATTCATGAAAAAATGTATTTATAATGCTCAGAGCATTTTTTTTAAGGTTGAGTATTTATACAAGAGGTTTGAGCATCAGTTTGATTTTTAAACTTGCAAATCAAGATTCTCTGAAGAACAAGAGGGATTTTTCTGGTTAATAATTCATGGCAACTAGGTGAAGTTTGTTTCTAAACACCATCCTAGCAGTGCCTATTTAAGGAAGGTAAATTTATATCTGCTGGGGTGCTGATAGTGCAAGGCAAGGACTGGGAAGGAAATGCCATTTTCTGCTTTTACAGAGTATTTGGGTTCACGTTTATTGTGAAATTGCAACTACATGGAAAAAGGAGCTTATATAGGAGATTCTCTTTAATTTCCTTCTCTTTGTGTGAAGTGATCCTGTGATGATAGTGGAACTCTGTGAAGAAATATGAGGACAATGCAACCTCTATGTGATCACTTTCTCTTTTTTCCCCATGTTATTTTTTTAAGCAATTGCTTTTGTCACGAGCAAAGCCTGTTATTTTCTGTGTGTGGAAGGATAAGCCTTGCTAAACAAAGTGATGAAGTGGGAGAAGCCTGCTGCCAGCTTCCTTGATCAGGCATGTTTTCCTGGGAGCTGACTACAGAAGGTGTGGAGATGAGGCCTGAGCAGCAGCCATCTCTCGAGCCATTTGTGTGTCCTGTTTGCCACCGTGTGAAACAGTAAATCACTGCTTGGATAATGGTGTGGTGCTTAAAACAGGAATCTGCCTCCTTTGCTGGCCGTTAACTCCTTATCAGTAAGGTTACACAAAAATTACATGAATCACAGGGAGGGAAAAACAAAACAAACAAGAAACCACTCCCCTGTGTTAAATTTTATTTAGCTTAGGGAGCTGGTGGTTGTAGCCCTGCAGCTTTCCCGAGCTCGTTAGCTGCTTTAGCTGCTTCTGGCATTGTTTTCTTGTTCCCTTCCTTTTCTGTTTCTTCTCTGTTGCAGGGAAAGGCAAATAATCTGTCGTGTCTGCTGTCTAGCAGTGGGTCTGGACAGTCTTTGAGTGTGCTCTTTGTGCAGTCAGAGCCCGAAGCTCTGGTGAAGATGCCTGTGGAGAGCAGCCTTCTCTGTGTCACTGACCCCATCTTGTAGCTCTCCATGAGCCACCAATGCTTGCAGGGTTGGCAGCCCAGTCAGTGACTCTGGGTGATGCTGCAGTCGAGCAGATGAGGCTCCAAAAAGCTGCTGAGGGTCAAGTTTTATATACATGACCAGTGTGCACTGTTCCCTTGCTTTCCCTTGTAGCTTTCTGATAAATAAGTTAGTACCAATTTTCATTTTAGTCTCAGGAGCTGTGTGCTCCTCGGAGACAATCCAAGATCTGTAGTTTCAGCCCCATGGAGATCCTTTCCACTTAGGATATGCCACATGTGAAAGACTAAAGGGTGGCAATTTTTGTGGTGTGAAGGTCTGTTAAGTAATTTCATTTAAGCTCCAATCTGGCATTAGGTAATACCCATGTGATATCCTGCATTTTGACACGCTCACTGTGTATTTGCATATTTCAGCTTACATTGTTGTCATCAGTAAAGGTAATCCTCCACAATCAAGGCATCCATAGCATTTCCCTGTTTTCTGATAACACCAAAACCATTTGATACCTTTTGTTTTGAACAGATGGCAGGACAGCTTTCTGATGTTAATTGTATTTTTCAGTATGAAATTCTTTTGTTGCTGAAGATTCTGGAATACTTTCTTCTCCATCTGTATGCAGAGTGCTGGCTGATTTCCTATTATTACTTGAATGACTCTCAACATCGGCTTTAAAAAGAAAAATTAATTAATGTGACAAGCTTATGTCTGTTACTTATCGTATTGTTTAGGTAAAGTTTCTTAACTACAGCAAATGCAGACAATATTCATTGTGGTGCTGTATTTTATGACCTGACTAAAACATAACTCAATTTCTTGATGCCCTTTTTTTTTTTTTTTTAATGTGGAATGCCATTTCTTCCATTTGTTCTTATTCTGCTCATGAGCATGGAAGAAAGACAAATCAAAATTTAACCAGGCGAAGAGAGTCTGCTAGAGTAAAAAAGAGTGATAATCAAAAGCATTTCTCAGGAGATAAGCAGAGGCTGGAAGCATTTGGTGCATTTAGCCCAGCTAGCAAAGCAAAACCAGACAAAGACTGGTTTCTGTCTATGGATAAATGTATTAATGGCTGCATAGGCAGACTAGGAGAAGAAAAAGGTATTGTCAGGCAGTTTGTGTGTTATTACTCCTGCATTCTTTGTCTGGAAGTCGTTATGCAATCAAAAGGATGTTGGGAGAAGGCACTTAGCCATTGACTCAGTGCAATTCTAACACTGTGCAACAAAAGGAGGGAAAGGAGGAAAGCAGCTAATTGCTTGTGTGGTGGATCCATTTAGGGGTTTAAAAGTCTGAGGATGGTTAATATGCTGTCCTGTCTCTCACTAGCACATGCTGGTTTATTCCCCTTTATTTTAAAAGCTGGGCAACTGCAGTGACATGGCAGCATGCTGAAAACACAGGATGCAGACCCAATCTCATCCACTGCACCACAAAAAGAGATTTAACAGCCTGTGTTGTGAAACACAACATAAGTGCCCAGTTCCTGGGAGTCAGCAGCAATTTTGTAAACAGATGATGGTCTTGTTTGTCCAAAGGAAGTGTTTGTTGAGAAGCTGCTTCAAGTACTGAGATACCATGTGGGAGGGGATGTGAGGCTGGGGCTTCCTTCCTCAGCCCCTTGCAATTCGAGCAGCAGCACAGCCCAGCCAAGGGCTTTAGCTGCAGAGAGAACCAGCTTCAGGGGTTTCACAGCACCATTGCTACCTGAAAAGTTTGAATGTATTTGAGAGAAGATGGGGTGGTGAAGCTATAGAGGTACTCACAGGCAGCCATTTCCCCCAGACTGACAGGCTGAGGGTATCTCAAGGCACAGAGACTTGATCTGTAAATGATAGTTTTGCAGTTTTCAAGGGAAAGAGTGGAGTAGTTTCTCCTCTTCCAGGGGCAGGCCTGTTTTCATGTGTGAACATCACTGGCAGAACTGGTGCCAGCATGCTGCTGCTCAGCCACAGCATATGAGCTTGAGAGAAGAGCCTGGAGCAATAATCCTGTGCCTCGAGCTGGAGCTCTCTCGTGCCACAGGAGTTCATGAAGTGGTTCCTTATGATAAAAAATGAGAGGATTTTTCTGACTTATAAGGTCCTCTCCCTTCTTGTGTCCTGATGTGATCCTGAGTTCCTTGGGGCCTGAAAACCCAGCACAGATGACGGAGTGAATGTGGGAAGTGGAGCCTGAGGGCTGTAGGTAGGATTCAGAAGGATTAGGTTTGGCTTCAGCATGTTTGTAAATTGTGAGGCAATCCCATTGCCCTCATCCAAATGGAAGATGATGTGGCATTTTTCCAGCTGCTGGGGATTTTGCCTGTTATGTAAGAGAGTTCTTCTGTGTCTTTAAAACAATTGGGTCACTATTTGTATTGCCCTACGGGTCAAAAATGTTTACATTAGGTCTGTGTATGCTTTACAGTACATTTGACAAGCATACAATAAAGACTGAAGTTAATATATCTAGTAATTTAATGAGAATGGAATATTTACTAGTACCAGGTTTAAAAATACCTCCTCCAAACCTCACCTGTTTGCCTTAATTTATTCAAGTGCAAGGTTACTCCATTGTGCATCTCAGTGCTGAAAACATCCAAGAAGTGCATCATTAAACACATATTCACACTTCTCTCTCTGGCATGTAAACAGAAAAAAAGCCAAATAACTTAAAGCCTTAAAAAACTTGAGACTGTAAATACAATTAATTGAATGAGAAAAAATAGTGCTTATGT
Organism: Vireo altiloquus; assembly: GCA_013396875.1. Taxonomy (NCBI): domain Eukaryota; kingdom Metazoa; phylum Chordata; class Aves; order Passeriformes; family Vireonidae; genus Vireo; species Vireo altiloquus. Next base: position 994,826 of record VZRF01012008.1, on the reverse strand, counting down.
GTCCTTTTAAAGGAATATTTTAACATGTGCAGTGAAAATCTCACTTTTCTTGCTCGTTCTTATAGTATCCTTAGCATTTCAGCAATCACCATCCCTTTCTGTTAATTCTGTTTCATAATGAGGATTGGATTCATGGTCCTCTATGATGTTTTGCCAAATGAACAGCTTGACCTTTGCTTCAGCTGTAGAACACAAGAGTTGGAAGTACTTGGGTCTGTGTCCTGGCATTCTACCAGACATGAACAAGACTTGTGGTGGGTTGGTTTTTTTTTTGTTGCTTTTTTTTTTATTCAGTATATGTTCTCAGTTCTCCCTTGTGTTCCCAGTGATCTACTACTTCTGATGCTTCTCCATGGACTTCTGTGAAAAAACCCACCAAACAGTGGACTCTCATTTGCATCTGTGCATTCTTCAGTGTCAGACGGGCACAAGGGGAAAAATATCAAAACTGGAAAAGTTTTATATCTGTAGAACCCTTTTGATATCAGATCATAATCTTCTCCTGCTGAAGGGAAAGTAAAATGGATTAATGAATGGTGTTGCTCTAAATGTGCTCTATTTCTTGATCCATTTACTGCATCTGTGAACTGAGTGTTTGAAAAGTGGATTGTCCCTGATGTTTGAGAGCAGGGCTTGCTTATTGTATTTCAGTTGGAAATTCAAGGATAAAGGGTTTCAGGGTCTGGAAGGCAGAGATGGTCCTCTGGAGGTCCTGCTGATCTTTCCACTGGAAATCTGGATGAGGACTTCCCTGGGACAAGGAAGTTGTAATGATGTGAGCTTTTGCTTCTTAATGACACTGGAAATTGGGAATGAACCTGAAGCAGACAGTGAAATAACAGTGGTGGCACAGCAAATAATCTGGGTTTTGCAGTCTTTGTGATTCGTGGATTTGAGGTGTAACATTAGGAGGCACCATGGTGGCATTAGGAACTTGAGAACAGCTCATGTTTTATTCCCAACCGCTTAAAAATCTGCATGTGAGTGGAATGAAAGAAGACAGGGAAAGTGGAAGGGAATTGCCACAGACAGTCAAAATGGGAGGAAATATTTCATGGAGGTCAGCTTCCCATCAGGCTGCTGATTTAAAGGAAATCTCTCTGCTTTCAAAACATGGAAATTGTTCAAGGCCCATTAGGGAAATGGTAGTACATCAAACACAGATTTCTAATAAGCATTTCCCACTGCTAAATATTGCCCTTCTTATGAGGGAGGCAGGAATAGAAAATGGGGTTTGGGGTTTAATCCACAACACAGGTTCAGTTTCTGAAGTGAGGAAGCCAAAGAACCTCAGAAAGTGAGGATGACTCTGGAGTCAGCCAAATTTAAATACTGCTGAGTTCTCGGGCACTGGGAACAATCCTAACATTTTATATTGTGAGAATATTATCCTTGCTATTTGTTGAGCACGGCTTGTGACTTTCCTATAAAGATGAGATTGTAGGTTGGCTTTTGTTTAAAAGGACTGAGACTTTGTAAGCTTTGGCTTAATGGATATAAATGTCAGATATTACAAAAAAATTGAAAACTTAAATTTTTATGCAAGAGATTTTTATGGCCTCTCTGCTGGAGGCTGTTTTGCTGTTACAATTTTCAATTTATATATCTCAGTAAAGAACGCTTGTGTCCAAGCTGACCAACATCCACTGAAGTGCCTCCCTGGGCTGGTATCTGTTTTCCAGCTGAGCAGGGCTTGCAGTAAACTGGACCCACTGGTGTGTCATAAGCCAGCCTGCAGTCTGTTTTTTGCCTCCTTAATTAAAAAAAGTCTCTTGTGTTTGTGCCTGTGGCTTGTACGTAGATTTGGTTGAATGTGCAGCATCAGCTTTGCTGACTGACCTATTATTAGCATGGTTCAAAAGTTGGCTCCTAGCACATCAGCCTTCCTGATCTTTGGAAGGATAGCTGATCTCCTGGTGTGCCTGTTGGATTGACTTCTGTGTAATGCTTCATATCCTGGCTGTTTCCTCTCCCTGTTACTCTTTGAGAGTTTTCTTGTGTGTGGGGTTTTTTTTGGCTTTTTTTTTTTAAGTGGTATAAGAGATAGTGCTTCAAAAATAACCATCTTTAAATAAGACAAATTCTGTCTCCATACATGTGGCCTTCCTGTGAGAACATATGCACTCCCCTACTAATCAGTGCTATGGGATAAACGTGTTAGAAATTTGGGGCTTTTTTTTTTAATTTGAGGAGTTTGAAAGATTCTCTTGAAATACAAGTGAGTGACAATAAATGTCAATTTTGCAGTGATCCTTGCCTTACTTACCTTAAGGCCTTTTTACCACTAAAAATATGGACTTAACCCTGCTTCCCTCTCCTGCCTGCTCCTACAATTTTGGCATTTTACACACTCTGCACGCTTGCAGCTGGCATCACATGGAGCAGAACTGCTCCTGGCCTGAGTGCTCAGTGGTAACAATGTGCTCCATTGTACGCTGCCTTCCTTTTTGGTTTGGGATCAGGGAGTAAGGACAGAAAGCACTCTGTAGCTTCCTTTCCTGGGGAATCATCTCAGTCAAGTCTTTTTTATTAACAACTTGTATTAACCCAGCGTAGGGAAAACACAGTAACAGCCTCAAATGCTACAAATTATGAAAGTTTTAGGTTCACTGCGTGTCTGTTATTTTTGAATAATTCTAACTGTGCAGATGCATTGCTGATGATCTCCTGGAAATATTCCACTGGATTAGAAGGGATGTAAAATCAGTGGGCAGACTCCTGGTCTTTTGTGCTGCTGTATCTCCTCCCCAGGCAGCAGCTGTGCTATGAAACTCTGAGCGAGCTATGGAGGGTGTCAAATCCCAAAAAGAGGGGAGACTGTGCCTTCCCCAGCTGTGGTTTGTGTAGGTGTGCCATGTGTGTGCTGCCAGCAGCAAACCTCCTGTCTTGCCTTTCCACAGCGGGGGCTCTACAGCAGGCAGGCAGTGAGAATTCATCTTCATTATTACTTCCAGTTAATCTTTCCACATAGGCACGCTTAGCAGTGTAAGGTGACTTCCTGATGTCCATCCTTTACTTGTGAACAGAAATCCCAATAACAAGGGCATGTTCTCATCTCTGAGACCCAGTTTGTGATGTCGTAGTTCTCTGATGGTGAGCTGTTCCTCGCACACTCAGTGTGGGGAAGGAGCAGGGGTGATGCCATGGAGAGGATGTAGATTTGTCTTCATTCATTCACAGGAATATTTCCAGTGTCTGGATTTTTATTGTGGAGGCTGGGCACATGTCTTTATCCAAGGTGTATCCTGCATCTCATGAGAGGAACAGGGTGTTCTGTTGTCCCAGAGAACTGTTGGTGGCCAGAGAACGCCTGTAAATCCTGATTCTCTGGGGCAGGTCAGACACTCAGCTACCCAATTATCCCAATGCAGCTGGGGGTATAAATAGCACTGCTATTTCAGGGCTGCACTTACACATCAAAAGTGAAATTCTACCCCAGTGCCACATCCCAAAGAGCTCTTGTGCTGTCTGAGGCTGGGGATTACCAGAACCTCCCCCTGATCCCAGGGCTGGTCACAGTGTGCCTGCAGAGCTTTACTGAGCCTTTGCCGCTGCCTGTGCAGACACCCTTGGGGTGTGACATCCCTGGCTGCCCTTGGGCTGGGCTGTGACATCCCTGGCTGCTTCAGGTGACAGAGCTTGCCCCAAAGCTGGAGAGCTCCATGGGTTGGGAGCTGTTTCAGGTGCTGTTTACTGACAGCCAGCTCACCACTGAGGTGAACAAACTGTGGGAGTTTTAAGGTGTTTACTGCACAGTATTTCTCTCTCAAGAGGCCTGTGGACAATTTGGACAGGTGCTTTACTACCCAGGGAGTTGGTTATCTCTGACTGATAAACAGCAGTAAGTGCTGTAATGAGAGTCGTAATAAAAATACTGATTAGCAGGCTACAGCTGCTTGGTACTGAGTGATGCTTGTTGAAGCCTTGTTAAAACAATAATGAAATTCTAAAGGAAGCTCTTTTTCTATAATTCTGGCTGCTCTGTGTTTACTCAGGACAGTTAGACGTTGGCCCTTATTTAATAAAAGGTATATAAAGTGGAACGCTAATGCTTGGAAGTTAAGAGTACAGCCAAAAATATGCAGGGAGTGCCATTAGAGAAATTTAGGTAGTTTATCTTGGCACTTTCAACTTTGAGACTGGGACAAATAAAAAATATTCTGTATTTAAGGCAACTTTTAGAATAATACGGTGATGGCTTTATTCTATAATTTCCCTAAAAATAGAGATAAGTAAAATAAAAGTTGGTTTTCTGCTTTGAATCCAGATTTGCTTACTAACTAGTAAAATAAGTATAGGGCCATGTTGTTACCTTAATTTAGAAGGATTTTCTATGTGAACACCACAGGCAGAATCATTAAAAATCATAAATGCTTTTCCTGACACAAGGTTATGGTGATAGTGAAATTTGGAGGTAGGGGAACTTTGCCTTTCAGTTCCCTGCTCAGGGCTTTTCCCCTGAAGCTGAGTTTTTTTTAAGTGCAGATCCTCAATTGCTCTTCACTTAAAAAGCAGCATTTCCTTAAAAGCAGTGTGATTTGTTGTAATGCTCCAACAGTCCATAATTCACTGAGGTGTTTGATGAGTAACTGGTGCTTGACAGCAAAGGAAAATGCTTTAGCAGCTGTTTTAAGTGCTGTGTGTCTGTCAGTGCCGTGGGAAAATGGTGTTCAGAGGAGCTCAGCAGGCAGGGTGCTTTCTGCAGGGGCACAGTCCATCACCACACTGCAGCGTTGGGCTTTGGCTTAGCTGGAAAATCCATGTTGCAGAGTAAACTGGATTATTCACATAAAATACTATTAATAAGTGTCATCGTTTAAAATGATAAATCTGTGGTTTCACATCATTCCCTGTTGCAGACAGCCGAAGACACAAACCTATAGATGTTTTTTGCCAGTGAAAATAGTTGGGAAGAGCCTGTCAGAGATGCTGCAGCAGGACTCTGTGAGCATAATGATGTCATAGATGGACGAGGTGAAAAGCTCTTCTCGTTAGACTTGCATGCAGTGTATTTTAAAATATGGAAAATCGGTTTGAAGAGTGCAACTGCTTTTCTTCTGCCAGAAGTAGGTTTTTTCAGTGTACTGACTGCAAATTTATCTTGTCACTGACAACTCCTACCAGCATCTTTGCATATCTGTATGTTGCATACCCAGATTTAGATCCCTTTCACATATTGGACTTTCAGTCAATGTTTCTACTGAAATCAAGGACTCAGGAAGGAGGTTTGGGTAAGGTAAAGAAAGCTAGAGGTCAACTCAGCTGTTCTGACTGGCAGACTGAAATATTTGCACTTGTGGTGCGCCTACATTTCACCAAATTCTTTAGACTTTGCAGCCTTTGTGTAAAGGGAAAATTATCCACCCTTTTGTAGTCACAGCGTGTGTGTGGAAGTGTCTTAAGCTTTATCTTAGTCCTGCTGCAAAGCTGATGGTTGAAATAAGATCTCTTAATTCCTTGAAAATGCTTTTTCTCTTGGCTGAGAACTGACATAAGACATTTCATAATGCTGAATGAAACTTTTTTTCTCTGCCTTCACTTTTCCCTGGGATTTCATTCAATATTTGCAGAGGTTCAGGCTAAAATTGGGGGGTCTTTCTTCCTCTCTTTGCCCCTCCTGCCTCAAATTCTGCTTCGTGCAGAACTGACAGGATCAGCATGCACAGCTCTGTCTGGAGTGATATCTGAGTTTCCTGGGCATGCCCTGTGTCCTCATGCAGGAATTTTTCCAGTGCCAAAGGATTGCTTTTGACATTTCTTTTGTTTCTGGAGTTGCTGTGCAGTGCACACGGACTGTGCCACTCTGATACATTCGTGTTATGTTGAAACAGCTCTTCACAAATTGCCTTCTGAGCAGGTTTAAAATGTGAAGGAGACTTGGGCATGGTTGGACTGGCAATTGCAAATGTAACTGTGCATGGCATGTCACTTTGTGTCACCTCCTTTAGAGTGCTCAGACACATGGATAATATTGTAACTAAAAATGTAGGCCTGGAAATAACAATGTAAGTTGTTATTTTAACCATAACCCTGTTGTAACAATGTCATTCCTGCCAGTGAAGGATGCAGGAATTTAGGCTCAGCCATCACTCCAAATCCTTTGGATTTATGCTGGTACTTGGTCATGGCCACTCAGCAACTTCCCTGGATTTCTGCCAGGAAGATGGCTAATGGAACAATCTTTTTATGATCTGTTTAGCTAAATGGCTATAATAATGTGGGATATTAGAGTAACAGATGCTGTTGACCATCCTGCAGTAGATCAAAGTTTGCATATACAGGAACTATGCACTTCCTCTGCATAGAGTCATGTATATAATTTGGAGATTCTCATTTGTTGCCATGGTATTATATTATCAGAACAATGAGAAACAGAAGTGGTGATTTTAATGAACCAAGTCAAAAGTGCCAGTCTGCAACAGTCTCAGCTCAGAGCCTGAGGAGCAGTTCTTGGCTGCCAGTAGTAACACAAAAGGGTGCTCTGTAGGTGGCTGTCAGACACTGGTGGCATCTGAGGATTTCCAGGGCTTGAAATACAAATCCAAACTTGCTAAAACTGTCCTGTGTCATGAGACTGGGGACGTTTGGCTCGTATTGCTGTCACAATTTGATGTGACCTCAGACTGTGGCTCCTGAAGGACAGATGGCCAACACCTGGAGCTGGCGTTTGCATCCCAGGATTTACAGGATTGAGTCACTCTGCTTTACTTGGCCCATGCGGAGCACAGTGGTGGTTGGCAGCTCACTCACCTCCTGGTTCCATAGTGGGCTTGGAGGTGAAGAGAAAAGGGAGAGATGGAAGTGAAGCATCCAGTTGGTGACTCTGACTAGACTCGCTTCTGGTAACCTTTTCATTGAGACAGAACAAAGTACTTGAGTTTTCCTGTTGGTTAAAGTGTGGCTGACCAGTGTGAGATCACTCAGGGTCTGGAGAGACTTAAGCCCCAATCTTCCTCTGCCTGACTCAAAAGAGGGATTTGAAGCACATCCATATCTGAGACTGGTGAAACTGAGCTGTTTCAGATGCATATTAATTTTGTACATTTGACAATGACACCAACATGAGGATAATCTCTGAATCATTCATGAGGGCCTTATGAGTTTACAGTAAATTCCCTTGAAACTAAAAAATGCTAATTATATGGGCATGACTTGAAGAATAACATCTATGGGAATAAATCACACATAATCTTAATGGACTGTTTCAGAAATTGTAAAATCTACTCCATTAGTGTAATATCCTACTGGCATTAGATAAGTTGTGTAATTGGCTTGGCTTTATGTTTGGAATATAGACTGTTGGGTGGTCTGAACGTTCGTATATTGATATGATTAATTATGGTGCAAATGATTTATAAAATTAGCCTAAGAATGTGGAACGAGCTGTTATGAGTAAAATTTTATGCCAAAAAAAGGAATAGCATCATTTCAAGTCAAAGACTCAAACTGAAAAGGCAGTTTTTGTCCACTGTTGAAGGTCTTGTGGATGTAGGACACAAACTTGGTATAGTTTGAGAGAGGAATTGCTGAATGAAAGCCTGACTGGCTTTCATCTGTGTTTGCTACCTGCAGAGGTGGAGAGCTCTCCTTTGGCTGGCTGGGAATGCATGAGCTGTTCATAAACATCCCCCTCATGTGTGGAGTTCAAGTGAATTTACCAGGCACGTGTTGTTACGTCAGTAGCAAGGACAAGGGACCAGGCTTTTGTAGCTCTATAACATCTGGGAAATGTCAAAACCCAGATATACTCCCTTGATTTCATAGCTGGGGTTTTTGAAAATATTTTTTTATTTTTGATTCTGTAGGTGTGTATAAAGTTAAATAGGCTAACTCGTGGAATCAGACTTGTTGCTCTGAGCTAAGGAAGCTACCTCGCACCAAATGGAATGCTTTTGGAAATGCTGAATGTCGTGTTTGACTTCAGTTATAGTCATGGGCAGTAGAAATAGACATTAGTATCTGCTTACTGTCATGTAAGGAGAATGAACAGTTCTGGTTTAAATCCAAACTTATTTGGATTTTGTTAAAGACAAATATGATGTTATTTTTATCTTCATCTGTACTTTACCCTGCACTGATCAGTTGAGGTGACAATGCAGTACTCTAACCTGAATTTGCCTGAAGACACAATCCTCTCTGATGTGGATTAATAAATTTATGTTCTGTTGACTTTGGAGATCAGTTGTATCTCCTGTATCTAAATGTGCCTGGCTTTTTTTCCCCCAGAGGTTGTCTAAAAGGAGATTCTGGAGTTTTAAATGTGCCACAAGCATAGAGTTGTGTGTACGTGCTTTACTTTCTTTTGTTGTTTTTATTTTCCCCCCATCCTCAGCTCCTAAGAAGTTAATATACCTTGAAATGCATGATCTCCCAGGAGAGGCCTGAGAGTGTCTTTGACTGATGTTGTGATAGAAATGGCAGTGTTTGCTCCAGAGACTCAATTCCAGTCAGACAGCTACTGATGAACAAACCACTGCACAAATCAACAACATGAGGAAAAAATGCAATATATTGCAATGTCCTGTGTGATCTGGGAATCTTTGTTTTAACTGTGTGTTCTGTCAAACTGATGTATGCTGATACCAGAGTGACTGATGTGTGCGTTGCTTGTTGTGTGCAGAATCTAGAAAAGTCTTTTTCCATTACCATTATGATTTTTGGACCTCTCTTCTTGAATGTTTTCTGCATCTTCATTTTTTTTTTCCATCTTACTTACAGAGCATGTGACTTGGTAATGGTGTATCAGAGAGGCTTCAGTGAGTCAGAAACGTTGGAGTTGTGGAGTGACACTGGGTGCAGTGTTGGGCTGCTGGTCTTAAAGTGCTGGTGTGCACTGTGGAGAGTGGGAATTGGGGATGGAGGGGCACTGCTGCTTACCTGGCAGCCTCAGAGCTGTAAGCAGACTTCTGATTTCCAGTCACTTCAAAATGTTACACTGATGATAAACAGCTTTTGAAATGGAAACCTTAGATCAGGAGGCAAATAACTAATGAATTTTGAATTAAAGTGCAAAAAATCCTCTCTTTGCAAACCATGGGGAGATAGCTTAGAGCATTTCATTTGAACTCCAGAATCTTTTTCACTTAGACCATTTTCTTTCCAAGCAGTCAAGCTAAACTGTGTGGGTTTTAAACTTCAGAGTAAGATGAAGATGTATGGCTGTACAATTACACAGCTGGGCATTGGAAAGGTCTGTCACTGAAGGAGGAAAACATGTTTGTTCTTCTTTAGTTTTATTTATTTATTTTTAGCAAGAACCATAACTTTGTCTGAAAATTCAAAATCATGCAGTATTTTTTAAAGTGAGTTCATGTTGTGCATGCTGTCAAGACAGAAAGCAAAGCAGTTATAAAGCTTGGTCTTTGAAGCTAAATCGGTTTTCAGAGATGAGCTGTTATGTGTTTTCTTAGCTTTGCGCCCAGGGGTTTTTTTTCTAGCAAGGTACCTTCTTAAGAGAAGATAAATTAAGTGATAATTCATGAGTATCCACATCACCAATACACACTGGGATAGACATTTGTGTCCTTAAGTCTTTAGACATTGTCCAGCCTTTTGTGTGAGAAGAGTCACATTCAGGGGCTTCTGGCTTTCCTTAGTTGGGTGTCCTAGTCCATAGTAGGAGTGTTCCTATTTCATGGTGATTGTTTTTGTAAGGTTTTCATGGGCTGTTCCTCCTCTCAGCCCTTGCTGGTGTCTTGCATTCTGTGAGGTACTGCTGGTGAGCTGCTGACCTTTGAGTTCATCCCTGCGAGTTCATTCCTGGGACTTGGGGGAAGCCACCAAGCTTCCCACCCAGCAGGCTTTGCTTGAGGCTGACCCTGAGGCCCAAACAGCTCCCTACAAACTCCTCTGGGGCATTGGAGCTGGCAGAGGGAGAACAGCCTGGGTGATGCTGGCTCCAGAGAAGGTGACACGAGGGAGCAAGGAGACTCTGTGTGTTGGTTCTGTGACTGTCTAGATGTGCTGTTATCACATCCACAAAGGGTGTTTGATAGACGTGACACTCTGAAATGCACTTATTTTCACAGGATCACACGGAATCGTTAGGGTTGGAGGGGGTTTTGTTGTAGATCAAGTTCTAGGTGAGTTTTTAAGGATTCTCATCTGTCAGACAGGTGGTGATTTCTATAAAGCATCGTGGCTATGCTGTGCCACACAGAGCCAGCCTGGGCCGGCTCTGATCTGACACGGAGCTGAGCTGCAGTTAAGCAAGCTCTCCTGAGCACCCTCATTTCTGATGGTAGGAAAAAGTAAATCTTGTATCGTACAGCTGTATTAAAGCAGGATTCACTGCTCTTCATTGTTTGGGGAGGGAAGAAACACTTGGTATTTTTTCCCCATTTTTAAATCCCACATCTCGAGGTATTCTCTGCAGTGTGCTTACCCTGTGTGTGAGCAAGGCTGCTTCTTGTTGACTGATAATGTAGCTGTTGGCTTAACACCTGCCTCTGTCATGGGACAAGTTCTTCTCTGGGGTCTGTTCTTTTGGCAGCAGCGTTTTGTTCCTTGACAATTTAAAAGTCAATTAAAATAATGAAGATATTGATGCACATTTCCTCATCATCTGTAGCTGCATAATCCTGTAGTGGCAGATAAGTGGTGCCCAAATAATTTGAAGCTTCCTTGAAGGCTCTCAAAGCAGTTGACTAAACTTCTTTCCTTCCTTGTAATCCTACGGCAGATGTATGAAAGGGAAAGTCTGGTGAGGCAATATGGAACGTATTTAAGTAGTGGTACGTTATTTCAACCTGGTTACATGTTTGCTAGGCTTTTTTGAGTTTTCTGAAATTAACTTAATTTGTCATTTGGGAGAAAGGTGAGATTGGCCACCAGGCAACCTCTAACAGAATCCCCAATTCCTCAGCCAGAAGCTGAATGTAATTGTTTGCTGGTGGCATCTTCTGGGAGACAGTGCTTTATCCTCCTACCAAAGAATTTCTGCAGAGTGAAGCTTTGTCCTACCATCTCTTGGCTGTGCAGAGAGCATTGCAGGCTCCTGGGACTGGGAAAGGAGATTTTCTTGAGACCTCATCACCAAGTAACTCTTTAATGTCACTGAAGGTATTGCTGTACCACTGCTACAGGAGCAGAATAGTCTGCTGTGGGCACAGTTGCTCCAAGCCTTTGAAGGGTGGGTATAAATGCACTTTTAGGAGATGGAAATCAAGTGTATGCTTGGGCAGTGCCGGTCTGAAGCCGTGTGAGACGCTGATGTGTTCCTAAGGGGCTGTGTTGTTTGACAGGGTCTATTTCCTGGCCCTTTCACACCTCTGTGGATAATCATTAGCTGCGTCTGAATCTTCTCCCGGGGGCATTGGGCTTCCTGTTCCTGCAGGTGAATAGCAATGAGGCATAATAGAGCCGAGGAAAGGCTCACTGCCAGCTGTGGAGAATCCACACCTGTTGCTACAAGTGTAATCATTAGCTTGGCCTTTTAAAGTAACTGGAAATAATTATCAGGATATTAGGTGCTAAGAAAACTTCCAGGCTTCTTTTGGAGTGGTTGTGTGGTTGATTGTGTGTAACCCTTGAGAGGCATTGAAAAGTTGTGTACTTAAGGATGCCAGAACTTTTCTGTGCAAGTGTGAAAGCCAAACAAGAAATCTTGTAATCCAGAGACTGACTTCATCTGGTTCTTTCTTTGTTGCATTACAACTGTCTCTGCAGTTCAGATAATTTGCTTGTGTAATTCCTTGCCCTCTCACGGAAGGTGGAGTTGGGGAGACTGCAAAACACACAAGCTGTTGTTGCATAACCCTTGTTTGCAGTGAGCAAAATTAAGTGCCTGGATGGGTGGTACTGCAGCCTCTTCACCATCCACGTGGAGTTGCATTTGGCAGTAAAAATGTGCTAAAGTGATGCCTCTCTAGTGGAGATACTGATGTTTTGTCCAATGAAGTAATGCTGTATTTTAAGAAAAAACAGCAAGGACTCAAAATTTTGAAATAGAAGTACAGCTGTAGTGGAAGGTGTAGTGATTGTAGCTTTTCTGATGTCGTCACTGGAAAAATAAAAAGAAATGTTGGAAACGTGAATGAGTTTTGTTGGGTTGCTGTTGTTCGGCATGTATTATTACTTAAACTTTCTTAACACAGAGAACAAGTTAAAATTTTGGTTTTAGGCTTAAATTTTGTTCATGTTTCTCCTCTGTTACTATGAGGGGCAAATGACTTAATGGTGTGATTACAGAAGCAGTTGTGCTTGCTGTGTGAGCGGGTATGATTCCCAAAGCTCAGGATGCATCCACTGAAGAAAAACTTCAGAATTAATGAGTGTAATTGCTTATTTTTTTAGGAAGAATGACCTGTTAATTTGAAGGGGTAGAGATACTAAAACTGAAGCTGCTCCCTGGTGAAAGGGAAAATGGTGTTTGAACTGTGGAGAATTAGGAGTTTTGTGAGTGAGCCACACCTTGCTGGATTCTACCTTTTCATGTCAGTTTGGGACAGGATCAATTCTGATAAGCAAACCCCAATTCTAGGCAGTGCCCTGACATGTAGGTCACAGATCTCACTGTGAGATTGGTGGTCTGTGTTAACTTTTGTGTATTTGGGGGCAGTAATTTCTCTTGAAAGCCAAGTTGCTCCACTGCTTCAATCCATGTTTTCAGTGAAGAAAAGTAAAAGTATTAGGTAGAAAAGTTACTTTCTCCTTTTTGATTGACTGCAGTAATTAATGAAAATAATTTTCTAACATTAAAGCTGCCAGAAATGTAATCTGATGTCTTGTCAAGTTCACTGGCATTACTTTGCCAGAGACTGATTGGCAGCTCTGGGGGAAAAAAGCTGTAATTGTATTCATATGGAACCTACAGCATTTGGTTTTAACTCATGAAGCAAAAGTTACTGAAAATGTCCCTAGGCCTTTCTACAATCCTAAATGTTGAAAGGTTTTTTGTATTTTTAAGGCAAAATGTCAATATAAAAGAATTTGTTATCTTGGACACGCAAAAGTGAGAAAATTTGTGGGTGCAGCTGAATGACTGAAATTTAAATTCTTTAAGGTGCTCACAGAATACAACTATTGTGGCAGATCTCACTGTGCCCTTGTGAAATCTTAAAGCTTTGATAGATGGACCTCTAAGAGGTAGGGCAGCAGAATTCAGATCCTCTGCTTTTTGAGGTATTTGTTTGATATTGGCAGGTGCTTCAAAAGGTAGAAAATACTTCTCAAAGCTCCCCTTTAATTTCAGTGTGAGGCAATGGAGTTATTCCATCATTGTGTGTTGGCTGCTGGCTGAGATTTGGGAAATGCTGGATTTGGGCTGGATTCCTTCCCTACTTTGTGACAACACAGACTGCAGGTGAAGCAATGAGAAGTTGTTTAGTGGTACAGCATCAAAGAGTTTAATATAAACACTTCAGAGTATTTCCAATAGAAATAATAGTGTTTTATAAGGTCTACTTTGTGTTCTTAACACCAATGCTTTAAAATGGTGTCATTTACTGTAAAATTCTGTTATTTTTAATGAAGTTCTGCAAAATTCATCGTTAACCTTTACTTAGCAGAAATAAGATGGAACCTGTCCCTAATAGAGATTCTGTCCTTCAGATAAAATATTAAACCAGTGTCCCTCTTTCTGTAAAGAAATAGTTCCTTTGGAAAGGGGGAGTGATAAAGTTGGTGGATTTGCCAACAGTCCCCCTCTGTCAGGTTGTTGCAGTCGAGGCTGCCTGACAAAACATTGCTGTTCTGCTGTTCTCTTCCAGTCCCAACCCTAAACTAATGGGGAGAATGGGATCCTGACCTGTGACTGGGCATCCTGCAATCCCAATAATCCATTTTATTAGCAGTCTCTAGTGTGTGTTTAATATTTGAAGCCTTAAGTCAAATGTAAAAAGCTCCTTTAATAGTTGTCAGCTAAATACTTTCTTGTGGGCTGTTATGCTACTTTTCGCTAGACATTTAGAAACTAGAGTAAGTGTAGAATGAGGTTTGTATTTTTAATGCCTACCTGGAAGGAATTCAGTAAGTAATTAGAAGATGTAGTAGTATATATTGTGGGGGAGAAACTTCAGAACTTAGCATTGCTTCACTGATATCCTTTGAAGAATGAAAGTGCTTTTGCAGTTCATGCAAGACTTTTCCATTTTATTCAATAGATATTTCTGATTGGAAAGCGTGCTCTCTTATTTTGCATGAAGAATAATAGTAAATAAATTTGTTGCCTTCTGTTATGTATCTTCTCTAGAAATTTCAGCCATTTGGGCCCTCAACTTGTTATATTGAGTGTATTTGCTTGTATTGAATGTGTTCCAGCTCTTCATTTCCCAGGGCATGTGAAATTGGTGAAATTCCATGGGAAAAGATTGTTTTGGGCATGTAAACATAGTGTCAAGAGATTTTAAAGCTCGGGAAGTGCAGGCACTTAAAAGCTGTGGGAGTCAAACACATCCATATATGCTCGTGCACGTTTCTCAAGGCAATGTGTTGTGTTGGGACATAAGAAGAATTCATTTTTTTGAGATCAGGTTTCTCCCAAGAGTTTTATCCATGTAAAGGAAGTCAGGAGAAAACAAGTCTGCTGTTATTTCCTGGATTATATGTATTTACCTCCTAGAAAAGTTGTGCAATAAATAAAGAAAGGCTTGGCCTGGCCGAGGTTGATGGAAAGTTCCAAAGGAAACGTCTGTGCATGGTTAGTGCTTTTGTTGAAGCTCTTGTTGCACTTGCTAAAAAGAGAGGTAGACCTGTAAACAAACAAGACAAGCTTAAGTCAGGCTAAACATAGAGATTTATTTCCAATTAATCAGATATTTATTATGAAACGTGTCATTGGCAAATCCTCCTTGCAAGACAAACAATAACTGCCATGGAATACAGCGGATTTTTTGGGACACTGTATTCACCAGTGTCCCAAACATTCAGTTTTCCAACTTGCATCCTGTCTTTCAGCCAGTAACCAAACCTTAACGTGATGTGCTAATTGGGAAATGTTTTGTCTTCTCCTTGTTCAGCTGTTCCTCACTTTGGCCTATCCAGCCCATGTTTTTCCTGCATGTCATTTGCACGTGGCTGTCCAGCCAAGCTCCGTCTCCAGCCAGCCCCTGCAGGCATCAGTGGCTGTCTGGTGGTGGTTGTTGAGATTTCCACCAAAATTCTCAGTCCCAAATACTGAGGGATCAGAAGGGAAGGGTCCTTGTTCCCAAGGCTGGATCTGTGACCCACAAGCAGAACAGTTTAGCTCGTTGAGTTGAGGAGCTGCCAAGTCACTGAGAGAACAGGAGTGGTACTGGATGGTGTTGGGGATTGTTTGGGTGTGGAGCTGGTGGGCACAAGGGCTGTTGGATTGTTTGCTTTGATTAGTACGGAAAGGGATTTGCAGGGAGGCAGTTTGTCTGACAAAAATTGCTTTTGCTGAGAACTCTGTAAGAAGTTACCATAAAAGTCAGTGTGCTGTGAAGTCCTCCTCCTTCCCACCATCCTGCTGCCACTTTCTTATTTATAGAGCCTTTCCCAAGAACCCTTCTGTAGTCCCACTCCTGTGTGTGTAAAAGTGCTGCTTTTTGCTTCTGTACCATCCTGAGGGAAAAAAGGAGCCTTTTTTCATGTGGCTTTCATAAGCTTTGGCAAAGTTTTGTCCTTGCTGGTGTCCTTTAAAATATTTTTCTTCTGAGGGAGTGAACTTTGAAGTAATTAATTGGACCTTGAAAATCAAGTGATTATCTTTCAGATAGCATGGCTGAGATGTATGTCTGTGTTCAGAGAGCAAAGCTTCAGATGCTTAACATTTTCAAATGCCATTGTAAGTAAACAATCCTTGGTAGTGTTTGCTGGAGATGTCACTGCCAAATTAAGGTAAAAATTGTAGAATCATTGAACAGGAGCTCCTGGGGTACCATGAATAGGGATTTTCTTCTGGAATGTTTTCACGGGGTTGAATAGGCTATATAGGGATTTTCTGGGTGGGTTTAACAGGTAGAATAGCATAAAAAAAAGTAAAAAAAAAACCTTGCAGAATGCATAAATAGAGATTAATGTAGCCGGGGGTGATCACTGGAAGAGCCCAACACTGCTGGTGTAACTTTCTCAAGTGACAAGGGTGGGGAAATGAAGTGACAGGTGACAGAGTCCTGACATTTGCTAAAAAATTCTGTCTTTTTCACCAGCAGAAAGTAAAGTGCTGTTTGTCTTTTGAGTGGTTTGGGGACATTTCAGATCTGTGTAAATAATCAGCAGGTATTTTTAGAACAGCCAGAAGGATTGATGGCAGAGCTTTTACCTGAAGATTTCCAGGTAACTCTCCAAGTCAAAATAGTAGGAATAATTATTTAACACCTTTTTTTTTTGCCATTCTGTTGACTGTATACTCATGAGTATTTTTAGTCATCTGATAGTTCAGGTTAGAAACACCAAGGCTTGCAAAGCTCTCTCACTCCTTTGAGTTGTGTCATCTGTGTTGGTAATCCTCAACAGTGCCAGAATCAAGTTTATAATATGCATCCTCAAGTACTTTGAGCAGTGTTTGAGCTCTTATTTACTGGAAGATAAGTGCTCCTTGAGTGTCTCCAAACTTGGACTGGATGTGGAGTACCAGATTTAATGCGGCCTTGTACCGACACTAATAAAGTTGTTGAACTATTGGGCATCAGCTGAGCTCAAATCCTTGCTCATTCCTTTCCTGCTTTCCCTACAGCACAGTAAATGTCAGGAATTATCCCCACATTATTTTAAATGCCACTGCTAAGGCCAACTGTCTTTAAATGCCAGTTCTACTTTAACTTGCAGATATTGTCATTGTGTTTAGGCTAGAAGGGATTTTAATGAAACAATGACCTGTGGCTCCATGAAAGTTTAAATAAGTGATTTCCTTTGCCAGTAACAGAATCTCCTTTACCCTCACGTGTGATTCCAAAGAAATATTAATGCTTGCAATACAAGTGTTAATACAAGTTTGTACCTTTATGGATGTGTCTATAATATTGATGAGAAAATAATCGTTTAGAATGGTGAAGTCAAATCCTCACAGTCTTTTAGAAGTTTCTTCCAAGATTGCCCATTCTAACTTTTTTAAAATAAAACTATTGTTTTTGAGGAAAAAAAAAGCTAAAATAAATCCTGAGCAGACTTATGTAGGAAGCAAGCCACTGGCTATGTTCAGCCGTCTGTCTGATGTCTTTGGTCTATCCAGGGTGTTGCTGGAATATTTCCAGATTCTGGAAGTGTTGTGATCTTTTGCTATGTAAAAAATGCACAGATCACTTATCTGTGTGTGCTACTTTTCCTCAGCCTGCATTGGATGGCCAAAGAGGGCCAACCTAACCCAATCCTCTTCTATTGGATTGGGTGATTTCTTGGGATGTGTATGTTCAAATCTAGGAGGAAGTGCTTTTATGGAGGAAAGACAGGTAGGATATTAGTTTTCTTTGGGAATGTGTGCCCTGTGAGATGCTGGTTAGGTCAGAAAAGAAGGAGCAGTGGGGATGGAAGGGACACACATGTTTCTTTGGTCATAAGGACAGTTCTGCAAGCTCTTGTCAGTTGGAGCAGCAGCATCAAAATGCACATGGAAAATGATGTTGGAATTTGTGCAATGTAGTAACAGGCTGAGGTGCTTCTGCTTCCTTCAGTAGTCAGATGCTTTCAGAAGAATAAAGTAACTCTCTTGTCATTACTGTTCTGGACTAAAAGTGTTTTTACTTCTTCAACAGCAAGCACTTCAGATTTTTTCTATATACAGTCCAGGTGATAAGCTGGAAGAGGAAGGAAGAATTGGCACAAAATGTGGAGTGTTTGGTGTGCTGGCAATGTAGATGTGTCCTGCATCTTACCTGACAAATTTCAGTCTCCTGTCACAGGCACTCTCTAGGCCAGTCTACATTTGAGATTCAGTTTGAGTTCTCAGTTTCTAGGAACTATTCATTCCCTCTGGACACAGACCAATCTTGACCTTTTAAATGTAACTATTTTCAGAAATTAAATTTTCTTACTAGTTTTTCTTTATTTCTGTTTGCTCCCTGGCCTACCTGGCACTCATAGGCCATAATTTAGTTATTTTCTGTTTTAGCAAAAGCAGCTCTAAAGAACATGGCTCATTATTTTCTGGACGCAGTGTGAAATCCTCTGCTTTCATATGCAACTGTAATATTGGTAATATAAACTCAATTATATCAATTGATGAATTCACTTCCATGATGCCATAATTCTAGATGAGTCTGATGCCTAAAGGAAGGACTGGAGAGCTTGCAAATTTGGTGTCCAGTCATTGTGTTCAGAGGGATGAGGTAAAAGTGTTCTCAAAATTTGTGAGGCTTTGGGAGGGTGGGGTTGTGTGGGGGTTTTCTTGGGTTTGTTTTGCTTGTCCCCATAGGTTCTCAGAGAAGGCACCTGGCTCATAATGTGCCCTGGGTGTCATCTGTTCATTGCCCCAGAAGTGCCTTGAAGGCTGTTTTGGATGGGGACTGATGGCAGCCCAGTGGTGTAGCAAGAACTTGGTTAAAGCCTGACCTAATGTCGTTTTAAGCACATTTGAAGCCAGTGCTGTAGTGTTTGTGTCCAGTGCTTCCTGGGATTGGTGAAAAGTGACGAGCTGCTGGTATTTATTTTCCTGAACTACTTCTTCCTGTGCCTTACCCTGCAGGGAGCTGCTGTACCTGTGCAGAGTTCAGGGTCTTGCTGCCAGAGCCTGGCTTTTCTCTTCTGAAGCTGATTTCCACACTGAGTTGAGGAAAGGGAGAACCCCTGAGTTCCTTTACTGCATGTAAAATTCACACTATTATGTATCCAGGCTTCAGCCCAGTTGTTTCATGTCCTTATCAAATTGTTAATTGTCTGATAACTTCCAAAATGCTTGTTCCAGAGGGAAGGAGGCTGCTAAGTTACACAAAGAGGGGAATACATCCATGAGTGTCCTTCCTGGTGGTGCATGTTGGTATTCATTCTGTGTTTGCATCATTTTTCATAGTGACTGTTTTCTAGCCACACACAGCTCTGTCCTTGAGCTGAAATAAAATGTTATTTCCAGAATGTCTGCAGTACTCACAAGGCTTGACATCACCGGAAAAAGAAGTTTGCATCCACAGACCTTAATATTGGCTTTCACATCAGTTACATGACATGTCATATGAATGGTTTTATGCACTGAAATTTGTTCTGCTCCTTGGTGCTGACTGCTTAAAAGATCATTTCCTGACATTATCTAAATCACTTATCCCTATTGTCCATCTCCAGCAGATGTGCATTCTCTTGCTGAAATGGCATAAAGGTCTGAGGGAGATCTTTTGAAAAGGCTGGAAGAAGGATTTGTGCTGGTAGTCTGTACTACTGCTGCTCTCTCTACCTTTGTATCTGTTTCCCAGTGATTAAATTCAGGCAACAGTCACTCAGCCGACTCAGCCAACTAATGAACATGGTACAAGTAGCAAAAGCTGAACTGTTTGTTCAAAAATTTTAATTTCATGTAACATCGGCATGGAATTTGCTGTTGCTGTGTCTCTAAAGTTGAGTGCACTATGGATATCAGACAGTACTGGCAGTAAGTGATCATCAGAAATTAATTTAAGAAATATTTTTGAAACGTGACTGAATAAGTTACTGCCAAAGGCATTTCTGTTATTTTGTAGCACTTCTGATCTCTGCGTAATTAGAAATACTGACCTGTTCTGGTGTATTTATGAGCAGACTCTCATCATGCAAGTCTCTTTTCCTGACATCTATGTTCTACTTACTGCTTTTGCCTCTATAATATAAGGAAAATTGGTGTGAGAACAGAACTGGGTTTCAGAGTTTTTCTAATTTCTACTGTCTGATACATGTTGGTCCCTTAGGTGCGTAATAAGTCACTTTCCTTATAGCACAAGAAATAAGTAGATTATTAATTCTAATAATCTAGAATTGCAGTTGAGACATTAATTGCCAACTATGAGGACTGTTGGATACCTCTTTTAAGTACGTTAAATGTTGTCTTGTTTTGGCAGGAAAGACATCTTTCCTTTGTATTGTACACAGCCACAATAGCCGCAAGAACAGTGTAGAATCATGTTTTTGAAATGTGCTTTATGTTCTTTAACTCCTGTAGCTCACACAGGCAAAGCTTTCTTTTATACTTGCAGTGGAAAATACCTGTCATGCTAAAGTTCATCTGTCAATGACATGATTATTAAAATGCCCTGTTCAATTGAAGACATTCTGATTTCAGATCAATGTTTGTAAAAATAAGTCTTAGGCATGGAGTTGCCTCAAGATCAAGAAATATGAGCCCAGAGTTGGTTTGTGAGAAGCTGACTTGAGTGATTGTTTATTTCTGTGAAAATTGCTTTTTATATCCCATAGACACAATTAGAGCTGCATTTATTGGAATGAACAGCCTCGCTGCCATACAGGTGGAAGACAGATTATCAAGACATATGTGATACTGTAGTGAAGCCCCTGAGAATGAATGATCTAATCAACGATGAAATCAAATTGTCTGGGTGCTGTAATGAGAAGACTCAGGTTTGCTTTTATCCCTCCAGCTAGCTGGGAACACTCTGGGCTGCATTTTGCAAGGGGAGATTGTGCTATCATTTGGAGATCATTATAGCAGCAACAAAGAGAATGCAAGCTATCTCCAATTTATTTTGGCCCACTTAGTCCAGCATTTGATGTATCTGATACATTGTTTACACTGTGAAGTTTAAATATTTTATCTGTTACATTTAAATGAAAATAAACAGCCTAAAAGTAGGGAAAAGGCGTGATAAGTAAATACTTGGGGGAAAATATTCCTCTGTTCTTACAGCACTTTAATAAGGAAGGAAAAAAAATGCCTGTGATGCATTCTTGTGATGTTTCTTTTATACTTGTTAGCTCCTCTGAAGAGCAAGTTAACACAGTGCCTAATTCTAGAATTCTACAGCCCGTGGATTAGGAGAATATAGGATTTTCCATGCTCTCAAATGGATTTAGCCCACAGCCGTGACAGTCCTGGAGCACACGTGTGGGCCTTTAGAAATGTAGGTGCCAGTCGGATTTGCTCTGCTCCCGGAGCCTCTGCAGGTCAGGGCCTCACTCTGCCTTTGCTTTGGCAGGAAAACGAAGGCAGGAGGGCAGAGATCTTCTTAATTCCATGGCTTCAACATGGAATTCCTGCCTCTCAACATCCTCTGGGTGATCCCAGTGGCTGACCAAGCTCTGGTACCTCCTCTTGGCCTGTTCAGCTTCTGTCCCCAGGCAAGGGGGATCACACTGCTGGCTGTGAGACTTCTGCTGTGAGCCAGGACAGAGAATTTTTAATTGCTGCCTGTTAACTCTGGAGGAACTAACATTTAATGGCTTTCACTGTAGGAATATAAAGAGAACTCATGGAGAACCTGGATATACCCATACTCTTCACAGCTATGAGAGTTGTAACTTTCAAACAAGTTCCTTTCTTTCAGGATACTAAATTATAAATAAAACCCCCATCCCATCTAGTGTTAATGCAACATTAGCAACAATGTAAGCATTCAAAACATCCAGGACTGTCACATTAAGAATTCTCATTTACCCTAAAGTGTTCATATATTAACCTTTAGTTGTTACCATTTTCCATATAAATTGTGAACACACAAAACCAGGCACTTAAAAGGCAGAATGAAGTCTGGATCCTGAGGTTGTATGGATGTAGGACTGCAGCTTAACATTTTGAAATAAAATATTACTATTTTTGGAGTCACTTCACTTTCCCAGAAGCAGAAGTTATTTAGTAAGCTATGAAGCCATCAGATTTATAAGACTATCCAAATGCAACTCCAGTTTTTAAATATGCTGTTTGTACAGCTAGGAAGGCTTCAGTCTCTGCTGGGAATACTGGCAGTGGCTTCAGTGCCAGGCAGGCATGGGCTGAGGCTTGCCTGGGTATTTCACACATGGCCTAAAACCCTTTGGGGTTTTATTTGCTTGTTTGTGGCCCTTAGAAGCCTGTTGGGTTTATTGCTGCCAGGTTCTCTCTGATGGGGTCTTTCATACCAGGCTTCTGGAAAACATCATGCCTTTTTCACAGCAGATTTCATAAATGTGTAAGTAATATCTTTGGTGCTGAGCACTACTATTGTCTCCAGAACTGCACACTTTTCTGAGGAAAAAGTGTGCTAATCTTCAGAAGCCACATGCCCCTTAAGCTTGAAAATAAATGGCTGATTGCAGTGATGGGTTTTGCTACCAAAACTTCTAAATACCTGCAGGCCTCTTGTGTGTGAAAATACTTGGAGCCAAACCCTCAGAAGTCATTCCAAGTTCTCTCCTCAGCAAATCTGGCTTGCCTTTTTTTTTTCTTAAGACCTCAACATCAGCCATAACAGAGAATGAAGTGTGTATGTTTTCAAATTAATGGATAGGTAATTTCTTCAATGACTGTTAATGAGCAAAGTGTACTTCACATCTGATGTTCAGGCTGCATTGGAGGTGTAGGGCCTCTGTTCTGCAGCTGTTCTCTCTGTTCATGTGAGTAATTCCTGACACAGCTGGGCTTTCAGTTCAAAGACTTGCAAGTTCAGGTCTTATTTTCAAGCATCTCCAGCAATATCACTTGAATTCAAGATTTCTATTCACTTGAAGTTATATAAATCATTCTCCTGAAGTGCTCAGGGAAAAGGCAATGAAGGCAAGTTCACGCTGGTCCTCTGAGCTTGAGAGGAGAGTGAAGGGTGTACTCCTGGCACCTGGGCAGATGAACACCTGCAATGAGTTAGAATTAAACTTTATAGCATCACTACTGCTGAGGGATTGCTGCTCACAGGCGTTTTGTGGTGCAGCTCTGGCAGGGTGATGTCTGCTCAGCCTTTGAGTTACTCAGAAAACTTAAACTGTGACTGGTTTTTGTTGAGCCTGAACTAATCAGCATCTCTGAGAAGACATCACATACTGGCCTGGGCTGGGTACAGCACTGACAGAAGCGAGCAGGATGCCCTCCTGGAAATTCAGGGGAACTCTGGAGGTTCTGTAGGTGTCCCCTCAGCACTGACCTTTCAGGAGGGAGGAAGGAACACTGGGGAGAGGAAGCACACCTTTCTGCTCCTTGCTCCTAAAGCTTCGTAGACAAATTCAGTGCAAATTCATGTTACGCTCTGGAAGACATTGAATGAGTCACCTCAGAATTCTTTGCCTGATGGCATTACGTAAGGATGGGACTTGGAATGGGGCTTCACCTGATTGTTGCACAGTTTCATGCAAATATAGAAGGTTTTTTTGATTTAACATTTGTTTCTTTTTATCTGACTCTCCTGTAAAACATTTATCTACAGTTACTTCAGTTTCCTTTTGTATGCTTGGCTTCAGCTTCCTTTTGTGCTGCTGCAACACTAAAACAGATTTGTTTTCTGTTTGACTCTCTTCCCACCTGCACTTTATTACTTAAATAATAATAATTTAAATGCCTGAGCCTTTGTATAGTGTTCTCTGAGGAACAACTGGTAGCTTAACACAAGATCTGGGGCGTTCCCATCTTTTGGAGGGATGTAGGATCTAACTTTACCTTGCGGGCAATACTCAAATACAGGAAATCCAGGCTGCAGAATGATACGGAGTGAATTAAAGATGAGTTCAAACACACCTGATGGTGTTTGACAGGCTCTGTTATAAAGAAAGTAAAGACAACATCAGAAATGGGCTGCAGTAAGTAAAGGGCAGCAGAGTGAGTGAATGATGTCTGATATCAATGCACATCTTGAACTTGTTTATTTATAGCTTGCATGTGTCATGTATTTGGAAATAGAAGAGCTGTTTGGTCACAGCCCTGCAGTAGCACATGCTTGGCAAGGTGCAATAACTTAGTGCTTTTATTTCAATTTTTTTTTAGCATTTATTACTTCTAATAGTTTATAACAGTTTATTAATTTGGTTCTTTTAAGATGAGTGTGTTTCTCTCAAGACTGACAGTCATATACTGTTTCCAAATCATCCAGACACAAAGCTAGATGTGTTTTAGCTTTGGCAAAGGGATAAATTCTGGACTGAGTCCAAGGTCTCAAGATTTTACCATATCTGGATGTCCCCTTGCCTGTGTTTGTTCCCCTTTGGCTTTCACCTTCCATCAGCTCACTGGCAGCAGTGCTGAGGGAAAGGCCAATCTGAGTGACAGATACGGAGTGTTCTCAGGGCTCCCTGAAGGAGCAAGTGTGACTGTTCACATAGGAAGTTTTGATTCCCAGAATTTGCCTCATTCGTTTGGAGAACAAGAAGGGTGGTTCAATGGCTGGGCAGCTGATTAGAGGGTAACTGTGGCTACCCCAATTCCGAGCTGGAGACAGCTCTCAGTTGCCAAGTGAGTTAAAACAGATTGTTCGCCGGTGCTCTGCTGATTTGATTAATGACCCGAATCAGCTGGCTTGGAGCGTATCACTGCCAGAGTTTGTTAAACAATGAAAACAGGAAACTTGTGTGTCTTGAATCTCTGTGCTACCGTGGTGTCACCAGACATAACAAAACGGGGGTTTGCTGTGAGTGGGGAAGAGGAGGATATTTAAGAGCTGATTATGCCCCAGCCACGCCCAGGCCATGGACCGTGCTGGGATGTGGGAGCTGGCAGTGGCCTCTGAGGAACCACCTGCTTCCTTGAGATTGCAGGGAGAGATCTCAGCTCTTGCTCTCTGCCTCAGCATATGTTTCCTGCTCTTGGGTCTGGACCTGTGAAGTGGCTGGAGGAAAAGGAATTTCAGAGGTGCCCTTGGAGTGTCTCGAGCTGTGTATCAAATGTGCAGGGCAGCTGGGCTCCCTTCTTCTGCTGTGCCAACAGGGAGGGAAAAGGGGAGTAGAACTCAACAGAGAAGGAGCCCTAGTTGTGGCAGATACTGGGAGGAAGTGGCAAAGAGGAGGAAATCAAGTTTGTTGATGGGGAATACTCCCTATAATTTTTGCTGTGACTGTATTAGGAAATTTGCACCAGCTCTTGTGCAGGCTAACCTCTTGTGAAGCATCCCAGTCTTCCCAGGACAGCTAAGGATGTTTGCCTCTTCCATGGCTGCTTCACAACAGAGCATATTCAATGTTAGCCAAAAACTTTTACCACTTTGTTTTAAGTGGCTGAAACTGAAGTTGTTGTCATCTGTGACTGTGGTTTTCACAGAGAG
The DNA here is from genome assembly GCA_013396875.1 of Vireo altiloquus. Classification (NCBI taxonomy): domain Eukaryota; kingdom Metazoa; phylum Chordata; class Aves; order Passeriformes; family Vireonidae; genus Vireo; species Vireo altiloquus. Next base: position 969,801 of record VZRF01012008.1, on the reverse strand, counting down.
CTTTTGCAAGGGTGGTGGGGCAGAAATGAGTGTGGGAGATGACTCCTGATCCCTGTGGCTCAGCATTGTCCTGGTGCCTTTGGGCTGTTTGCTTCCAGATTTATTTGAAGTTGCTGTGAGTAGAAGGCAGAGGATACTGTGGTTATGAGCAGGTCCTTCTTTATCTCCTGTGATATCATTTTCATCTATGTTAAACATTATCACCGGCTTCTATAAAATACTTTCTATTAAAGCACACTACTAAATGCAACATTACAAGTGTAAACCTGAGAAAGTTTAAAATTATTTTTATATCAAATAAACAAACAAACATACAGACTTAATAAATGGTTCTTATATAAACATCTGAAAGTAAGACAAATACAAACAAGTCTGCCTGCTGATAAGCCAGGACCAATGAATTCATGAAAGAACTGGTCAGCCTGTTAGTGCAAGTACATTGAGCACTTTCTTTTCCCAGAGGAGTTTTTTTTGTGCAGCCAGTTCCCTGACAGATCTGACCAGCATTTGTCTTTCTGTGCACAGTAGCAGCAAGCGAGGTAACGAAGTTATTTTTCTTGGTACCAGGTTGCAACATAACCAGATGAAAAAAGTGTATTTCTAGGCTTTTATGCAAAATATTCCTCTGTTTAAAGTTTTAATTAAACTTTTTCATTTAAGCTTTAATAGTCTTACTGTTTGGGTTTTTATTTGAATAAATGGGTAGTTTGGATCAGTATTTTGCTTGGATACACATGGCTTAAATCAATGAATGTTTTCTGGTATTCATGTTGGATTCAAGAGCAGCCAGGCAATTAGGCAGATTGTTGTACAGGATCAGGTGGAGAAGATTTCCCCATTCACCATTCCAAACACACATTCTCACAATTCTCCTGGTAGATGTTTTACAGCTGTGTAAATACTCAATTTATGTGCTGCTGCTTATCTTGCTTGCTTGCTCCATTTTTAAAACCATAACACTGATCTTAATTCTGTGTATAATGTCTTCCTACTAACTCAAACAACTCCTTCCCCTGGGTTCATGTTTCTAATTGCAACTTTAGATCAACTCTCTTCAATGTAACGTTTCGTTCCTTTTGATCTTGATGCCTACTTCAAACATGTTGTAATTAAATATGCATCTGCCACATTCTAAGCATTCAGTCTGGAGAACTGCTGTAAAGCTGAAATTGCTCTCTGTTCTTAGTTCAGTGAGCCAGGAAGGTCTGAAGAAAAGCTGATTTTGTTTATACTGTTATTTGAGGTGTTAAAACAATTTTGAGCCTGCTAGTTTTAGTTTTGTTGTTTTAAGAGCTACGAACTTGTATCAGACTGCAAGGGCAGTGATCAAGGCACTTAAATAACTTGTAGATCTGTCTAACAGCTTAATTTTTGGATGTGGCTGTGATACCTTAAATGGCTACCTAGAAACAGAGACTAGACAGGAATAAAGGAGATATTTATTTGAAAGGCCTTCAGATGCACACTCTGGGCTCCAGAGGGTCCTGCCTCAGCGGATCCCAAAATGGGCGACCGGTCACAAGTTCTTCACACTTCTATATCAACATAAATTCACCAACCTGAACCCAGGCAATGATGGAATTTCCCCAGTCTTGCCCCTCTCTCCCCTCTCCCCAAGATGATGGTTTACAGTTCTTGTTCTGGGTGTCCTTGGAGAGCAAGTTACAGAGGTTTGTTATGTTCTATGCCCTGCATGCTTAAAATCTGTTCTGGGAAGAGCTTCTTCCTTTACAACTCTGAGGTGAGAGGCCTCTCCACCTTTAGTGCAATGGTGTCTGCAGGGTTTCTGAGCAAATGTGGTGGAAGGGCTGAGGTTTAAAACTGTCTAGAAAGAATAGCAATACTTCTGGAGTGTTAGAGATTACCTGAGACGTCATTCTGGATTCTTCATCTTCATTCTTTCTCTGCTAGAAGGAGTTATAAAATCCAGTGTCTAAGTCTTGAGACAGTACATGTCAAAGCATCTTTTCATCCTTACCTGTCTTTTCTTTTCCTCTGAGATGTTTGATAATGATTTGGCCATTATGGTTTGACTTTGCTGAGTTGGTTTGCATGAAAAGCTGGATAAGATGTTAGAGGTCATTTATAGATGGGAATATGCTTTATATGTGGATCACGAAGTGTTTATATACGGAATATGTCTCTGCTAGTGAAGTTACTTGGATTTAAAGCAAAACCAAAAGGTACTTCAGAGTCCCTCCCTTCCCCTCAAATGCTGCAATTGATGTCACTCAATAAATTCTAAAAAAGGGTATTTTTCTGGTCCTTTAGCATAACTCACTGAAATACCACAGCAAAAATACTCTTTCCTGTGAAACTGGATGACTTTTCCAGGGAGCTCATTTTAGTTTAGTGATTTCTTTACCTTAGCAAGTGGAATGCTGTAATGTGAGAGTGAAATTTCACTTAATCAGGTTAATAGTGTTAAAAGGTATAGCCTTCCTAAAGGGTTAATGAAGGGAAGAGCACATGAGAAAACGAATATAAGTTAATTTTTAAAGCAGCTTGTTGCACTGCATTAAAACTCTGTGTGGATGCTTTTCTTCACCATTAAAGCAGCCTAATTCAACTGAGTTTAGTTTACTTCCAAACTTAAGCAGGGAAATCATATTAAAGTCACTTTCATTCTGAAGGAAGGCATCCACATAGAATTTAACTAATCTTCTTTAAGTTCTATGTTAAAGTAATGCTGGTTGACTTCCCAGAGCATCCCTGCAAAGTCATGTCCTGAGAGATGAAAACCTTGTCTGAGAGCTTCCTTCAGCTTCAGTGACAATTTTATTTCAGATAAATGTGGGAGTCAGGCCCCTCTATATAACCGTACAGTGTGACAAAAATGCAAATATGTAATTAATTTCTACCCTGTAGATATGCTTGCTATATCCTAATTTGGTTTAATACTGAGTTAATGAAGCTCTAAAGAAATGTTTTTCAAGTAGGATGTTATAATTTGTTTCATCATTATGCATATTGACTTTGCAGCCTTTTGAAATAAAAAAGACATGCAAAGTATTTCAAATGCACTTTACATTTCTGTTACAGGTGAGACAGGGTGCCTGTTACTGGTTAGAATGTAAAAATTTGGATTGGTTGCTCTAAAGTAGCTGTAAGCTCTTTCTGTGATTGATTTATATGTTTTAAAAATAAAATTAATAAATTAATAAACATGTTACAGGATATGAGAAGCTCCTTGTAGATACCACTTAATAAATGCACTCATAAATGTCTTCCACTGGTAGAAGACATTGTGTGATTATCACATAATTACATGATTATGACAATATAACTTTGTGATCCAAAGTGAGAAGCTATTTCCAAGTATTGGTACTGATGTCCCAGAATTCTTTTGCAGAGGACAAGCACAGATTTGTTTCAGAAGTCATATGCAAGTGTTCAACTTTTAGTGTTTTTCCTAAAGTCTGGAGCTGGAGCTTGACAAAGGCTTGCATTGACCTTGCTGGTATTTTTGAAGCAGACCTCAACCCTCAAGAAAAATCCTTATGTTTTGATATATTCCTTTCAGCAGACTCCAGAAAGAAATAGCCTATCTTGGCAGATAAAAATGTTAGAAATACATGGAAGGAAGCTTCGAAGAAATCCTGCTCTGGCTTAGCTGGCATTCTGTTTGGCAAGCAGGAATCCAGGGATTCACATATTCTGTGTGCTCTGATCCCAACCACCTCTGACAGCAGCTGCAGTCAGTCTGTTTTTTTGGGTTTGCATCAACGTGTGTCACAGTTCCCCTCTTTAAGACAGCATTGCAAATGATCATCAGAGGAAGGGAAGGGTGCTGAATTCCCAGATTTGAAATATTTGCAGGAATGTTTGCTCTGATTCAGCACGCTGGGATTGGAGCTGGGTGTAGAAGTCAAGTGTTTGTGAGGCATCAGTGGAGTTGGGCTACTGGTGCTTCAAGAGCTCAGGGTACTTCTGTTAACTTGCTTGTGTCCAGGGCAAACACTGGCGTAAGAATTGGTGAATTTGGGCCCTAATTTACCACCTAGACTGATTCGTGACATGTTTTCATTAGTGAGATACTATCCTGGAGATTAGTCCCTGGCTGCCGTGTGCCGCGGGGTTTGCCCGGTTTAGAGGCAGTCATAGCACTTGATCTCTGACCTGAGAGGAGAATTTACAGCCTATTAATATGTGCTAATTGCAACCATCAGCTGTGGCAATCACAGCCACATCCATAGGTGACATGGTGGCCTTGAAATCCTGAAATGGGTCAAGAGCTGTGTCACATGAAATTGCCTTTGAAAGTGCAGAGCTGTCTGAGAGATTTACCAGGCAAGTGGGACAGAATCGGCATCTCCTCCGGACTTAATCCACCCGTGCACCGGCTTATGGGCTGGAAAAGTCTTTCCTGTTTTAATAGGATGGTTACCTTGACCAGAGCAGACCAGATCCAGCACAGCCCTGTCTGGCAGCTACTCCTGCTGACAGCCTTGTCATCTCTTTGAAGAGAATCCTCTCTGTCTTGTCATGATGGGGATCCTCCCCCCTGCATTGCCCCATCTGTTCATCACACTCTCACCCACAGATCCTGAATTTTTGTTAGCTTGTTAAAAAATTGTTCCAGCATTGTCAGTGGAGAACTCACATGTTTTATTACCCTTGGAGTTGGTCAGTTGTTTCCTGATGTAGATAAGACAACAGGAATTCTTCCAGCCTTGTCCCATTTCTCCAGATTCGGTTTCCTGTGTGTTTGTGCTTGTTGTGTGTTTGAAATATCTGTTGTTTCCCTGGGTTGTTAATGGTGCCATTGGCAAGACTGGATGCCAGAGTGTAATTCCTTGCCATTAGTGTAAACGTGCACGATACTGGTATTTTGACTTCTAGGGAGGTTGCGTTTCCCAATAAAATAATGAAGGGGAAGAATGTTTAGCAAGTGATTCATCCTTTGCCGAGATGATTATGTACCTTCTCTTCTTCAAACTCTTTATCTGTTGTGAAGGATTGTCATGCATCCCTCTTGATGAAAGAGGAACCTTCCTGAAATAAAACGCAAAGAGCTAAAATTGTGCACCTTCAGAAATGTGCTCTGCCAGTGTAGAGGGGTTTGGTGGTGTGGGTCAATCCCTCAGACAGCTGAACAGTCAGCCCTGTTTTCATTTCAGCTGCAGAACTTTGGCCTTACCTTCAATTCACTTTAGCTATGGCCTTTTTCCAAAGCAAGGAGCAAAAGTAACATTTTTTTTCCTTCTGTAATTCTTGCTTTGATTTGTAAACTCCTCAGGGTAGGGGCTGCTCTGTATCCCACCCAAGTCAGCACTCGCTTCATTTGTCTCAGGACACTGAGATAGGAGAGCACAAGGATCCTTCACTCTGTTTTTATCACCTTATCCTGATGAAGCCCTGACAGACATTTCCATGCCAGCTTAAAGATGTTTTGTTTAGTTTTTCTTGGTACAGCTCATTTTGTCTTGCTGAGTTGACAAAGCTAACCCATAAATAGTTACAATGAGTTTGTCTATAATAAGCGTATTTCTTGATGAGTTGTCATGGCAGAGTTTATTAAATGTAGTCTTCATTCCAGTGACTTCACAGGGTTGAGAGCAATTAAGCTGTGTTGTGGGCAAAGCCTTATTATAATAACATAAAATCCCGAAGCTGGTCTTGCCTTTAAAATTGCACAGCCATGCTGAGCGACAAATAATCCAGTACTTCACTCCAGCTGAGGTGTTTACCCAGCCATCTTCCCTTCTCCACGAGAAACTTTTTAAGGTGGATGTGCTTTGCAGTCTGCCACTGGAATTGACACAAGCAGGAGGCATCCCGTGGTGTGAAATGCAGAGTTAGTGGGTTCCCCCAGAGAGCATGGTGCTGGCAGCATGCTCTGCCCTCTCTTGTCACGCTGCAGTCCAGCTTGGTGACCTTTGCTTGTGCACAGACGGGAGTTTAATCACATCTAGACTGGTCCCAGCTGGTTACATCTCTAAATAGCTGCTTAGTGCTCGGCTGGAAATAGTGCGGTTCGAAAAGGAAAAGTTGTTTTTTGCTAGTTCAGTGGGGCACTGCACTTGCTGAGACACCAACCAGATTGTGGTGCTGGGAGCTTCTGGGAACAAGACCTTTGGGTCAGGCTAGCCTGGACTGCTCCAGTGCATTCCCCAGGCAGCTTTTCCTAGCTGTTGCCCAGGGATTGCTGTGCAGAGCTGAGATAGAGGCTCTGGATCCAAGCCTTGGAGGGTACTCCCGAACACAGCAACCTCCGGGAGCTGGGAGCACGCAGATGGTGTTTGTTGTGCTGGGAGCAGGCGTGGATGTGGCTGGTGGGTCAGTGGAATGTGACACAGGACTCCTGTTCGAGGCAAACAATCTCATGCTTCAGTTGGATCCTTCACAGATTTTAACAGTACCCCCGTGGGAGGGGAAAGTGCCATCGTCTGCTCTCCCGTACTGCAGAGGGAAGGTGGAGCAATTCCGTGGGTTTCCTCTGAGTTGTTCCTTGTCTGTGGGGGTGATGCAGAAACCTCCCTCCCTGGTTCTGAGGTAATTTAAATTATTTGTTTCTGATTTGTTTCCTGTGTCCAAAGCACAGAGGGAGAAGAGGATGGGAGGCTGCTAGTTCTGCTGGGAGAGCATAAAAAATTTTTCATAGGGTTTCAGTGCTTTCTGGCTAAAGTTTCTGCAGGAACATTCAACGTGCTCTAAGCAGGTCTAGTGCTGGAAAGAAATTAAAATGCTCTACACCAAGGTAGGAATGTTGGGTTTTGTATTAGACAACATTATTGTTCCTCACCTTACAAAAGCCTTTGGAGTTAGTTCTGAATTTTCGGCTGTGCTTATCTACTGCATTTAGCTCATCAGAGCAATCCTGTGCTCTCGTTTCTAAAATTGGGCTTCACTGACTTCCCTTGGAGTTCCTGTGTGTGCTGCACAATTAGCTCAGCCAATATGCAAGGCCATACTTTGGCTGGGCGTATTTTCTTTTCAAGAAAGACCTGATAAGATCTAATTTCTTTTATCAAGTCACAAACCACTATCTGTTTATTCATTAAAAAATGAGCAGAAAAGATTGAGGGTGAAACCTTGGCTGTGGGACAAAACATCCCTTACAGTGAAGGCAGTGCCTGGAGCATCTGCTAGTTTCTTGGGAAGAGCTGAAGTCCTGAATGCCCCAGGGCTGTTTATGGGTTTCTGGAAACCCCTGGCTTTCAGAGGGGCTGGGCTAACCCAGTTTGAAGGAAACAAATCTCTGACCTGGTGACTGGATAGAAATGCTGTGAGCTGCATTTCAGTGCATCTTCAGTGTCTGCCCCCCATGACAGCATTTCCTCCTCTAACTGTACCTCTCTCTGTGGCAATGCCATCTGCTCTAACCCAGTTTTCCTGATAGAAATAGGCAGAATTCTTTCTTTTCTGTACTTAGAATTTACACTTTTGAGTGGCTAAATAATTTCTGTGGCTTAGGGTTTTTGCAGTGTAACTACCTGGAGTCTGACGATTACTGTGCCCAGTGTACACAGACCCCATGGCAGACAGACCATGGTGCTGAATGGGAATTCTCCTTGAATGGGAATCTCAAAATGATGGTTTCAGTATTGCACAATCTTTAAAAAATATTTACTTGGACTTAAGCTTCAAAGTTGAAGAGAAAACGTGTGAGTGCAGTGGATTTATGCAGTAGCTTTGCTTTGAGAGGGTGATTAATGCTAGATTTGTAGAAGGAAAATGATTTCTTCCAGTGGCTTGACTGTAATAACTGAGAAGAATAAATGTCCTAATTTAATATTTATGTAGGTGTCTCAGTAATAGGCATCCTACATCCTAATTATGTAAGAAAGAAAAGTGTCGCTGCTGACATGAGCTCATATATACTTGTAGCATAAGAAGCACAGATAGATTATCCCTTATTTTGCCCTCTTTCATTAAAACATCCAGAAATAAATTAAACCTGGTTTATGATGCATTAAATTACAGTTGTTTCATGTTTTGTTAAATAAGAGTGGGTCATTGTTCTCAGCATTTCTCAGATAGCTCACAGATTGCACTGCCTTTCTTCACCCCTCCAAGATCTTATTAGAGAAGATACTTATTCATCAGGAATTTGTACCTTAACACATCTTAATTTTGAAACTCTGATACCTTTGGAGTTTTGTTTCATATTGGATTTATTTCTTCTCATTTTCTTATTTTTACAATACTTTTGACAGCCAGAAAATAACTCTGTCCTGTATTTATGGATAAACCAGAGAATGATTAGCTATATTCAATTGATTAGTTTTGTACACTAAGTTTGAGAAACATTAGACCATTTCATTTGTGGGGAAACTTGAGAGAGGAATGTTACCAACTTCAGTGTATTTAAATCCAATAAATTGGAAGGAGTGAGCATCTCTAGAATTAAAGTTCTAGATGTAAGTGGGCATGAATTCTCGAGTCCTTCTGAACCCGAAATCTTTTTAATTTCATTAATTGTGGCCATTTGTTTTAGGAAGAAATTTTTCAAGGCACACATGGCTGTTTCCTAGGGAGTGCAGGCTGTTTAAATGTCCTTTTGTGCCTTTGAAACCTCTGCTAAAGTTTTTATGAAGCATAAAACAGAGGGAATGCAATTAATTAGTGCAGTCTCTTATCATTCAGTAGCAAAGAGGAACCGTTAAATGCTTTTAGAGCACTACATTATAATAGAAAATGACTGTTATTCTTTAATACCATGCTGACAAATCAGAGAATGCAAGGACTAATTATGAAGGATGGAAAACAAACACACTTTACAAAGGCTTTGTTTGTGGCACAAGTTCACCTGTCAAGGCAGACAGGAGAAAGCAACTGAATTCTGTAGAATCTTTTGTGCTCTTAGTCATTTTTTTTTTCTGGTTGAAAATGGATGGTTCTTTGTGATTTTGATATTTCCTTTAAATCTCAGGTGCTCTAAAAAATTGTCTTTCTTTTAAGCAGTGCTTTGCAAATTAAAGTCTACCCAGTGGAGCAGAGCAGCTGAAGCGTTTGCTGCTTTTAATGAAAATAGGCAGAAATTTTAATCGGGGGACAATTCCTGTCTGAATCAAAGCTGATGCTTTGACTGTTGTGTTTTTAGAGACTGTGATGTCCTGATTCAGAAATACTTTCCAACATTGAGGTGTAGACAGAAGTTATAATCTGTTCAACATGTTCCTGGGGTAGGGATGGAGTTGTATCCAGGCATTTCCCTGGGTAAAGGCTGAAGAATGAGTGAAAGACAATTTGATTTAACAGGTCCAGGTAAATAAGCCAAGCCCATGTCAGTCACATGGAGTAGGTCCAACGCATCTGTTTTGCTCATGGCTAAATTACAATTGTAAAAGAACAAGCTAATTTCTCTTGGTGTTCTTTAGCAGTAACAGTAGCAGTTGCTTTCTAAGCCGTGTCCATCTGTTGATTTTGGAGGAGCTTTCAGGGAGGTAAGAGATGATCAAATGCTGTGCTGTAGCTTGGATTCTGATGCTGCCCCAGTCTTTGTCAGTGCTGAAAAGTTCCTGAACGTGCTATAAATATACTTCTCTTCCATGAAGGCTTTTAGCACACCTAGACTGCAAGGTTAATGCTTTGGGTTGGATGAGAATAAAAATGAATGAGAAAAAAAGAAACTGAGAGGTGTGGATGCAATAGGGAAAAAGTCAGGCTCTATTCAAGTCAGTACCAAAATTCCCACGAGCTTTGCTGCTTTTTGTTCACAGTACTTCATGTGCACCTTGATACAACAAAACGCGGGACTGGGACTGGAGTGTTTGCATTTTAAATAATTTCTGACCAAGTGAGGCTTTTCAGTTTAAAAATGCAGTGGAAATACACAATCAGTGTCAGTATTACATATGAAGGGCAATATTTTTTCATAGTGAAAGGAAGCCTTGAACAACTATTCTCCCGTGGGGCTGTGGTTCAGATGCCCAGCTGAGCTCTGTGTCACAGTGGCTGGAAAAGAAAGAATGTTTGAAACGTTGTGCTCCTGATCATTTGCTTTTAACAATTTTAACCTTTTGAGCCAGCTGTAATCCTAGCTTGGCCATACAATGAATGAATTGTATGTGAATTCTAATTCTTGTGAAAAGTGGTGTTTTCTGAATGTGATGTTCTGTACATTTGAAGAGCTGTACTGGGAGGTTACTCTGCCTTTAAGTGAAGCTGGTAGCAGATGTTTTCTCCAAGTGTTTAAGATGGTAATTCTTTTTAACAGAGATTGCTTAGTTCATCAAATAGCTTATATAAGACACTTCTGTTTTCATAAGAAATATGTACAGTTATGCTGGAAAATGTGGAGCTGTTCCTCTTCCGGACTGTGGAAGGGAAAAATGTTTCTTTTTTCCACAAGAAAGTAAAAACCTGACAAGGTGTTACTTCTCACCAAAATTTCCTGTGAGAAAAATTCCTGCTCATCAACTCTTCCCTAACCCAGGGAAAGGACTTCATGTGCTGCAGCTTCTCCTTGTTGGGTGCAGCCTGAGCAGAAATGTGGGCACGTGGTGGCTGCTGAGCCATGGCGATGTTCTCCTTTGGAAAGAGAGGATTCGCTTTGGCGTGTTGGGAAGGGACAGAGTTTTTGGGTATAGGTGTGCAGTGATATCTGGTTGTGGGAATAAACAGATATAGTTAAAATACGCAGCAAAGGATGTAGTTGGTTTAGGAAGTGTTTGGTTTTTTTATTTTAATTATTTTTTTTAATTCTTGTTTTAATCTTTAGCGTTTTCTGATCAAAAATGTGCTTTTCCCATCTTCCCCTTTAAAAAAGACAAGGAAAGACCAAGTAATTCACCACCAAATCAATTTTTCCATGCAGAGAAATCTGTTTTGTTCTTGCTCTGACTTCCTCTTTATTTACATAAGAAAATAAACATGGGAATTTGTTATGACAAGTTCAAAACAGGTTGGTTTTTTTTTCGGATGGATACTGGCCAGTTATTGCTGGGTGATGGTGTTGAAAATAAATATTTAAAATGTAGAAATAATTTCTTTTAAAAAGTTCACTACAAGTTTTATAGTCTAGCTTTGATCTTACTTTAAAATATCTTTTCTGGAAGATGTTCTTACCCAGGGCAGGCTGCTTTGGGCTCCAGAAGGATGGGGGGAGTTGTGAGGGAAAGGTTGATGCTGATTTTCCTGAAGAAGTTTATTTGAGTTTTGTAAATTTGTGTTGCTGACACGATAGTTATCTACCCTGGGTATTAGAGCTGTATTTCACATTCTGGGTGTGAGAGCTATTTAAAGCACTTGGAGCTCACCACAGCCATGCTTTTATGTGCTGCCTGTAAATCAGGGTATTAACCAAGCAGGAGGGTGCCTGATGGATGGGCTGAGGTGAAGGCTCTTTCCCAGCCCCTCCAAGCCTTTTCTGCTGCCAGGGAAAGAGAAAGGGAGGGCTGGAGATTGATTCTTCTGATTTTGTTTGCTAGCAGGAAGAATATTGTCCTTTTCTTTTTTTCTTTCTTTTTTTTTTTTCCCCTATTTCAAGTATGAATTCCTGTGCACTCTTGTGCTGCTCGTTTGTGGTTGGTTTTACAGACCAATCTTGTGAGTGCACCTGAGGAGCTGCTGCAAGGATGCTCTGGTTGCTGATGCTCTGTGTGTTGGACAGCTCCTGCTGCTTTGGAAAGGCTGAAGTTACCTGGCAGGTCAAGTGAATTGCATTTTTCAGCTCTTCAGGCAAAGTCACATTGTTTTCTTGTACATTAAGTTATTTATTGAACCTACTTCATGAAAAGAACGTTTTGTAAAAAGCAGTTCATGGTTTATTTGTTTTTCATTAGGTGAGGTAGTCCCAAAGGGATGGGGAGAACTGGAGACAAACTGATGGCTGTGAGGAGAATGAGGAATTCTTGAGGAGTGTGATGGGATGAAGCCTAGATGTCCTCTGCTCTGAAAGTACATTGTTTTACAGGCAGCTGTAGATTCCCTTTCTATTGGGAAATCACATCTATTGCAGTTAATCAGATGCTGTCAATAAAACAGTTTGTCAATAATAAGCTGCCTCACTGAGTGCAACATGTAGTTTCTTTATTTAACTATCTCTTCAAAATGCTCCCTTGAAAAGTAGTTACTTTCTGGTGTTCTCCATCCTGCATATATTTTACATTTATCCTTCTATTCAGAAGCGGAGACTGGGACCAAGATCATTGTTAAGTAAGTGGCAGTCAAGAACCTCTTTTCAGCTGGTACCTATCAATAAGTCCATTTATTAGTAGACTCTTTGAAACTGCAGAACTTGAGAGATTACTTCTGTCTATTCCCTTTCTTCTTCTCTTTTCAGTGTACAGCAGAGCTTGTAGGTGTTTAATGGCTTTTTATAGTTTTTTCTTTTTAAATGTACTTAGCTTTTTTTTTTTTTTAAATTGCAAGGGAGTATAAGCAGTGAAATTGCCTGAGTGTTTGGAGCTTTTATTAACATGCTCCATCCCACAGACGAGAACATGTCTTCAAGTTCTTAAGTTCAAGTTTAATCTGGGCGTGAGACCAAGGACTTCAAATTTCTGTCCAAATCTTGTATCTGATCCTATGTTAAACACATCCAGATGGAAGGTGATATTCTAATGTTAACAATCTGCTTCCCCTCCCTCTGCTGCCTTTCTAAGAAGTTGCTGACAAGTCTTTCTGACAGTCTTTTTTTAAGTAAATGAGATCAAGTATATTGAAGGTCTTTCATAGCAACAACCTCTGAGAAAGATTAGACTTTGCAGTAGCACTGCGGAATGTGGATTTGCTGATATTCTTCTCCAGTCCTGGATGGCACAGCTCACCCAGGGCTCCCAGGCTTGTTCTGGTCCTTCCATTCTGTGCATCCCATGCAAATGGATACCATTTGTACACTTGATTGTGAGGCATTTATAAGAATTTAATAGATAAATACATTTCTTGATAAATCTGTGCAGCTTTTCATCTGCTTTGTTGAAGAACAGGCTTTTTCTATATTGGGATTTTGGGTCATCCTGGACACGATGTCTTATGCAGCTTAGGTGATGTTGATGTAGTTCATTGAAGGATGTGGAAACTAAACATTTCTCCTTTATGACCAGGATATAAAAGACACAGTCTGCCTTTGAAAAATGATTTTGTTTTCATCTAATTACATGCTGATCTTGCTGCATTTCAGCTCTTGAATTCCTTATGTCTCTGCAGTTAATGTGTGTTAGCCTGCCTGCTTAGTAGAATCCAATATGTAGATTTATGTCAGAAGAGCTGCATTTAAAAAATTTGCATCACTGACAGAACCAATTGGTTCTTTCTGTGTGTAGGGTCAGTCTGCCTCCCATCCCATCCAGATTTATCCCACTGTGCAGTTACAGAGCCTCATCTATCCTCAACCTTCCTGCTCTGCAAGTCTTCAGGAATCCTTGTCCAAGAGGCAAACAGGGCTTGGGTGGAGCTTTGCCTGTTTTTTGACCAGCTGTGCTAAAAAGCATCAGTGTGAGATTTTTCAGAGCTGATATCCTCTGCCTTCCCTGAAACCATTTGTAATGCTGCAGATGTTAGAATTGCCTGGTTTGTGTGTGCTGCCTGAAAGTCCTTCTTTACCTCACCAAGCCCCACGTGCAGGGCTGTGAAAGCAGTCCCTGTCCTGAGCTGATCGGCTGGGGAGCTGTTGTGTGCCTCCTGCTCTTATTTATTCTTGAAAGAAATCTGTGGTACCATTAATCTGTAAAAGTAACAGAGAACAGATCTTGCAAAGGAACATTTATTAAAGTGTGTTTCCTGATGTGTAAAATTTGCGTTGTTGTGCAGGAACAGAATTCCAAAGGAGTTTTTTCCAGTTGTTTTATAGAAAAATTTAGAAGTGTTTAAAACAACTCATTTTAAAATGGCACTTGCATACCTTGGAGTCTGACTTGAACTTTATAAGTGGTGATGCCTGAAAGTCTGCAGATGATGTTCACTGCTGCTGGACTGTCTCCAGGTGCAATTCTGGCTATGTCCAGGGTTTCCATTCAACTGGAAAAACAAGCACTGATGATGGGATGGGAGCAGAGCTCAGAAGCTCTTTGGGGTATGCACTGACCACTTTCAGGCATTCAGCAGATCCCAAGTCATTGCTGTAACACAAGCATTCCCTGGTCAGAGTGTAGAACATGCCTTTAGAACCCAAGTGCAGGTATCTTCACACAAAACAAAATACTTTAACTTGACAATGTATTTTGCATAAACAGATAGACATCTCCCTGCTGGGGTGACATTCTCAGTATGCTGCACATAAAGGTATTGTGTCAGCAGTAAGGACAATGCATCACATGAGCTGGAGTTCTCCACCTTTTACTTTGCAGCCTGAGCACCCTCTGTCCCCAGATTTGCTCCTGCCTGATGATGCCAGGCCAGCAAAGAGTTAAAGGAATAAGGGTTTATTCATTTCTGTCCTTCCAGGGTGAAATTGCCTTGCCTGTTCAACTAACAGCAACTTCTCACTTTAGAACTAATTTGTATTGATTGAATTGCAGCCTGGTTCTGTGGTTGCCTTGTAAAGCTCAAAAGCATGCTAGAACTTGAGAATGTTATGCTCCCACGATGGAATACAGGCAGTAGGTAATTCCTGGGAATTTTTGTGATCATTAGGGAGAATCTCACAGCTTCCAGCACGCAGAGCAGTCTGTTCAGCTCCTGGGAACTGCAGTAAGTGGCTGCACTTGCAGAGGGCCTTGAAAGCTCCTCAAACTAATTCACATTACCGTGATCATCTGTCTAATTGTCTTTCCTTTAACTTTCATTAGTGGGTTCTGCATCGTTCCATTTGTCTCCCTGAACAAAGATGAAGATAAATTCAGTAGAGTTACGACAGTGCAGCAAGAGACACAAGCTGCGTGTACTTGATGTGGAGAGATGATGATTTATTGGCCTGTGTGGTGGCAGGAGAGGGTGTGCTGGAGAAGGGCCAAAAAAGAAAAAAAGCTTAAAAAGATCATCTCAACCAGCATTTTTATCTATTCCTTTTTTTTTTCCTGTGTACATCTGCACTCTGTCTCCTGCTATGAAAGATGTGCTGATTTGCCTGCGTGCAAACGTTGAACTAAGATTCCTGTAAGCTTTTATTAGTTGGAAGGAAGTCTGTTTTGTGGCTAAGAGACTGGGCTGGAAATTAGGAGACTTGGACTTGTCTTCCAGGCTAGATACAGACTTCCTGGGTAAACAAAGAAGGTTCATTTAATCTTCCTTTACTTCAGGTCTTGATCTCCAGTGTGGGGATTAATAGTACTTCCTTTGTCTCTTCCTGAATATCTACTCTGTTGATACCTCTTTGAGATCCTTTTGATGATGTAATTGAAAATGTTTTGTGGGTTTTTTTTCATTTATTCCATAGTCTTAGGAAAAAACTTTTCCTCAAGTTGTTGTGAAGAGGTAGAAGGTTAAAGCCAGGAGCAAGACAATCTGCAACTGCTGCTGTTCTCTGAGCTGTGGCTTGTTTTACTGATAAAACACAGAAATCTGGGTGAATAGAAGCAAGAGAATTTCAGATATGATACCATGACCAGCTAAAAAGTGATTTGGAGCAGATGCTTTTGATCTGCAACACATTTGAAGAAGCCTTCAGGAGGTTTTGAGGATGGAATATGGCTAATGCAAGGCTGCTGTTGGGCTTTAATGGGTTGTTGACAGCTGTGATAGGAGGAGAGTGAGAGGCTTCAGCTGCCACTGGTGAGAGTTCCTCTGCAAATACTGGCAGCTCCCAAAGCATCATGCCTGGGGAATATGCCAAGCAGACAAATGGGGTATTTTGGCATCTTGTGTGGAGAGCAGTGTTGTACCAATGCTTGTACTTCTGGCTTCTGCCAAATTCACATCAGTGTGAAACTTTCTCAGCAAGGTATAAGCATGGCTGGGGTCTGCATGATGATGCAAAGGGCTAAAATAGTTTTTATTGTGTTAAACTTCTCATTGCTGGTTAATAGTGGTGTTCTAGCAAGGCTCTGTGTTGATGCTGCACTTCCAAAGCTTCATCCCACTGCACTTCTCTCCATGTGGGACTCTCCTGCCTTCAGAGTGAGGTGTATGGAGGTAATGTTAGACAACCTTAGTGAGAAGTCACAGTGTGTAAAGGAGCACTCCTCCTGCTTCAAACTGATACACGTGGAGAGGGAGGTGAGGACTTCTCCCTCCCATGGCCCTGCCTGCAGCACAGGAATGTGGAGGCTCCAGAGGAGCTGGTGAGGAACCATTTAATTCCAACCACTCGCAGGTAACAGCAGAGTCTGCTGTCAACTACCCAGGCTGGATTAGCAGTGACTGCCTGCAAGCAGAAAGCTCAGTGACTCATCTTCATCTCTCCAGCCTTCTGACTTCCTCACCATGTTCCCTGCAGTTGGGCTTAAATTAACTGATCATAATTATTTCAGGATCTTTCTTTCCCCTGAAGGCTTGCTTTTACCTCTGCAAACACACCAACCAACTCTGCTTCTCTAGAATCTTCTCCAGTTTGCTGGGGAGGAAAAAAGGTGAATTCAAAGTGTTTACATTCCTTCCTTAACACCACTCAAAGCATTATTTTTGTCTTCACATGGTGCATTATCTTAAATCCTTCTTAGAGGAATCTGCCCAGTGTTTCATTTCCCTTCCAGTTCTGAGTCTGAGGTGGAATAAGATTCACTTAGGCGCAAATTAGTAGTAAATGTAGAAAAACCCAAGTATTAACCAGAGTCAACCTCTGCTGCTGTCTGTCAGACCTACAAACTAGCCCAGCCTGAATTCCCCATGAAATATTGCTGCTTCCTTTTCATCTGGGATAGCACTCACTGGTCAGTGTTGCCAGGTGGGTCAAACAGAGGCTGAGAGAGCCCAGCTCAGGGCAGGGGTTGTGTGTGGCTGTGTCACAGCTGGAAGGTGAGGACTGAGCTGCTTGGTGCAAGGACAAAGAGCCACGACCAGAAACACTCGAGTTTCTCCCACTCTGCAACAACCAGGACATCCATCAGCCGAGGTAATCCATCCTCCCTGACTTTGCATACTTCTCTCCTTCTTTGGACTCTGTCAAAGTGCTGGCATAATACTTCAAAAATACTTTGCGCTGTGATCAGCAGGATTGAGGAGAAGCTGTTTGCCCCTAGCACTCCTTGTCCTCTTGTGTCCTTTGTCACCTGTCACAAGCAATCAGTTTGCTACAGTGATGAAGTTAGGGCTGAAGATGCTGAAGGCTGCACTGGTTGTCCAGGGATAGAGGTTGGATTATTTGCATCCTGCCAGGTCACTCTTACTGGCATCTACTGGCCTGACTAAGGACTCTCCAAAAGGAGGTATCTTAAAGATTCAGGAGTTGAAATATTACCTTTTCCCCCTGTTCTTTTTTCTTTAAATACCTCCTTTTAATGCCCCTTTCCTGTGCTACCTGAATTTCTGCCAAACTATATTTCTTATTAATTCTGTGGAGTATAGATAATCTTGAGAGGTGATATTTCATTGCATTTTTGAAAAACGAGATTCTTTTCATGGACTGATGGCTCTTGTGACTTATTTCAGACTAGGGCAGTCACTGGATTTCCTGAAAGAAAGTTGCTCTTTTCTTTTTTTCCATCTCTACACAGTGTTTCTTGACACCATGGCTACATTCCTTCTATTCATAAAAGAAGCCTGGTGGTGTGTTGCTCTCCAGCTTGCAAAATTTGGATAATGTGTGTATTGGTGATTAAACAGGAAATAGCTGAGGGGGAGAGAGGCTTGGAGAAAGTTTGTGGTGCCAAATCAACATTTTACATCTCCGGAATTTTGCTTTCCAAAATATGTAGGCTTTGCACCTGTTTAAAGTGATGCATCAACCTGATGGTGTTTGACTGTGCATAGGAGTTTGGTTGATGTAGGATGGTACTCAGTCAATACAACAAATTACCCATTGCCCAGCAGTCTGTGTTTTTATAAAAGAAAGGAGGATGACTGTGAATCTCTCACATTGAATGTCCTCTCATGTTCCAGACTATTTAACTGTCCTAAAGGATGAAGGGAGGAATCTACAGTCTTGAGGGATGTGCAGATCTGGGACTCTTTGTGGTGGCAGTTCTTCATGCTTTACCAAGGGGTTCAGCTCACACCAGTGGGGTGCTTGTGACCCCAGGCTGTGCAGGACTGTGGCAGTACAGGAGTGGTTCGGGAGCAGACAGTGATGGAAGAGGGCTGCTGCAGTTGGCAGCTGCTCAGCATGGGCTGTGAGTGCCTCTGGCACTGGGGCAGAGCTGCAGGTTCTTGCTGAGCAGGCTCAGACAGATGGGGCACCTCCAGAAGTTGTGGGGCAATGCCGAGATGGAGAGCAGAGGAGGCACTGGCAGCCAACACTTTGTGCTTGGTGCCCTTGTAAGCCCATACTCCTGAAGGTCTGGGATAGGCAAATGTGGCAGTAACATGGGGTTCTAGGTGGAGTTTGGGCTGCTTTTTCCCAAAACTGCTCTTTTTCAGGAACTGGAGGGAGCTCTTCTCTTGGCGAGTCTTTGTGTGCTTCTGCTGTGCTTCCCTGGCTTGCAGATGCCTGCAGGTCCCCTTCCTTTTGGACTGAAAAGTGCTAAGAGGGCAGCTCATCAAAACTGGCATTTTTATGGTTGCATGGGACAGCACGGAGCAGTGTCACAGTGTGCTTGGTCCCCAGCCTTCCCATTGGAGTTTTTGAGGGGAAGGAGGGTTGGGACGCCAGAAATCCACCTCTGCTTCCCATGCAACTTTCCATTGTTGTGCGGCCCAGTTCCAGCCTCCCCATGACTTTGAGCAATTGCACCGTGATCTGGTGATGTATGGGCAGAGCCATCCTATACCAATAATTGCCTGGCCATCAGTGCAATCACATCTGGCCTTGACTGATGTTCTCCTGTCAGTAGCCCTAACACAGACAAGTAGCTCCTCCCCCCAGTTGTGCAGGGCCGAGATGAAAGGCTCCAGCTTGACTGTGGCATGTGGCGAGTTCCCGGTGCTGCTAATGGAAGCTGACAGTCTACATCCCGCTCCATCTGCTCCCAATTTATATCTCGAGATTTATTGTCTCTGGAAAAGGTAAAACAAAGACTTGTGGAACAGAATTAGTGGTTCTGAAAGCTGTAGGGGAGGTGTAGCATGCCTCTCCTTCTGTACTTTCAAAGACAGAGGAAGAAAGGCATTTTTAAATCAAAGCAAAGCTCCCTCACAGGGTCTCCTGTCCCTCAGGGTGTGTAGCTGTCATTTGGTCTGTGCTTGGCTTCAACAACACAGGGAGTTCCAGGTCTCTTGTGTTTCTACAGCCTGAACTTGAGGATTTAATTCATTTACAGCCCTAAGAGACTTTACAGCTCAAAGTCTCCTGGCCAGACCCAGAAGCCCCGACATTCTGGGGAAGATGCCACAGCTCATTTCTTTGCCAGTTCTCCCAAAAAGGGCTGAACCCTGCAGGTAC
This sequence comes from Vireo altiloquus, assembly GCA_013396875.1. Classification (NCBI taxonomy): domain Eukaryota; kingdom Metazoa; phylum Chordata; class Aves; order Passeriformes; family Vireonidae; genus Vireo; species Vireo altiloquus. The sequence continues at coordinate 950,501 of VZRF01012008.1, read as the reverse complement.
AGAGTGATGCAACATCATAATGGTCCTTTATGGCAGTAAAAACCACTGCCCTTGTTTGGGGTGGAAGGAAAACCTTGCAGTGGTTTCTGTCAGGAGACAGCAGAGCAGAGTCCAGCCCACTGTGGACTTTCTTTTTGTCAAGGAAAAGTCGATGGGACCTCAGCAACAGGGTGGGTCCCTTGGGGAGCAAAGCAGCTACAGCCAGGAAGGGTGGAAGCAGCAGAGGATGCTCCAGGGGCTGCTCATGGCATTTGAAGGAAGGTGTGGAGGGGTTGAAAGTTTGCCAGAAGACTTCGATGCTCTTGGCAGGTTTATACATCTGCAGGTCACCTAGTGCTGGTTCAGCTGGGGACTTGCAGCCATGGCAGTCACAAAGTGGAGGAAGAAGTGCTTCGGTAGGCTTGAAGGAGTTGTGCCAAACTGCTCCAAATTCTGCTTTTCCGGCGGTGCAGAGGGAGGGAAGGGCAACATTAATCACTGAGGACAATGGACATAACAAATGAAGCATGAGTTGGGGTGTGAAGGGAAAAGATGACATGAGAAAGGTTATTGTGAAAGTTCTCATGAATCTCACCTCCATTTAACCTCCTTATCTGTGTGGTTGTGCTTGAAAATTTGATTTGTTGTGCCTTTATTACAGAAGAAACAACCTAAAAATAAAAATCTGTCAAAGCCCAAAAGAGAGGGGAAAAAAGAAGAAAGTGTTGGAATAACCACTTCTGTGTTTTTCCCTAAAAATCTAAGAAATCCAAAAGGTACCATCTGGGTATAGATATTTGCAAGTAAAAGCTGTTGGTTTTTTGCAACCTTTTGTGATAGCTCAAAGACAGAGAATTGAGGACATGAGTATGACAATCATCAGTTATAGAGAATGAAGCTGAGAAATGTCATGTTTGCTGCTAATGTGCCTGGAAGTTAATTAATTCACTGCTATCTGAAATACCTAAGGCTGTCTCCTCTCAATGCAGGGCTTGGGCATTTGGAAAAAAAATCCTCAGTAAAATTACTAGTCTACAACTGCTGAATGACCAGGGAGGAAAAAATATTCACAAAGGAGGACAAGTGTTTGTCAAAATTTCTGATTTGTAGGGAATGTGAGAAATTTGCTGTTTCTATTAGAGCTGTGTGCATTCAGCTCTGTTGAGCTGCTTGTATTGCATTTAATGTGTTTATACTATTAATTGTCTATTAGTAAGTGTCACAACTTAAAGTTGTGTCTGTTCTGCTGTAGGACATGAGCAAAGTTTCTATAAATAAAATGTTAACATTTTTATTGAATGTTAAGAACAGCTTAAACTTTTATTTCCTCCTTAAAACCCAAGTCTTAAATGTGCAGCTCTGTTTCTAAAACCTCAGGACAAAAATCTGCATTAAAAACATAAAGCTTCTTTAATGGCCCTGATCACAACTGATTGATAGCTTTTCCAAACTCTGTGGCATTCCAGGTGAGACAGAGGTCTTTAGTATTCTTCCTTGTAAAAAAATCTTGACTGTCTGACTTTGTTTTGCAGATAGAAATAAAAACTTTGTTATTTTTAGCCGTGTATTTTAGTAACATGGAAAATACCTTCAAATTTTTTTGTTAAACTGAGAGATGTACTACAGGGCACACTTTCTTATCATTAAAGAGGTTTTAAAGAAATGATGCTTTTGGAATGTAAATGACACTGATGCCAGAATGATTTTTTGCTTTTTCTTTTATACCCCTCTTACATACTCTTTTTTATAGTTTTATGTATTCTTAGTGCTTTTAGCCCACATATTTGTAACTTTCCAAGTTTGATAACTCAGCTGAGACCCACTGTACTGTTAAACAAAAAAACCAAGAGTCTGGAAGCCCCAGACACCAAGGTCCTCTCCAAAACATAGTTTTGTAAACTAAAATAAGCCCATCCAGAAAAAAAGTTCCTCAGAACAGGAAGTTCACTCAAGCCTCTCATTGGAGAATCTTTGATAAATATGTTAAGTGTGCAAAGCCTATAAGTGTGTGTATTTTGGTGTGATGGGGTGCATGCATTTTCAAGGCATTCCACCTAGACAAAGTGCTGTACCCAAAGATCATGAAATAAATACCAAAATAAAAACTCCTTTTCCCCTTAAACTGTGTTTTGATTTTAATTTTAAGATCAAGGAAAGGCAACAAGACAATGCTGGTATTTTATTTTCATATTTTTCTTGTGGGTGACCAAGATCATCCCATTTACAGCCCATATCCATCAGTAACGGGAAGTAAGGAGAGTGCTGGGCTTCTCCAGACCAGGCAGCCTGGTTTTTTTCAGGAGCATCCCAGCTGGGCAGCTCTTGGCCAAATGAGCACTGTTTGGGTCTGTGAGCTGTGAATTACAGAATCTGAGAACCTTGGGCTGATAAGGGCTGAAATCACTTTCCGTTGGCGTCAGGGGAGATCTGAATCAGTCCTATAGTGAGAGCAAAACAGGAAATCACCGATTCCAAAAGCTAGATTTGTTGAGTAATGATTGAAATTTAGCCACCAGTCATTTCACTGTGTACTGTATAAACAGAAATGGTTAAAAGGCTCCTGGTGCAGTTTTCAGATAAACATATTATTGGGGAATGTAGCTCAAGTGGCAGCATCACCCTTTTCTTTCAGGTTATGGTAAAAGATTCCTTTTTTTTTTTCTTATTGGGCTGCTATGATTTTTGAGAAAAGAGACACACCTCCCTCACAGAAAGGGAGGAGTTAACACAAATAAATACGCATTAAGGACCACATAATGAAAATGCCTTAATTTTCTTTTGGACCATAGTTCTTACTACTGCAGGCGTGCTCTGGAGTTTTCCTCCTCCCACGCTCTCTTCTGTAGATCATTTTCAACACTTGCTCCAGGTGACCTCTGTGACATGTGTTGTACCTGTAGGAGTTCTGGGTGTTGGTGTGTCAGGTGTGCTGGAGCCCAGCGTTTGCTTCCCTCTGGAGAGCCTAAAACTGGTACAGAGCTGACGTCTGGGTTTCCTTTGGCTCCTGTTTTGGCCATCCAAAGTATTACAGGTGTCCTTTGGAACTTGAAGACAGTAAATGTCTGCACTGAGTAGGCTTAGATTAGAAGTTTCAGGAAAAAATTCTTGACCATGAGGGTGGTGAGGCTCTGGCAAAGGTTGCCCTGAGAAGCTGTGGCTGCCCCATCCCTGGAAGTGTTCAAGGACAGGCTGGATGGGGCTTGAAGCAACCTGGGACAGTGGAAGGTGTTCCTGACCATGGCAGTGGATTAGAACCACATAATTTTTAAGGTGTCTTCCAGCCTAAGCTGGAAGTGAGTCTCTATATGAGTCTCTATATGCAACATCTAATTTGAAGACAAATTTTCTAATAACATAAAAGGCCGAGTCCTTTAGGAATTCTCACCACCTTGGAGTACCTTTTTCACTACTATTTTACCAGTGCTGTGAGAGGTCTCATATGGCTGATGTTATGGCTAATTTTTCTGGTATTTTTGGCACGTGTGCGCTCATTAGCATTTGAATGGTTAGAAGATTGTGAAACATTATCAAATAAATGAGGCTAGACAAGCTGGATTGCTGCAGCTGCTGTGGGAGCCTGCTGAGCTCGGAGCGAATTTGTGATGTCTCTGTACTGAAGTGGCACCGTCGGGCTCTGGCCGATGTCCTGCAGGAAACCTCTGTGGCTCAGGGTCCCACTGACGGCAGAGCAGGTGGAAAGGCTGCTGCAGGTCAGTCTGGCCTGAGAGCTAAAATTCATCTTCACCTCTGGCTTCAGGCCCTGGCGTGTGCCTCGAGTGTGGTGTCTCAAACCTCTTCTCTACCCAGTGCCCTGTTAACCTCCAATGGAGCAGACATCCATGGAGAGTTAGGTCTGACACATCCATAGCGTGTTTCACTGGAGAACATCTGGCAGAGCCCTTGCCTGCCTCATCAGCATATGCTGCCTCTTTATCTTCACTTCCTCTCTATTGTGTTTACCTCTCACCCATTCTGGTAGCGTTCAACACTGGCTTTGCAATGCCGAGAGCGATCAGAAGCGAGGCCGGATGGTGGAGGAGCAGCATTCCCTGAAGTCTTTGGTCAGATGTCACAGGAACCTGCAGGAGACAGAAGCAGATGTTTGCATCTGTGTGGAACTGGAGAGGGAGGCAGTCCTGCTGCAGAGCTGTTTGTAGATCTGCTGCAGAGGATACTCGGTTTCCAACCTTAGGAAAGTGGTTTGTCTGTTGTTATTAAAGTTAGAAAGGGCAGTAGGACAATCCACAGCCTGCCCTGTTTTCTTTTGCCGGGAAACAAAAAGCATTGCATAGAAAGGTGTAAAATTAAAGGCTGTAGAAAATACGTAGAAATAGCTGTTGAAGTGAAGAGGTAAAGCTAAAGATGAATCCTTTATTTCTGCAGCCTGCAGGTCACACCACTGCCTGTCATGTTAACTGTGCGGGCAAGTGGTTCTGTGGTAGCCAATGATGGAGTACCAAATTTCTGTCCAGATTTTTAAATACCGTCCTGCAATATTAATGTGAGCTGCCCTGTGAAATGCAATCTGTGATGGTAATCCTGCTGACAGCTGTTTGCCTCAGCCCTCGATTCACTGCTCATCTGGTGACTGCTGATTGCCCTTCCCGCGGCACTGGCATTCCTCTGTTTCCATGGCACTGCTTTGCATGAGGAAGCAGTGCTGGAGTGTGTGCCTGGTGCATTTTACTGTCTTAATTGTTCTCATCTGGGAAAGAGGTATCAGCTCAACTGGCTCAATAAAGTTGGTCAGAAATGAGGTATGAATCAGTGACTGCAGCTACTCAGAAGCCTGATGCCTGGGGCTGAAGACTTTGTTGCAGCATCTCTAAAAAAAGTGAAAAGTAGTTTTGTTTTGTGTGAGCTTTGTTTTGCTCTTTCCTACAGTTTGGGAATAAGCTCTAAGTTTAGGATAATATCTTCAAGAATCTTGATGACTTAGAAGAGTCAATTCCACTTTTAAAAGTGAATTTTTTCCTGCCAATGATTCAGGGTGCTGTCTCTGGTTCTTTGATGACAACAGTTGCTGTGCTGGTGGGCACATGCAGCAGATGGGAGGGGATTAAAACTTCCTAGAGAAGTATTTGCCATGGATACTTTGTGGCTTATAAGTGGACCCCACGTCCTTCATGTCAAGGAGGACAACTGCCTGACTACTTAGGAATCATGTTAATTATCTTGTGACAATTTTACCAGGCAAACCTCACTGTGGTGTCAAAGAGAACCACCACAAAGATTTGATCTATGTTTACCACACCACTGTCATGCAAGAGGTGTTTCTACCTCAACTGCATTTTAAGCAAGAAGGCACAGAGTAAGGAGGCAGAACGTGTCCCCTGACTTTGACATTGTAGGTAGGATTATTTTACAGGTGTCTTGGTTTGAAAGACTGCGAAGGAAGGTGGGAACCTTCCTTGGAACAGAAAAAGTGACCCCCTTTCCCTCCAAATTATTATAACTCTGCAATTAAGGGACTTTCAGGTGAAGACAGGGGAAAAGGAATAACAGTTCTTTACTAATATATATATATATGTGTGTGTGTGTAACCCGGGTGAGCAGCAGCAGCACGGGCAGAGCAGACCCCGAGCAGAGCCCAGCCCAGCCCAGCCTCTCTCGGCCGCAGCCACTTTCCCTGCGCTGCAGTGCCGCTCACAGCCGCCAGGGGGCGCTGGGGGCTCCGGGCCGGGCAGGGCGGGGGCGGTGATTCCCCCGCGCCTGCAGGGGGCGCTGTGGCGCGAGCTCAGCCGCCTCTCCCTCACGGAGTAATGGCGGGCGGGCCAGATAGAAAAATGAGCTGCAGCAGGAACCCCGGAGCGGCGGCCACAGTATGGAAGAAGCAGGACAGGGCTTTGATGGTAGCAGTGAGTTCTCCCCGCAGGAAGCAACAGCTCAACTGTTCTCATCCGATGCCAACAGTGAGAGGAGCTGAGCCCAGTCCCTCACCCTCCAGCCAAAATCTCGAGGCATCTCTGCTCTTCCAAAGAGAAACCTCCCAGGTCAGAGAGGAGCCATCTGCACCCTTCCCTCACCTTGGCCATTTCTTTTGTCTCTATTAAGTACTGGTCATTACTGTCTCATAGCAACACATGGGACAAAATTCCATGAGAGAAAGAAACAGAAGGAAAAATCTTAATTCCCAACAGCAGGCTTCTTGAAATTAGGCAGCATTTTATATGTTCCAAGCTCAGCTACCACTGATTCTAAAGATACTGACCCTACGGCAAATCAGTCTTAGGGGTTCCTGCCATGCATCCTTTCCCTTTCCCCTGAAATGGGCAATGTATTGGCAGCCTTTTGTGCTAGGATCAAAATTCTCCTCACTGCAAAGGTTCTGGACTGTTTGGCACCCATAATGCAGGGCTCAGATGTGCTGAAACCCCCATGTCTTAATTCCTGTGCCCCTGAGGGTCTCCATGCCATGATAGGCTGAGCCCATGAATGATGGGATAAGTGCTCACCTTTCCTACACCAGGGGGACTAGGATACCAGGGGAGGGCTGATGCCTGTCTCTGCTGCTCAGGATTCCATAGACATGGATTTTGGGCATGTGCCTGATGCACTAAAGGTACTATGGACAAAGAAACCTTTCAACTTTTTGAAGTTGAGAAATGGTATGTTTATTTTGCAGCGCTGGACACATGTGAGGTCACCCTCCAACAAGCATGTGCAATTCTCTAAAGCATTGACTTTCCTTATATTCACAAAGGTCTTACATATTCATCTAAGTCACCTGACACGCCTATACATATGCATCACCTATCCCCGCTCTGTATTAAAATGAGCTGAATGTTCATTATGGTTGCGCAGTTCTTCCTTTAATTTGGATCGGTAGTCTCTTGAAGATGAAGTCAGACGTCTTCCTCTTTACTTTGTCCCACTGCCAGGTCTTCTTGACCCTTTGGTCACGATCCAGGCCTCATCTCCTGGCTCCAGCTATCTTGGTGTGTTCTTTGGTTCCTGTCCTTTTACAATGCTAAATGTCCTCCCTGTTGCTTCTAAGAACATAACTGAGTCAAATACATGATACATTGTCTTTGCTCCAACTGCTTTGACTATTCCTATGTGCTAATAATTAAACTTTCGTTTCTTGCTTCTACCTTGCTAGCTACAATATCAACTTTTAATTCTTTTTAACCCTTGATTCATGCCCGTTGTGCTGCCCATCCAGCTCACCAAGGTCGCACAGGAGTTGTGGGAGTCAATGGGTTTGGGACCAGCCTCTGCATACTGGACTGGAGTAACTTGGTTACCCAAGCCGACCCAGAGAGGTTGCCTGGCTGCTCCAAGAAACTCTGGAGAACAGAGGATTGCTGAGGGCAAAACTGGGATTTTGACCATAGGACTCTTGCTTGTCTTCCTGCATTTCCCAGCCTCGTTTTCCCGTTTTCTTTGAGTTCCCTGAATAAATGGAGCACAAATCAGCAGCCTCTGTCAACTGCACATCCCCTGAGTAGAGCAGGTCTTTCTTGGGACAGTGTGATTGGTAAATCCTCCCGTACAATCTCTGCCTCACTGACACACGGAGCTGTGCTTCCAACAAGGTTTATAGGGATGGGTCAGGAACTCTTCAGCATTGGCACAGGAGTTTGTAGTTACCCTTCCACTTTAGAGAAACCTGTAAGTAGTGTTCTCTTCTCTAATCAGAAGTACTAATGTTGCATTAAAAATGTATTAACACAAGCAAAAAAAAGGCATTTGAAAAGCCTTGTTCTCCTTGTGAGATCACTCTATAGATATGGTCCACTTAATTGCTGTGCTTAATTGAGACAGCCACTTTTACTGGGACATCTCCCAGGGAGCCATTGTACCCTAATGATTATCAATGCCAATGGTTGTTCCCTAATCAGGTCAGTGCCATAAATCCCTCTTAACAAGAATACATTCAGTGAGTATCAAGTGATTAAATAGTGTTTTAACAGGTGTTAAGTAAGCGTGGGAGGCCACATTTAAACACAGGGAAAACCAAAATAAAGTGGAAAGCAATAGGTGCGAATCTCAAAAATAAGAAGTGCTATTTTTGGCCTTTCTTTTCATTTAGTGCAGGACTTTCTCTGATCATTCTCGAACCTCACTTGGAATTTTTCATATTTTGTAATGAGATGAAGAGTCCTGTGAATGAAAGCTGGCCAGAGGCTTAGGGAATCAGCACTAACTCCGATTAGGTCTGGCACTCGTGCAGGGCTTCCCAGAGATCCTTAACTACTCTAGGAATTTTTATGCATATTCTGAGATTGATTTCTTTTTTGAGGGGGGGGTGAGGAGGGAGAGTGGTTTTTTGATAGTTGATATAGCATAGCTGTAAAATAGAGTGATAGAGATTCTGCTGGAACAGCTGAATCCTCCTGTTGCTATTGATTTAACAGTCTTAGAATAATGTAGAAAGCCAATAGTGTGTGTGGACTGCCAGAATGCTTGTGGTTCCTGTTGCTGTCCTGAATACAAATGGCAATTGCCCACCTTTGTCCCCTTCCCTGGCCAGAAAAGCACCTCCTTTTGCTATGGCACAACTCATGCTATAATGAGAAGGTTTGCTGTGTCAGGATTCTGCTGTGCAAGCTGTGCTCTTATTTTTGATCTGATTATGTGCCCTACGGTCCCTATTGATTTATAACAAAATCTAGTTGTGACATATTTGATGAGCATGCAGTGCTGAATTAAACTTGGGAGAGAAGCTTAATCAGCTCTCTCTGTAAAGACCCAGAGGTGTGGGCATTTTCTAACAGAAAACTACTACTCAGCTCCCCACACTCCAAAGGCTTCACTTTGATGCCATAAAATCTCATAGAGATTTTATGGCATCAAAGTGAAGCCTTTGGAGTGTGGGGAGCTTGCTGGGAACTCGGAGGCTGAGTCCATCCCACTGGTGCCATGTGAAATCCACACAAGTGCCCTGTGCACTCCATACAGCTGTTCACAGCTGCCTTTTCCTCATCTCTGTTTTCTAAGAAACAGGTCTCTCTTCTGAGCATTTTCATGGCCATGATTACTCTAACATTTTGTTTGCAGACTTCTAGGTTTTCACAGCTGTTTTCCTAGCAACCATGTGCTCGTGAGAGGAGTCATTTTGTGTTTGTTCACTTGCAGTGCAGGGAGAATCTCTAGAACCATTGCTGCAGGTCGAAAGGCAACTATTTTGCCATTATTTTTATTTTGACACGAGGTTAGATCTCAGTGCAAAAGAGCTGTAGCGCAAGGAAGTACCAACTCCGTTCTCTTGATGCACTTCCTATTTATTAATCACCAACTGGAGCTCTGCTCTTTTTGTGAAAGTTTGTTTTACCTTTGAGTGTGGTTTTGTGTTGTGGTGGGTGGATGGTGAGGTGCCACAACCTTCTGGAAGTGTCTCTGTGGAGAACTGCTTGGCAGTGCCTCACACACACCCAATAGCTTCTTGTAGCAGTTGACAGCAAAGAGATGGGAAGGGTCCTTGTTTGGAACTCCATGGGAGGGTTTACTGCAGCCACACATGTGAAAGGGTCCAGGAAGGAGAGCCCAGAACGATGGAGGGTCCAGGTTTAAGCATGGGGAGCAGTAGGGGCAGAGAGAGCACCAGGGGCCAATGGAGGGCACGAGGGCAGGACACAGTGCGGGTTAGGGTATGGGAGCCAGTGGGGAAATAGAGAGGGAGTGGCTGAGGAACAAGGGCCCACTGGGGAGCAGGGAAGGGAGAACATTCCAGGGCAGGGACATGAAAGGGAGAAAGGGGCAGGGAGGCCAATGGACCAACCGGGGAAGCAGAACTGGGGTACATTAACATATTGGAACAAAGGTGCTTGGGAGAAGCCTCTTTTCTGTCACCCTAACCTAGGGAGTGCCTCTCAGGGTCTTCCCCTCCATAGGACTCTCATGGTCCCTTGGTTAATAGGCCCACTGGCCACCACAGTTTTATTTTCTGCTTGGCCTTCAATAATGTAGAAAATTAGAAAATGTTCATCTTTTACCCCCAAACAAGTTTTATGCATTGAATTGCTCCACTGTACTAGAACAACTTTTTTTAAATTCACAAAAATGTCATTTGAAATTTGATGTAAGGTTTGACAAACTTTTTAAAATTGCACTCTTGCTCCTATTGATGTTTATAAAAATAAACAGCAAAAACAACACTCTTCTTCCCTCCTCATGCCACACACTCATTTAATGGATCACGAGGAGTTTGAGATACAAATAGTCCTGTATTTTGTTACACAGCAAGCTTGATGTCCAAAGATACTTTGGAATTCACAGGAAGCACGGTTGGCATTACAGCAGCTACTTGATTTTTGCAGCACTTCTCCAGCTTTGCAGTACACAGCCACCAGATGCAAAGGGACAGGTTGTCATAAATCTTTAATTAGAGCCATATTTAATATTGCAGAACTAAAAACTTCCATAGAAATGGTGGAGTTGTTACTAGCACGTATTTACGGCATCAAGGTACATTCCCGAACTGGGTGAATTTCCATTCTGGCACAAAATTGAAATCTGTTGTTTAAAGTGTTCTAGTAGAGTACTGAGATATGCAGCTTCTTTTGAATTCTTTTTTTTTTTTCCAAATTTTGCATTTTTTTTTCATTTGTTGATAAAGTTCCAAACAAGGATAGAATTTAGCTCTTATTCTGGAAGAACAAACAGGCAAACTCATAAATGACAAAGTAAAATCTGGAACAGAAGAAAATACTATTATTATCATTTTCATCCTGTTAAAGGAAGTGTGAAACATAGTGAAAGTCAGTGGTCTGGTGATGGTCCTACCAGGGGTTTAACAAGGACAGAAAATTAATGTCAGTCTGAGTTTTAGTCTAGTGCTGGAAGTATAAACTCAGCCTTCCTTTTTAACTGGAGGTCAGTGGGCATTAAGGTGTGAGTACTCCAGGAGAGCTTGTCTGGCACTGCATCCAGCCCAGCTGCAGAAGAAAAGGCCATCAAAATTCACCTTTGGGGTCTTAGCCTCCTTGCCAGGCTTTCCAGAAGCACTCTTTCCTCTCCACGGCAGATCCCACTAAGATGGATGTCCTTTGCTTTCCTCTGTTTGTGCCAGAGCCCACCATGCCTCAGGCCCCCAGGAACACAGGAAGGAAACTTGCAGAACTCGGCACTAAGTGCAGGCAGTTCTGTGTTTTTCTGATCTCATTTCATTCCCAGTACAGTGGATCCTCCTCTCCTTCTGCTGTGTCCCAGGGCTTGACTACCAGAAGGTCATCCCCAGTCTGCTCCAGTGCAATGCAGTCATTCTTTATTTATCAAAATCCTCCTTTCCCTGTTCCCTCCTGCAGTGTTGGTGTACAGCAGGACTAGGCTGGGTTGGGCCTGTCACATCCCTTCATGATGAGGTGACCACTGAGGGACTGTGTGATAGGAGAGGTGAGGATGTGGGAAAGACAACACAAACCTCCCTGAACTCTGCTGTTACTTGCACAAGCCACAAAACAACCTCTTGAAATATGCAAAAAGGTCAGCGAGATAATGGAAGGATTTTGCTACCTGAGCACCAGAGGCTGTGCTCTGTTAAAAAGGAAGGAGGGAGGGATGGGTGTGCAGCTCTCCTTGGCTCCCCTCCAGAGTCGGAGCACACATGAACTGGAGGAGAGAGCAACTGGGAGAGTAATGACTGAGGATGTGAGACTGGGAGCAGTACAGCTGTGAAGGAGCTAACAGGGAATGTTAACAGAGTGGATATTGGGCGTACCTGAAAGATGGGATTGAGTCAGCAAACTCAGGAGAGAGGGCAGAGTAATGGCAGAAATATAAATTAACACCAGATTCTTCTTACTAGATGTTAGAGTAGCTCACTGCCATGTGTCCAATTCTTTGTAAAATTCGGCTACTTCTTTCTTGCCCAAATGGGAACTAACTGAGCCCTTTTTGAAATGTTGGTCCCAGTGATGAGTTGGAAGTGCTGACTGTGGATGGGATCACAATGCTAGAATTTATTCCAAGTCTGAACTCTTTCCTTGGCAGCAGCCATCCTTTGGGGCACAACTGACTTGCTTTATTCCCCCCCATCCTACTGTTCCTTTCCTTTCTGTATCAAAGATGTTTTGGTTTGTAACTGAGAGAGAGGGCTGCTTTGAGCTGTTATTTGGTTCCCATCTTAGAGGATCCATGCTGTTCAGTTAAGCCAAATATCAAAACCTATTTTTTTTTCTTGGTCTTTCTCCTTTGTTTTGTTTTTGTTTTTTTCCTGTGTGAGGAATCCAAGAGATCTGATCACACTGGTCCCCCACAGCAACCTTCTGTTTCTAGAGCAGGAGAAAGGTGATTGAAGACAAACCCCAAATAAACCAGACAAAGCAAGAATAAATCTTCTGCCCCCAACCCTTGCAAATTTTCAGAGCTGTATGCCTTGGGACCATGTAGATAAGAGAGGAAGGGCACTTTTTATTAGAGGAAGGAAATCAGCTGTTTGGATGACTAAAATAATGCCAAAGAAAGCAAATGAAAGGGTAAACAGAAGAAAGAAAGAATAGGTGCCATTGACGTGGAGGAGTAACAAGTCCTGAGAATAGGAGACTGGAGATGCTTGGTGGAAACAAACACAGAATGAGAGGAAAACTGAGAAAAGATAATTCTCTCCCTTCCCTGGAGCTTGATGCACTTTCCAGTCTGTCAGCTGCCTTTCAGAAAATCCAGAAGGATTTTGGCACCCAAATTTAAGGCTGGATTTTCAACCTTACTTTCCTGGTATCCCAGGTTTGCCCCAATAGCAGCTTCCCTGAATGGCTCAGCAGCAGTGGCTGGACATGAAACAACTTCAGACCAAGTTCTGTCCTCATCTAGACCTACATCTCCCCCCAGCCCCAGTTGATGTCAGAGAGGCAAGAGAAGGTCAGATTTACAAGCGGTAGGTGTTAGTGGGTCCCACCAGCTCCAAAATCAACATTTTCAGAAGACCTCAGTCTGCTCATGGGGGGACACACCTTATGAAAATAATCTTAAAATTAGACCTGACTTGTTTTGAAAGCAGCTAGTCAGGATCTTGTTGAATTTGTGTATTTGAAGACTGGTCTGAGTAGGTTACAGGTTCATGGGTATCTTCTCACAGTGCAGATACTCAGTAATGTTTATTGAACCAGTGTTCTTTATAGACTCAGTATATAAAGATAGATATATATATAAAATACTGTGTGTATTTATGTACCAGGCTTTTGTCTGTAGCTCCGTGGGCATATTTTGCCATTGTTGTGTGCCACCGTGTGTCACTGTGTGTCACAGTGTGTGACCTGTGTTTGCTTTGTTCTCAGTTGGTGCTTCCTGGTCAACAGAAATAAAAAGCTGGTTGTGTTAACAGCTGACAAGGTAAACTCTGTGGGACAGGGCCAGCAAGCTGGGTATTCTTCTCTCCTGAAAGGTGTGCTCAATCAAATGCTGCCTTCAGTTTTCTCAGTTCAATCCCTTCCTTTTCTTTTTTTGGGAGAAGAAATTGTTGACTTGCACTTACGAGTTTAATTGCCTTTGACAGAGCACTTGTAGCTCTCTTTCCTTGCCAAAGTGGCTTTTTGCATGTGCTTTATAAACCGAAAGCTGAGCAACCCAGCTAGAGATGTAGTGGATTCCTCCTGTCTGTGCCACAGGAGGGGAGGCTCAAGGCAGAACACAACCAAAGCCTGGTCTTCGGCTGGCAATGCCATGTTTGGAGGGAATGTGGAAAGATGTGGGAGAAAAGGATTGGGGGGGAAAAAAAAAGAGAAAACAGGTCTCTAGGTTAGAGGTGAGAAATGAAAGGAGCAGGAAGACTCACTACTGGAGCTGGTGGCCTAAATCCACTTCCATAAGGTGCACATTCATCTTCCCTGTGTTTCAGTCTGGAGTAGAGAAGATGTGAATAGAGTGTTCAGTATAACCCTGTTTTTCCTGCACTTGAAACAATTCCCTCTAATGGGGTAAACAGCAAATACAAATCAGTTGTCTCTTCGGGGCATGCTTAATGTTCTGCCTTCCAGAGAGCCTTTCCATACTAATGGTAGCAGGTATAACTTATTCTTAGCCATGGAAAGCCAGAATTGGGAGGCTGATGTCACCATCTCTGCAGTTCTTTCTGTGTTCAGTTTCCTACTTTTTCAGATCTGTTTCCAACCTGTCTGTCTCCAGATACTTCTTCCTAAAATAATTCTTTGTGAAGTGACAGGCACACAGGGACCTGAAAAAGAAAGTAAGCTGAGGATGACTGAAGGTGCTGATGAAAGGCAATCAGCTGGAGAGAGCAAAGCATCAGATGTGATCTGTCTGGCATGTGCCTAATTATCCTGTGCCTTCAGGCATGCAGCCGGGCAAGAGCCGGGAAGTTCACTGAGCAAGTTCACTTCATTTCCCTGTGCTGCTTTTCACACATAGGGGAAAAAAAAGTGGAAAAAAAAATGTTCCTTAGGATAAGCAACAGGACCATAAGAGGCGATGTAGAAAGGAAAAAGGCTTGACTGGTGTAGTGAAGCATATAATGAGGTAATTAGAACTGTGAAAAGTTGACAAAGCACTAGACCAAGATGAATTGCATCCCCCAAGTGCTCAGGAGATGGGCAAGGAACTAGAGCCGAATGAACTGCCACAAGTAACTCTCATTACTGTTTCTGTCCTCTTGAAGTGTAGAGCTTCCATAGGGCTGGAGGGGGGTTGGCATTATGCTCACAGTTTACAAGGAAAACAAAAAGGATTAAAAATAATATATATGGCTTTGCTAACAGTGAGGAAAAAACTAGGGAAGGGAGGATGCTGCTTCAAGTTGATGGCAAGATTTATTTGCTGGGAGTGGTAGGGCTGCTGTTGAAGTAGCTATAAAGTCAACATTTAAGTAAAAAATATTTTCATTCTCATTCTGTACCCAATTGGCAGCGATTGAATGAGCATCCCTGTAATTTGTGTCTTTGTGAGGAGGGTCTGTCCTGCAGTGTGTTTGTGTTGGACCCAGCCAAAGACAGAGCTGAGCCAAATGATTTTGCCACCCTACCCATCCTTGCAGCTTTTCCTGACGTGCTTTTGGTCTGATGCAGCCTTCCCTTCCTCCCATCACCTCGCCGTTATTTAGTATAAAAACAAGAAAAGCTGTAAAACAAACCAGTTAAGATTTAGCTGTGGGGATGCTGCCACTTGCTGCCCTTAAGTGAGGGTAACAAGAGAACACAGGAGTCCTTTGTTGTAGCCAGAATCCCATTCTGTGTACCTGTTAAAATACATCATTTGCAGAACTTCTGTGGAGGAAAGCATGGTTTTCTTTGTTTTTCCTTCCTGTAAATGAGTGCCTGAAACTAATCAGGTGTCTCTGCTTGGAAAAAGAGGCAGTTTCTTTAGCTTTTCTTTTTAAATATTGTATTTTAGTTTCCTTGCATTGATAAAATGAACAGGGCTGTCTGTGACACTGGAAGGCTGCACTGCCCTGGAGTTCTCTGCACGTATCCCGTGCATGCCACATGAGTTCTGGCAATACCTGCTGAGGTTTTTCGGATTTTATATGTTTAATTTAGTTTGAAGATAACCCTGAAAAAAGTAGAGTAAGGGAAATACGTAGCTATTTCCCAGTGACATAAGGCATTTCCATATGAAAATGCCCTCAGTAGTTGTTTATTCTTTTCTTCTGACCTGATTTGATTAGCTTTTGGAGTGCTAAAATTGTCCTAGGACTCCTCTGAACACAGCAGATACTTCTGTGAGGCAGAACTAGCAGAGGGTTTTGCGTTCTGGCGTTAGAAAAGTTGATTCATGTTCATTAAGATGAATGGAAAGCCTGCCATTGATTTCAGTGGAGTTGAATCAGGCTCATATCCTCAATCTAATGAAAAACATTATCCACATGACTCTCATTAACTGTGTTTGCAAAACAGACAGCGAGATATGACTCCAGATTTCTTCTGAGACACACGACGATGATGATGATGATGATGATTATTATCCTGTAGAACAGACAGAACCTTGTGTTTAGAAGAGAATCATTGCCCGAATTTTGTCCCTATTGCACCTGCTTTGTGCTCAGGCTTTTTTCATGTGGTGAAGATCGATGTTGGGGTGGCTGCTCTGGAGCACCCTGTAAAAACATTCTGCTGTAGCCATCATTTTGGGGTCAGCACATCTCCCTGGCTGTGCTGGGGTTGTGGTAAAAGGCAAATGAATCACCTGCCAATTTATTTTTAAGATTTTTTTTATCAGAAAAGTCACCAACGTGTGCACTTTTGGGAAAGCTACTGCAATACTTCATTGTGATGTTTGGCTGGCAGTAGGAAATCTCATTTCCTTGCACTTTTTTTTAACCTTGAAAACTAATTTACAAATTGTGGCTCGCAACAGGAGGGCAAAATGCCAAGGCATAATCGACTGACACAAAAGAAATTAAGTTTGGGGAGGCAGTAAAAGAACCTGATCCTGTTGAAATCAGTGGTGCAATTCCTGTTGTTATTTTTACCTTTGGTTTCACTGATTGCTTCAAATGTTCATAGATCCTCTGAAGCATGAACCTCATCATATTTGGTGTTTTGTTAGAAATCCTAATTTTTCCAGTCCCATCATGACATGACAGATTTTTTTGGCTTATTTTGAGAAAGGAATTTTCTTGCTCTTGGAGGTGAAAAGAAAAATTTTAAGTAGTGTAAAAAATAGATCAAGAGCATGTAACAAAGAAGCTTAAATGAATGATTTAAAGAATCTTATAACACATAAGCTTGTTTAAATTTTTTTGTTGTTTTGGATCACTGGGCACAACTATAAAATACAAGGTGTCAAGTATATGATGTGTCGTGTATGCACATGCCCTGAATGTGTAATTTTTGGTGATGTGGAGAATACCCAAACCAGCATTATTTTTTCCAGATAATCTAAATGATATTCTGGAAAATTTACATGTGGCTTGCCAGCTTTAAATACCAAGCCCCAATTCAAACAACATTTAATACCTTTTGAAGATGGTAGAATCTGTCAGTGCTGCAGACACACAAAGTGTGTGAAGCAAAAGCTTCACTGGTTATTTTTTTGTTGTTGATGAATCTCTTAAGCATCACAGCAACTCTCAGTTTATTTCTGCAAAGGGAGGAGATGTATGGGCTGCCTGTCCCCGTTTGTTATTTTGAAGTGGTTGCCAAATGTTCTCTTTAAAGGTGGTGCATTTTAAGGAACTTTATGCTTGTTTGGTTTTTTAAATGTTTATTTCCTCTGGGGATGTTGTTGATTTGGCTTTGGGTCTTCTGGTGTGTGTGTGAAGAGGAGTGGGTCTGGAGGACTGGAGTGGGGTTGTTTATTTTTCATTTTTACTGCAATAAGAAATAACTTCCTCTTCTCCCTTGTGGCTAAACAAGCCATCAAAGTCTAGGAGGAGTTGAAGCTGATGGTCCTTGACATGCACCATTGGTTTAAACAAACCAAAAGTATGTTTCCATATATATTTTTAAACACGTGTGATTTAAAATTATTCCCCAAATAATTTTGGTTTGCCTGGTCGTGGGAGGACAAACATGGTTTCCTTTTTTCTTAGATTCCAAGTACAGGCATGTGCTGTTGCTTGCTTGTTGTTACTAAAGACAAATTTTGTGAGTCAATACATATTATTTCTGGAAGATAGCAACTGGAAGGAAATGAGCTTCTTTAGAGAGGCAGAAAGGAGAAAACAGGGTTAATTTTCTTCTTGCAGTAAATGTTCAGTCAGCATTAGAAGCAAATGTCTCAATATCTTTATTTTTAAATACAGTCTGCTTTTGCCTTGTTTTCATCTGTCTTCCAAGTGAATGTTCTGAAATCAGCTTAATTTTTTTCTTGCTCCAAACTCCCCCAAAGTAGAAGCTATGGGAGAAGGCAAATTTGGGAGATTGTCCTCCAACAGCCTTGTCCTTGTCTCTTCTCTCTCGTGCTGGATGGTCAAAAGCTGTGCTTCCTCCACCTTATCCTGTAATCAAGACATTTGAACAGACCCCAGGCACTTCGTGATGGCCAGAGCAACCATCCTGAGCCTGAAATCACAGCATGTTTGGGATTGCACGAGGAAGGAGATGTTATTTGCAGGAAAGGTTCTTTGTGAAATCCTACCTTGCACAGATTACTCCAGCCCGGGCTGCACGCAGCCAAAATTGCTGGCAGAGAACTTCACTGTGATCTGTGGAGTGATGATCAAAGGGCTGCCAGCAAATTTGGCTACTGCAGCTACGTCTCCACCTGCACTTGGATGGCCAGGCTTCCAGGCTTAATCCAGGCCTGTGAAATGTGTGAATTATGCACAACCTCCCCTTAAACCTTGCAGGCAGCAGCTGGATCCACCAGCCAGGGCTGAGTAGGGACAGAGGATGTGAGTGAGCAGGAATAGCTCAGGGAAGAAGAGTTCCCATGCTAGCAAGTCAGGCTGATGCTACAGGCAGCACTGAGAAGTGTGTGTTTGTCTTCTTGCTGTCCCTTTGTGTAGTCAAGGTGACTTTTGCAAGAAGTCACTTTTGTAAATGCACAAAAAGCTTGGAAGAGACAAGCAGTGGCTTGGCAGGGTTAGGAGATGGTGAGCCTGAGGAGGGGATGGCAACACAGAGAAGTGTTTGGAGGAATGAGGGGAAAGGATGGAGGAGAGTAAATCAACTATGAGCAGTTCTGCCAATGGCAGTACAGGCAGCATCTCGGGGATGCTGTTAATCAGGAGGCAGAGCTGGCAGGGCTACTGGAGCTGGATAGGGAATTTAGTCTTTTTGACCCTAAGCATTTTCTCACTATTCAGTTTTTCTGTAACAATTTTTTCTTGTAAAATACAAGAAGAAATATTTTACCTTTTTTAGGTGGCTTTTTTTTTTTTAATACTTTTAAACTGCAGACAGCAAAAATTAAATGAAAGGAAAGGGTGGGATCTGTTGGCTCAGCATGCCAACAAGAGCCTGCTCAAATGCTTGTCTCCCTAGATTGTGTGGACTTTTCATTTATCCCCTTGGAGTAGGACTCAACTCATCAGGTTATGTCGCCTGTGGAGGCAGGGACAGGGGCTGGTGGGTGCTCTCAGCCGAGCTCGAAGCAGAACTGGCAGCCTGTGGGTGTGCAACTGCTTCTTTCCCAGCCTGGAGTAGGTGTCTTGCAGCCTGATTTAGTGGGAATACCAGCCTGGTTCTGCCATGGCTGCAGGAGCTGCTCACATGTGGCATCGTGGAGACACACGTGAACAGAGCAGGAGTACAATTCCTTCTGTCACTTGTTCACCTTAGGAGAAGCAGAACCAGTACAGAGTTTGTTGAGCAATTGCTGCACTAGGCCATTCCTGTGCTTGCTGAGGAATGGTTTTTCTTCCAGTTTTCCTTCCTATAATCCCTTCATGAACAGTGCATGAGGCACTGAACTCTACTGCCACTTGATTTATGGATCAATGGTCAAGTTATTTGTGTTGGTGTGTCAGTCTGCAGTGGTTTTTCTCAAGGATTGCAAAAAACTGGGCAATACCTGATCCTTCATCTTTAGTAGAGATGTGCAAAGAAAAACGTTGAGAGGGTTTAGGAGTTATCTTTTGCTTTTTGTTAGAGTTGCATTTCAGAACAGAATGCACACTGTTGTGTACTATATTTAGTACACAGCCAAATTATATTGCTGAAGCCTTTTCTGGCCTGCCATTGTTCATTTACACTAATTTGGCTGGCTTAGAAAGAGATATTGGAAGCGCAGCTTTGCCAAAGCTCCTCTGTCCTCCAGGAGTCCTAACAGGATAGGTAATTCAGACAAGCTCATGTCTCAGAGGAATCCTTCTTGGCTGCCTTCCTCCATTAGCACTGCTAGTGCTTATACTATTTATTCCAGGGGGAATTGAGCAACTCCCACACTCGGTGCATTTGCAAATTCCAGCCCGCAGCTTCCTCTTATCGCTCGCTAGAAGATGCTCACAAAAAGGAGCGTGAAAGCAAGGGAAGGGCATCGAGATGTGGTTACTTGCAAAGAGCCTTGAAAGCAAGTACAGAGTGTATTTCATGTCATGTGTTTGATATTGAGACTCCTGTGGCTTCCCCCTTGCCTCTCCTTTCCAGAGAAAATATCTTTGCTGTCCCAGGAGCAGAAGAGAGAAGCTTGGATGTAGCTGGATGCTAAACTGGTACCTGCCTGATCTGCCCTCAGCTCTTCAGAGGGAAAGGTCAGTTCCTCTGGCCATTAGATCATTTTGTCATATGACAAATTTAATCAGCTTACAGTAAGTTTATCACCCTTTTGAAATACCGCATCAAAAATTTGTCAGCTGAAAGAAACTCCATAATCTGCTCAGCAGAACTGAATCAAGCTGAGTTTAACTTTTGAACTGTAACTTTTGGAGGCAGCAGGTCCATGCTTACACCAGGGCCTGTCCCCCAGCCCTGTCACCATGGTGTGGAACATGGGATTTTTGTTTAAAGCGTGGGTGTAAGGATCTCCAGTTATGTTATGGGTTTTGTCCTAAGCAGGATCTGCGTTGTGGGCTGGTAGAAGTGAGATTTTGCAGTGCAGGTCCAGGCAGCTGCTGGTCTCTACATATCAGAAAACAAAGGGTGTAGAATTACTGAAGGAAACGTGAAGAAAGGGTTCAGTAGAGGTTTTCTAGTGCTAGCTTACCGTATATGTTCTGCTTAGAGAGATGCATTGCAGAGTGCTGTTAGGAATGTAATTTCATACTGGTTTTTTTTTCCTCCTATATCTTCCATCTGCATCACTTACTAAAAACATTTTGAATAATTATATGGCGAAGTCCTATCTGGACTTGACAATTAGACAGAGATACTGCAGCAGAAACACACACACACACAAAAGCATAATTGTAAATAATAGATATTGACTGGATCTGCCAAAAGTTGCAATAATAAAGCCTTGCCTTGGGTCAATTGTTCCTGGCATATGGATGATAAAAGGAATCCAGCAGTGTGTGTTATAACATGAGTGGCTGTACATCATTTGCCAGCCAGCCTTTTTTTTCCTGTTTTTTGACTTCTCATGGAGCTCATATCTGTCACAAAAGTAGATACAAGCTTTTGAAAACATTCTGCACTGCTTGCTTGTATTGGGGGTTTTTTGGAGGTTTTTTTAATAATGAAGAGTGAGGTAATAGGAATAACAAAGCTGACACTTACTGTTCATCATTCTCCTGAAAATCAGAGCTTTGTTGTGACTGTTGTTGATGAGGACTTGTGTGTCACCCAAAAGGTTATACCTGAATAGGAAGGAGCCCTCCGTAATGGATCTGTGGAGTTCTGCAGGGCAGGGACACTTTCCCCTTCGCATCCATAACTCCCTGTGGTCCCACAGCCAATCCTTTGCCAGGACAGCTACATCCCAAATACCTGACTGCTCTCAGCTGCTTGCTGGGGCTGAATTTCACTGTGGAGTCAGAAGTTTTCTAATGAGGAGCTATCCTGTCTTTTCAGCTGGGAATTTGCCTTTGGCTTCTGCTCAGACTCTTGACGTAGTCGAAAGAGAACAGAACTCGGAGGAGTCTCTCTGGCTGTGCAGCCTGGGCTGTGGATTAAGGCTATCATGAGCTACAGGAGGTTTTGCAATTGTTTATGCCAGTCCTTGGAGAATAAGTGTGAAATTAAGATCGTGGTCTGATTTATATATATAATTTCTGTGATGTGCTCCTGTGATGCTGCAGAGCCAATTATAGATAACTATAAATATGCCATTGGGAATCTCTCAAACATTTATTTTAGCACTTTTGAGGAAACTAGTACTAAGTTTAATAGACTGTGGTGAATTATTGACCGAACAAATTATAACCATGGACTAGAGTATGATATTGACATTAGAGATTGTACTGTCATCTTTAGGAGTCATTACAGGATTTAATTCAGGGCATGCTGAACTTTGAGATTTACACTGGGTGGGATATTGACTCCATAATGTGAGAGACATATGTTAAACTGCATGCATAGCAGTCCATTGTTAGCATGTCTATCATAAAAGCCATAGAAATGACATAATAAATTCAAATCAAATTTTTTTTTCCCCTATCTCTTTATGCTCAGGGAGCTGTAAATGCAGATGTAAGGTCTGTGGTGAGTGGCAATTACTGCCATAGAAATACATCCATTTTCCTATCAGGTATCGGAAATAAGTTTTTGGTTGATTCTGGTTTTTTTTTTTCCTTTTTAAATAACCTAAAGCATTCTGGAAACTAATTTTGGGATTGAAAGAGAAGAGTAACAGGGACTGGCTCCATGCACATCTAAAGGTAGAAGTGAGGATTCTGCACGGGGCACATTTTATTACCAAGTGGGGGTTGGTTCCTGGACTTGTAAAGAGCAAAAGGCATGGGATGTATTTGTTTCCCTGTGCTCTGAAGCTTCCCAAAGGCTCGTGGCACTGCGGGGAGTCCCAGCAGGAATGAACTGTGGAGCCAAGTGCAGGCACTCGGCGTGTGCAGCTAACAGCATCCACACTTCCCTTACCACACAGCAGGGTTCTGTACGGGACAGCTCGGGAGGAATCCCCGTGTCCGCTCCTGAAGGGAAACCCATTCTGCAGCAGCTGCCAGAGGCACAAACACTCCAAGACAGTCCTGAGGAGCATTTTTGTATTCCAGGGAAACTCTAGGACGGTTTATGTAGCCAAAGTAAATGTTGACTCTCTGGCTATTTCCAAAGTTTCCTTTGTAAATCCATTTGGGAAACAATTTTTCCTGTTTCTTCATAGTGTCTGGTGGTTAGTTTGCCTTGGATTCTGATGGAGCAAAAACCCCCTTCAGAAACCAAATCAATCAGGCAGTAGTGGGCTTGGAGATCTATTCCCTATTGCTGATGTCTTTCCTTAGGATTTATTGCTGGGGGGAAAGACAGTGTGCAGATTCCTGTCTGTATGTGGAAAGTGCAGGAAAAAACAAATGTGTCCAATATTTCTGAAGTGAACAGAGTTGATATGCCCAGCCTGCTTCATTATTATGAATTTTGGAGGGGGGGAGACGATGTGCTATCAATGGAATAGTAATAGTACGTCATTTAGGCTTCTGCTTGGTAATGGACCATTCAAACTCTTCTGAGAATCTGAGGTGAGCAATTATTTATGAGATGATCAAATGGAGATTCTATATCCGCAGCAATAAAAGTCAAGATCGGTTGATTTATTTGGTGGAGGTTGGATGTCCTGCTGAAATATTGATAGGATCTTCCTGAAGCACAAAAGAGTCTGTTAAACTCATAACAAAAGTTACAGAAAATAGCGGGAAAAGTATTAAAATACCATTCCTACTGGTGCTTTCCCAGTGGCTGAATGATCTGCATTCCTCCTTCAGGGCTGTAATGATAGGGACAGGCAGGATTGTGGCTGCTCAGTTCTCCCATCTTGGGCACGTACTTGTTCAAGAAATTAATCTCGTGTTTAATCTGGTTTGAGACTGTATCTTAATTTGTTTTGCTGCTGCAATAATTGGCTAAGGTTTGTTTATCCATAAGGGTAATTTCAAGTTTAATATAAAACCCCGGCGCCTTCATCTTTTTAATTGATCACGTTATTCTGTTCTCCTTTAATTGAAGTGGTAAACAATTCTTTTGAAAGGCTGAGGCTGCTGAGAGAGACAAAGCCTCTGCCAGCCTAAATAAAAACTTATTTTAAAAAACAGATACCCACAGTTAGAATATAAGAGGCCTTTCTGTATAGAAAAAGGTAAATTTAGATCTGGACTGTCAGTAAAGCTCAGAGAAATTGAAGCTGTTTCTGCAATTTTTTTAATGAATGGAAAATGATGTTTGATTTAGGAAAGGAAGTGAGAATGCCATTACATTGTCATATACCCACATTCCCAGAGCTGTTGATACACAGATTAGTGTCTTGAATCAGGTTTAGAAGATCCTGGAGATAATAATCCAGACTGAAAAAGAAGTATAAAATATGACATCATGCATCTGAGGGGGGATTTTTTATGTTACAGAAGAGGCAAGTTTTGTAACAGGAATATAGGTAAAGGTGTGGAAGAAAGAGAGTCCCAAGTCCTTGTGATTATTTGCTTGTTTTTGAGAGAATTGCACAGTTTCTGCCAGTTTTGTGTTTGCCCATTAGTAAAACATGTTCAGTGTGGTCACGTTTGACCCTTCTATGAGATGCTTTGTGGATTTTCATTTAAAACATCCTGTAAAAAATAGGGGAAGGTGGTGAAATGTGATCTATAGAGTTTGCTTATTCTGGGGAAGGATAATGAGAATTTGAAAATCTGCTTTAACTGGATAAATATTTTTGATTGGATACACAGGCCAGGAGATACGTGCCTAAAAACTTGTATGTCTCTCTACACATCCCAATCCATGTTTAATCCTGTAATTCTCATAACAGGACCTTGGACTCACAAATAGTAGTAGAAAAATAATCACCAAATATAACACTAAATACCACATTTGTCATTACAAGGCTGCAAGGGTTGACCACAAAACATTACAGACCTTCTAGCAAGTTCCTGTTTATTTGCTCTCTCCCCCACCACGTATCTTTTACCAGGTTTAGCTGTCACCGAGGTTCTAAGTTTGAGTGTCTCATGTCATCACCTCTCCTCTCCTGACTTACAGCCAGCCTGGCTGCGTGTTGTGGGAGCGATTTTTGACAAGCTCCAGTTAAATTCTTATCAGTAAAATCCTGATCTGATGTGTCCATGGACTGAAATCACAGCCAGTGATGTCCCTGACCCCAACATCTACCCAAATGCTTGTTCTCCTAAAATAGATTTGTTTGGTTTTCAAACCACCATTTTTCTGGGGGAAAAAAAGGAAATTTAAAAATGTTGTTTTTCTCATTTTCCTCTGTTTACTTTCCATAACTTGAAAAGTCTCTTTGAAGATGCTGACAAAAATAGCTGTTTCTCAATCCACGTAATTACGGAAAAAGCATTCCTTTTTGTAAGAGTGTGAGCCTTTTTTTCCCCCAACTATCATGCTTTTTGCTCAATAATAGCACTTTTTGGTGTTATTTTGGAAGCAGCCTAGCCTGCTTTGAAAGACATGCTAAATCATACTCTTGATTCCTAACAATAATTTTATTACATGTGAAATTTTATTTAGAAAGAAACGAGACACTTGTTAAGAGATCACTTAGGCTGCAAGCTTAACCACTTAGATGTGATGAAATGCTAGACTAAACATTTAATTTCCTGTATGCATTTTGAAAATAATAGTATGCATATATATATATTCTGATTTTTTATGTTCATTATTGAAAAGGAGATGTTTCAGTAGCTTGTCCAAACTTGGCTGTACTCTCACAGATGTGGTTGTGACAACCTTACTGACTTTTGAAATCCAAAGGTATTTTTCCAAGCAGGAAGGCATTAGATCTTCCCACATACAGGAGGTACTTGGTGTTTTAGAGCATGCATGAAACATATTCCAAAGCATTTTGATTCCCATTCATCTCCTTCTCTAGGCTGTGCCTTATTTCAGAAATTGCAGCTTCATTTGAGGAAATGGGTGAAATCACCTTGGCTGCTACATTAAGAATAACAACAACCAACCCACCCCAGCCCAGGCAATCATCCAGCAGGATTGTTTCATGCTGAGTGGTTCAAGTTTGGAAAAGAAATGCAGAGCTGACATCCAGGTTGTGTAAGGCAGAGAGATGATTTTTGTGATACGAGATGCAGATCCATTCACAGCAGTGTGTCAGGGTGTTAAATGCCCTTCAGCCTTGCAGGTTGGTTGTGCCATGAGAAATGCCCATGAGGTTTTTAAAAATTGTGCATCATAGGGGCTTGGGGGACTTGCAAAGTATTTAGGTCCTCTCCTTCTTTTGCATTTCCCTGCCAGGTTTGAGTCCTTCAGTACTTTCTCAAGTCATGTTTCAATCACCTTCAAGAACAAACTTTGTTTTGCAAAGTCAAGAAGTCTTGGCATGCTGCTGCTGGGGGAAGGTACTTGGAATAATTATGCTCCAGAGAACAGAACTGAGAACATATCTGGGGGAGAAAACAGCAACTGCAGTCAAACGAGCTGCTAAATAAGGAAACACCATTAGACATCAGGGCTAACCTTGGGTTTGATGCCTTGCTTTTAGTTCCACATACTAGAAGAAAACATAAACAGGAAAGAGCCAAAGAGTGCCCTGATAGGAGAGAAAACTATCTTTTTGTGTCTGTGCTGCCAACAAACAGCTGACAAAAAAATCCCTGCTTTGTAACAGCCCCAAAATGTTTGGTTCAGGCAATGAATAAAATGCAAAGTTTGGGGTGTGCTGAGTGTAATGCTGAACACAGCCAACTGTTGGCACACCTCAGGTGTGTGCTCCAGTGAGTCCCTGTTGAGAAGAGTGTATTCTGCAGTTTGATGAAAGATAAGAAGAGCTAATCATCAATCTTTGCAGGTTTTTTGCTGAGTTACAGCTTGGTTCTGTGTTGTGTATGTGCCTTTGATGCTCAGAGCAGCTGGCTCCTGCAGGAGAGAGTAGCTGGTAATTGAGGCTTGAGTGTGGTGTAAGGCAAAATATTTTGGGAAACGTGGTTTGGCAAGAATTCAAGGTCTTCCAACAAGTTGCCATTGACTTCATCTCTGTAGTGTTTGCAGAATGACCTGTATTTCCTCGTTCAATGTAAATTCCAATTTCAGGCACAGCTGCCAAGACTAAAAGAATCTGAGGCATGTGCATGCAAATACTTCAATGAAAATAATTTCCCAGCTCTATCTAGAGATTTATAAAATAATGGTGAAGAATATTATGCATTCAGATTAATAGCAGATGAATGTAAATTAAATCTGTAGAGATTCACCCACTGATTCTGATCTGGGGATTATTTTTTTTTTGCTTTGATTTTTAAGATGCACTTATCCATAAACCCTGGGAGCATGCAAAAATAATAATGATTACAGCTTGTAAAGAATAAATTAGCAAGAAATTCTTACTCCCCTCTAATTAATTCCCTAATAAACACCGAACAAATAACTGTTTTAAACTCACTTAGATTTACAAGGTAAGCAGCAAATGGAGCTAATAAGGGAAATTAAAGTGTGGCAGCAGCAGGTGAAGTAAAAAGGGCTGTGGGAGGATGGAGTGAGAGTTTGTGGCACAGCACAGGGAGAAGAACATGGAAAATTGCTGCCAAGTTCCTGCACTAGGGACTGTGCACATTTGAAGAAACAAAATATGATTTCCCTCACAACAAAGCAGTGCTTCCTTACAGATCTGCTGTGCCCTCACCTGCACGTTTCTCATTTCTTTGGTGTGTGTGGACATCTTCAGCTGATGCTCTTTGTGTGCTCTTCATCCTCATTGAGAGCAAACAGTCAAGGATCTGGCTGGGAAAAGCTTTTCCCTCTGCATGTGCAGCTTCTGCTGCCTTTTTCTGCTGTTCATAGAAAGAGCCTGGAAGTATAAATCTCCTCTAAAATTGTTGGAGTATCAACACCTGCCAGATAGGCCACTCACAAATTAGTATGTAATGAATTACTCTCTGAACTATCCAGTGGTAACTTTGTAGATAAAGCTGCAGGGTGGTTGGAGTGGTGAGAACTCAGAAATTTAGCTGTAAATAAATACAATTCCTTTACATCACTACTGTAGAAAAATGTTTTCTGTGCTCGATGTTTATGGATATTGTGTAGTGCATGTATTATTTTAGTATTCAGAAACACATCAAACCACTTTTTAAAAGTGATTTTTGCTTTCAGTATCTCAAGAAAAATAGTCCTAATTTTGCCCACACTTATTAGAATCCATATAACTCAGCTATTATTTCTTTCAAGAGTGAATAGCTCCTCTTCCTCTCAGCTGATTATACAATGCATGTATTTATAGACAATAATCATCCCCCTCTTAGCTGTTTTGTGGAGGCCAAGCTCTCTGAGTCTCCTCTAACAAGAGCCTACTATGGGTTCTGTGATGGCTTCTGGAGCCTTCTCTGTAGCTCCCTCAGGTTAAATTCACCTCTGAGCACTGGTGAGCAGAGTTTGGGATGATGACTTGTCAGTTCTGGCTCATGTCATTAATCAAAATGCAGGCAGAGAAGATTTTCAAAGCTGCCTCTGCCAAGGGGGGAAAAAAAAATCAGCTTAGGTATGATCTGGCCAGCAAGCTCAAACCATCTCTTATTTTTTTGTTGTTTTACCTTCATGTGGTTAATACTCCTTTCATCATCTTATCCAAAGCTTTGCCTATTAGACTAATGTGCCTGCAGCTGCTGGAGTTATTTCTCTTCTTTTCCTAAATTGTTGATATTTTAGGTTTTTTCCAGTCTCTAGGTTTTGCAGGTTTTCAGCTGCTGTTGTTAGTGCTCAAGCATTATGTTATAACTGGAGTCTCTAGTTGGAATTGTGCCTGGACTGTGGATTTTCCAGTTAAGTACCACATGCCAGGGCCATAGCTAGAGGAGTTGGCAGGGATATACATTCTGCTTCCATACAGTTTTTAGTTGATTCTCTTTATCCATCCATGGAAGTGGCAGGCATGCAAGTAGGGCATGGATTGCTGGGTTTGTGCCTTAACATTTAAACTCCCTCTCTTATGAGGGGAGCACAGCAACTCCAAGGTCCTAATGTCCAAATTTTCTTAAACTTAGGTATATAAAAAGCTTTTATTGTTTTAATGCAGACAAGGCAAAAGCTCTGTGCTGTGGACATGAATGTGTGCTCTCCAAACCCCTCCACAAAACCCAACTGGTGAGAAGGAAAAAATATTCTAGAGCAGTGGAGTTCTGCCAAAAACATCCTCACCTGCTGAAGTAGTTTCTAAAATCAAACAGCCAGAGCCATGAATTTGTTGATATGTTTACATGCCTCCAACTTAACGCTGCATGCATCAAAAAAGGGCTTTTTGAAAAGTTCAAATGACTTGAATCTCATTCAGTCTTGGAAGAACCTTTTGTTGAAGGAGAGGTTTTCCTGAGGAGGAGCTGCACTCTTAGGTGTGGTGGATGCAGGGATTGTACAGTGGTTTTCTACGTGGGATGAAAGTCTCTGCTCCAGCTGTTCTCTCTTTGGGGCACTCTGTGGAAAATCCTACATTTTACTTGCTTCAAAGGAAAAACCATAATAATGGTCTGTGTAGTCTGTGATGCCCTGGCAGTGGGAAATAACAGCATGAAAACATCACCCCCAAAATATGATACGGCCCTTCTTGGGCAGGCATTTAATCATCATAATCATACATGTTTGAGTTGTGATTTGAAAGGAAAAGTTTCTTAACAGAAATATTACCTTTTTTGTTGTTTTTTAATATACTGCTTAAAACTTCAATTTGCTGTACTCTTCCTTGTGACTCTAGAGCTGCAAATTGCCAGGTTATTCTCAGTTACGTGAATAAAAATCAGTCAAGTACCATTATGAAGGCTGCCTACAAGATGCTTTTGTATTTTCTTCTTGAGCAGGGCCTCCCCCAGCTCTTTTCATTTTTTAATATGGCTGCATCTCATGAATTCTCCTTTTCCTCCTGTTCTTCCCTGCTTGTATGGGTGGGATGAACACCAGTGCGAGAGCAATTTTAGCAGAACCAAACCAATTCCAACCAGGTACATTCAAGGTGTTCCTGTCCATATAGTTCTCACTGCCAGCTGCAACAAATCCAAGCTGTTTGGATGAGAAACTTCTGGGTTTGAGTGTTCTTGTGGTGAAGCCTTTCCTGGAAAGGGAGAGCACTGGCAAAAGCAGCAGTGGGATAAGGAGACACCATGTTAATGGTGGGATTAGGATAGGGAGGTACTTCTCCACCTTTGCCACTGTTGTCCTCTGTCCTGCTGGGAGATCATTTCACAAACCCATTGCTCCTTTCATTCACCAACTGTCTGCATTTAGGCTAAAAGATTAAGGATTGTGCCTTGGCTTTTTGAGCACATACTGACACTCTAAATGACAGGGGAAGTAATTATTTTTATAGACCACGTTGAACTTATACCCTATCATCACTGGTGACTTTGGACTAGAACTGTAGCTTCAGGATGGCTGAAGTCTTACCTGGTATAGACATTTTTCTGGTGCATTACTTCTGACACCTGGGATGATGGCTGATCACAGCACACTGAGCCTTCCCTGTGTCCTTTGCCTGTTTGTGATGGTCAGTTTGCTGGGATGAAGGCAGGCAGAAAATCTTTACTGTGTTCTCCTGCTTCCTGTTTCTCTGCACTGAGATTTGGATTGTTAAATCTCTCTGCCAGTTTCTAGACTGCTCAGCCACAGCATCTGTAAATCCAAGTAAATGAAATTTTCCTTTAATGAAGCAGCAAAGAACTCTATGCATAGCTGCAGAAGAATTGTTTCGCTTTCATTATTAAAAGGGCACTTAGCATGAAAATTCCCTCTCATTTTTTCCCTAATAGCTCAATGTTTTATGCTTTATATAAACCACAGATCATTTTCTCTTGTACTAGAAAATGTTGCTGTTCTTACAACTCCAGGGATATGTTGAGAGACTCTGTGTTATTAAGACAGCAAAAACTTTTCAGTTTGGGGCTTATTTTTCTGTAGGAATGCTTCCTGTAAGGGCATTGTAGGAGGGATGTCTTGCAACTTTGCTTGCAGGTTCATCTTCAAGTGCCAAGAAACCTTATAAGGTGTTAGGAGCTCATTCCTACAGCAGCTGACTCTAATCATAAATGCTGGTTCTTGCCTTGCCGAGACCCCCCCAATTCTTTTAGAATTAAGAATGAGTGACCAAGTTCAAGTTTACAGATAATACATTTTGGGTAGTAAGAAATCATTCTGTTAAGTGTTTTTTTGAAAAGTTTCCATTCCCTACGATATCAAGCCCCATGGTTCTGCCAGTTGTTCAGAAATGCTAGTCCAGACCTAGGGAGCCATGTGGTCAAAGCAGTGTTTAAAACCATTCCTTCTTGTTTTCCAAGCTTCTGCTCTGTGTAAGAGGGGCACATCTCTGTCCTTTCTCCCATCTCTGTCACTCCCTGCCTCAGGGGATGTCCTTTGTCAGTGCAGGTAACAGAACAAATGGCAGCAATGCCTCCCCAGCCCCATGGGGAGCTGTAGTGCTGCTGATGACAAACAGTCTCCTCCTGTGGACCCTCCTCTCTGGGGGTTTGGAAATTCCCCCGTGTGTGGTGAAACGTGCCCAGCCCCGTGCTCCAAATGGGCCTGATGTGGATGAGGCTGCAGTGATTTTCTGCCAGTGCTCATTGGCCAGAAAGGAACAGCCTGAAAATAAGTGATTTTTGAATGAAGCTGTGGAGGCAGCAGAGTGTTTCCTGTCCCTCCTGCCCCTGAGGAACAGCTGTGCCTCTCACCCAAATTTTCATTTCATTTGCCAGGGTGGTGGATTTCTTTTGGGCTTTGAATTTTCTAACAGATGTTTAGAACGCAGAGAATTCAGAAACCACTTCAACCAAGTTAAAATTTTGTGTGTTTAATTGACCTTTGAGAAGTCACTGGCTACTCCAGGAATAAGAGCTTAACCTGGGCCTTTTTTCTGTCATTTGAGTGCCTTGGTGCTGCTTTACCCATCACCTGCAAGGAGCTAGAAGGAGGTCTGGTTGCTTTGGGCAGGTTGGCAAATTAAGCATTAATGAAAACATTTAAATTTTTTTTCTTTGAGAAGGATGAGTGGGAAGGTAACAAAATACTTTGAACTTGTGAAGGACAACTGTGCAGCATAAAATTTTGCTGCTGTTGAGGAGAGCTCTGTTGATTTGAGGTGTACGTGCTGCTCTGCTGTTGCCTTATTGACACAGCCCATAATTTTGATGCCTGCTAATTGAATTGTGTGCTGCCAGGAGGAAGCATGGAGACAGCTTCTTCAGGGACTGTGTCTCTCTAGTGGGATGCAGTTTATGAATTATATAATGGGACTTTTGGGGGAAGCACAGCACTACCTTAGCACAGCTCCAGTTACAGCCATTGGTAACTTGTTTGTTTCTGCCTGTAGCTGTCTGTCGGTGCAGGTTTCTGTTAAATCAGTCTCACCAGTCCTCCATGGTTTTCCTTTGGGATGAGGAGACAAATTGCTCTGTTTCATTCAATTTAGTCTTAATGATAATAAGGATAACTAGATATGTTCTTAACAGGGGAATGATATATGACATCCCCTAGCTCTGCAAGCACCCTTTTGGAACTGGCACTAAGTTTTCACTCTCACAGGGAGAATTTCATCTGAGTGTGGCTGATGGATCACTGTCAAAACCTCTGAAACCTGAATGAGGTGCATTCCATAAATGGCTGTAAAAGGATGAGTTTCCATATGTATTTACTCTGAACCTATCGATGCCTAAGATAGTTCCTTAGCCTAGCTTGCAATTTCTTCATAACTTGTAAATTCTTCACAGCAAGGGTGGTTAGACATTGGCATGGAGTGCCCAGGGAGGTGATGGAGCCACCATCCCTGGAGATGCTTAAGGAAAGGTTGGACGTGGCACTTGGTCAAAGGTTGGACTCAGTGATCTCAGAGGTCTTTTCCAACCTAAATGGTTCTGTGATTCTGTAATTGTTCCCAATCAGATTCAAATATTGATCGTAATATTTTCTTTCTAACATGTTGTTAGGACAGTAGTCATGTGGTTTTATTTAAAATAACACTTAAAAAATTTAGAATAAAAATAAGTGTAGCACTGAACTGCATACATTTTTTCTTCCAGAGACATTCAGCACTTTCTTCTTCAGAAAATGATAAAACAGAGTCTTTCTGTATTAAAGTGCCATTTCATTTTGATTAAGTATTCCCAGTAAAAAATGTTGTTTGAGTCTGACTGGAGTTCATTTCAGCAAATTGGCCATACCCATTTGAAAACTTTGATCAGATCTTGCCATCCAGTAGCACTAAATGGTGCTTGTTTAGAAAACTTAGGCTTAGTCTTCCGAAGTTTATTTTACTAGCACTATATTGGGCAAATGTTGAAGGCAGTGTGTTCTAGTAGACTGACTCATAATATTGAGAAGAATTAGATAAGCTTTCAGAGAGTTTCTTCTTCAGATTTGAAACTGTGAAGCCACAGATTTTCCACCTAAGTGGAAAATGAGTTTACAGAATTTAATTGGTTAGAGCTTCTCCCTCAGTGGCACTGGCTGAGAGTTGTGCCATACATTGGGAAAAAAGAACATCCAGCCAGAAGGGAGGTTGAACAGTTGAGGTCAGAGCAATACATGACTCCTCAGCCACAATGAGTGCCTGTAGAAGAGTGGAATTATTTTTGTTAGGGATATCAGTAAAGCAACTGGCTCTCTGGACTAAGGTGTGCAGCTGTGGCAATGCACACCTGCTCTTGCTGGGTCTCCTTGACACAGCTTTGGGAGGTTCTGTAGGACAGCTGATCCTGCTCTCAGCCCACTCTGTTACCCATGACTCTCCAGCAGAGCTCTCCAGTGGGATCCATGAGGATTCTTGCTTTGTAGCTGGGGTTATGTCAAAAGCACATTCCCCAAGCACCATGACTCAGTTGGCATCATTTTGGGCAGTTTAAAATAGAAGTGAGCCAGGTCCTCAGCTGGCGTAAATTGGTGTTATTATATTAAATTCAGATGGGCCTAATTATAAGTGCTCCAGCAGACACTGAGGGTTGCACAATCCATTGCTTTTGTGAGTGTGGGCTCACCTATAAAAGTGAGACTGCACCATGCAGCCCTCTCTGAATGCATCTCTGTCTCAGCTGCTAATTGAAAACAAACATGGTAGGATTAATAATTCACTGCTCTGGAATTTTTGTATTATAAATGATTGGAGGGATCTACCGCTTGCATTCAGAGATATTACACTATTGCAGGATTACATCTCAGCAGCAATGACTGGAGGTCTCTAAACAGGGAAAAGTTGGACTTGGAAAGGGTTTGGATTTTTTCTTTCCCCTCTCAGTTGCTATGGCTTCCCTACCTCCTGCAACAGAGAGTGCATTTTCCAAGCCTGGATGGAGGAAGTCGTTAACAAAACTCCTGTTGGCTTCGATGGAGGAGGGCTTGGGCTGTTTTGCTGCACAGAAAATGGGGCATTTCTTTGGCCACTGCTCAAATGTATTTTCCCTTTACAAAAATCGGCCCTCATTTCACAATAGGGAAATAGGAAATTGTATTTCCTCTGGCTTGCAAGGAAGTTGATCTCTGCCCTCTTAATTAGATGTTTGAAAGTTGAAAGCAAGTGCCTGGGGTGAGGGAATTCCAGGAGGTTTCTTTGAACCCAAGTACTAAGAAAAGGGCCCATTATGAATTCTGATTTATCCAAGCCCCACCAAGTGTTGCCTACAGAGGCACTTCCATGGATGCAGGTCCTGCTCTTGTCTACTTATATTAAATGATGTCAAATAGGTATATAAAGGATTCTAGGGATAGGATTAAAAACCCTGTGCTCTCTGTCAGAGAGGTAACAGGGCAGGAAGGCCATGAGGCACATGTTTGGGGGTCAGCCTTTCCTACAGCCCTGGCAGCTGGGCTGGGCCAAGTAGTCCCACAAAATTCCACTTCTGCCTTTTTCTTAAACTGCCCTTGCCATTTCTTGGGTCCTCAGGTGGTCACATTTTCTGCACATGGCTTGGTGGCATGCAAGCAGCTTGAAAGCAGTAGTCAAAACTCCAAACCTGCTCATCCTCCTCCGTCTGGGAGGATGCAGACCTGGGCAGGGTTGTTCAGGTCCTTGGGAGTGCTGGTCATTGCCTTTTCCTTTTTTTGTCTCTTTTTAATGTGTGTTATTCCACTTAAAATGGTCTTTCTGTGTTTGTGTTACGGGAGGTCTAGTTGCACTTTTGTAAGTGAATAAATTACTAATTCTGTTTGTTGTTCTTCTCTTTTTTTAAAGACCAAAATACCAGACAAATAAAAAAACCTTTTGAAGTTCAGTCTGTGTGGCTCAGCATCTCTGTGTAAGACCCATTTTTCTTCAGCATATTTAACTTCCCTCATGTGTTTGCTGTTAAAGCCTTTATTTTTAGTGCTTGTTAGTCCTTTCAATTGTTGAAATCTGATTTTATGACATGGTCTGCGTGTGCCTGGAGCTTCTGTGGCACATTTCACCGTGGGCTTGAGACCATATCGGGGTGTGGTTATTGTTTGGTGTCGTTTCCCACCTGAGTTCTTGCTCTGAGTGTGATTAAACTCAAGTGTAGCTCTGCCATATTCCATTGTTTTCATTCTTGCCAGAGTGGATTAACTCAGAAGGACTCAAAGCTCTCCAGTGTGCTAATTGTGAATTGTTTTTATTTCAAGTTCCACCTGAGCTGTCAGAAGAGTGCTTGTGTCCATATGACCTGTGTATTGGTGGAGTTTGGATTATTTCCACATTTTATCACCCTGCCAATGCTTCTTTCTAATCTTGGCAAGATTTGATACCCTTGTCCTCTTTCAGGCAAGTAAGGAGAAAAAATAACCATCTCAAAAGTGCAATTTTCCTCTAAATAGGCTTCATAAAAAGGGGCAAAAGTGCTCATGGAGTTCAGCAAGTACTAGAACAGAAGAGAATTGGGATTGCTGGGGGGGTACAGAGGAGAATGGGGTGAACGTACAGTCACATGAAAATTGGTTGGTAGAGTTGGTCTTAGTAGAAAACAAAGCAAAAGCTGTGCAGGAGTGGGTTCCTTAAAATGGAAAAAAATAAAAAAATTCAGGATCCCAAGTAACCCTTGGCAAAACAACATGTCCATCAATTAATTTTTTTTTCTTTTCATCTTGGAATTAAAAGAAAAGGAGTCCAGCACAAAGATTTCAAGTTCTCTGCACAGTATTTGCAGTTAAGTGCTCCGGAAGGCTGAAATGCTTGGGAGTGGTGTGGCTCTTCCTGCAGTGTGCTCACACTCCTGCTGAAGTATTTCAGACTGCTGTCGGCAGCTGGGAATCACACTGCTCCCATCTCCAGTATCAATCCTCCTTCCAAATCCTCACATCAGGGAAAGGGGTGTCTTCATGTCCCATGTGTATAGGGGAGAACATGAATTTGCCCAGCAGAAGCTGTTGCCATGTATAAATTGTTGCCAATTTTATTCCAAGCTTGGCAGGTGTTGTATAACCCTATAGCTCAAGAGTAGCACATGAACTCTGAAATGCTTGTCAAAAAGTGCATGTGTTTTACTGAGCAGCAGTCACTAAAATTGTTGAACCTTGTTATCATTATGGATATAACACTTCTTGGGGTTTAGGTGCACTTCTCAAAGTGTTCTGGCAATAATAAA
Source organism: Vireo altiloquus (assembly GCA_013396875.1). Lineage (NCBI taxonomy): Eukaryota > Metazoa > Chordata > Aves > Passeriformes > Vireonidae > Vireo > Vireo altiloquus. The sequence goes on along the minus strand of VZRF01012008.1, from coordinate 914,614 downwards.
GCAGGTTTTCTATTGCAGAGGCAGGGTTTTCTGTTTGTAACACTGCCTTTTGTCACACTGTGACAAGCATCAAAATGCTAAAATTGTATTAAAAAGATTAAACCAAAAGCACAGCAGCTGCTATTTAGCAATCCAGGAAATCAGCTTGACTCTTATGGCTTCTGCATAATCTATACATCCCAGGAGACCTGCACAGTACTGCTGTTGGAATTGCCTGGGTGCTCCCGAGCTCTCCTTGAAGCTGATCTCGGTTTGGACAAACGGATGTGGGAAGTGGGGCACTGATAACACAACAAGTCTTCTTGAATAATGTAATAATGATTTGTGTTGCAATTTTTCCTTCTAGGAGACTGAGCTGCTGGATATCAGCCTTGTCAAAGATGCCAGATGTGGAAAACATGCCAGAGCTCCCAAGGTAGGAATTCTTGCTGCATGCTTCCCTGTTACTTTGATGACCTAGATAAAAAAGAATGGGAATTATATGCAAGAATTTAAAGGAAGAAAAAAAATTCCCTTAGTTAAGAAGAAGTATTTTGCCTTTTCTTTGTTTAGCACTGTTTCTGTTGAGAAGTGTTGGGATTGTTGTCATTGGATTCTGTGTGTAAAATCCTGCTGGTAGCCCAGGAAAAAAAATCTTGGTTTGTCAAGGTACACTTAGAAGTTCTTGGCTTCCCTGGTGACAAGGAGCTGATAGTTGAATCCGTGTTGTATTTTGTGCTGGTGATTTTCCTCTTTCGGTGCCTCTTGAGTCCAGAAAGAGATGTTTGGATTTTTCTTTTTAAACTGTTATTGGAGAGGTTGGAATATCGGCTCCCTTTAGGTTTGCCCTGATGTACTGTGCACTCCTTTACAGCCTCTACAGGCAGTAGGCTGTAGATAGAAGTTCTCTCTGGTGTTTCTGTTTGGGCAGACACAGCACATCAGAGGAAAAACCAAAGCACTCAGTTCCAGAAGTAAGAGAGTGCCGCAGGGAATCCCAGGAGTGATAGGAAAAAACGAAATCTCCCCAGGGGCTGGAAAGTGTGGCCCTGCAGCTGCTTAGCCCTGGTTGAACAGACCAAAAGAATGTTTATCCTCCTCTCGTCTTGGGGGAGGAATATGCCTGGGTCTGGATGACCTCTTCCTTGCAGTCAGCCCTGGGCTCAGGCACTGCCCCAGGGGCTCCTCAGCCCCCCGAGGGCAATTAGGAATGGAAAAGGTTGTTTTTCTGTGCCAGAAAGCAGTTGTTAGTTGTCTCTGAGCAGACTATTCACATTTGGTTTTCAAAGCTCTCCATGTAGTACTGGCAGCGTTTTAAAGGCTGAGTTATAATTGAAATGCAACAGAAGTACTTTATGACATCCACATTAATACCAAATGAGTTCACCATGATTAATGGTTCTATGATGAATAGCAATAAAGTATTAACAATGTCTAGAACATTATTTTAAAATGCTACCCGCTTTACAGAGGACATTCATGTTCTTCTAACAAAATGTTTTTAGCTAAAATTTATGCGTAGCTATTGCCTTGGTGACTTTTATTTATTGGGTTACATAAAGGCTGGTTTTGTTACAGCACGTTACAGATTTGACAGCAGTGGCATTAAATGAAGGGTAGGAGAAATGCAGCTCTCGGGGTGGTGAAATGCACCACCTGTGTGAATGAGTTTGCTTTTTGTCATTGATTTGTGTGTGGGCAGCAGGAAAACAGCACCTGGGCTGGCTGCTGATGGCATCTTGCAAATGGTGTGAAATAAAAGGCTGGTTTTGGGGCCATTTGTGCCAGTTTTGCTTTGATCCATGTGGAAGGGGTCAGTAGAGGAGCGTTGGCTGCAGGTGAGCAGTGCTACAGAGCTTTGTGTGTCACTTCCACAGAGGATCTAAAGCTCAGCTTTACAAGGCTCGGCTCCAAGTCAGGCAGTAGCAGCTGGGATTGCACAGAGGTTTCCAGTAAAACTCCAGGGATTTTGGCTGAAGAGAGAGCACTGGGAATGGAGTATACTCAACAAAGCTTTTTAGGGCCTCTTTCCCACAGCTCTTCTTTCAGGTGGGAGCACCCCTTGCTTCCACTGTACACCAAGAGACTGAGGTGATTTTCTCTATATCACCCCACCACCCCTCCTTTTGCCCATAGATTTGCACAATTTTTATACTGCCTTAGGGGACTTCTGCCAGTTTATGCAAATTTTTTAATCTATTTTCAGAATTCTAAGAGTAGATTTCACCCATGGGTTGTCATTACCAACTTAACTTAATGGGAATCTTTAAATCTCATTTGGTGTATTTCTGATCTACTGCTGCTTTTCAATAGAAATAAGTGTCTTTTTTAATAAGCCTTGACTTCTCCATTAAATAAAAAAGAGTAATTCCTTTTTATTTTCCTAGCAAGCTAAGTTTCAGTGTCATTAATTTCACCCACAGTAACCTACCAGAATGTGTGAGGTGTGCTGCTACACAAAGCCACCAGCAAGTAATGATGCTAGAGGACTGTAGGCAATCCTAGTTTCCAAAACTCAAGAGTGTGTTCTGATGCTGCATTTAGTGCACTGCTGTGAGTATTCTTCATTTCTGAAAAGAAGAGTGAGAAACACAAAGAGTTTTACAGTTTCTCTTTTAGCCTTTTTGGTTGATATTCAGTTTTCATAGTATTTTTCCGTAAGTCCAGTCCCATAAATTATGTGATTGCTCTTGCATGTTTTTTGCATCCCCCTGGGTTTCTCATCCAGCTGGTCTGGTTGCTTTCTCCATTCCCTGCTGTGTTTAGCCTCAAAAGTTCCCTTGAAGGCACAGAAGTGCAGCTCTCACCCTACAGTCCTCACGTTAAGGTAGCACAAGGAATGAGTGGAGAACACACTTTTGGGTTCTGTCATGGATTTGTGGCTGCCCCTGAGCTGTGCTGTTGCCATGTGGGCAGGAACTTGGGTTTCTAATGATGCAGAAAGAAGTCTTTAGTGGGTACCAAGGCACTTGATGCTTGGGAGATGAAAAGCAGTCTACTAAAATGACCCTGAGTTTCTGAGAAGCTCCAGCATCGCCTTCTTTTTGCACGTTGTCAGGGATGGCTCCTTCTGTCTTCAGCTGCTATTTTCAGAAATGGTAACAGAGTTTTCCATCTCAATGCAATATACATGTAAAGGCTGATTCCTTGGGAGAAAGGCAAAATCTCAGGACAGAGCACTGCAGCAGCACTCTACATGAGAAGAAAAAGAAAAGTCATGTTCTGGAGGGAACAAGAAAAGACACATTAATTGTGTATGTTAGGAAAAAGTGCCTCCATTCCATTCGAAGTAAAATGAAATTTATAAAGAAGTGAGGGAATTACAAAATGATTATCAGGACTTTACTTTTTAGTTGGCGTTGGAATCAGGCAGGAAGGGGAGTAAGAGGAATTTTGAGAACAGGAGAAAAATCATTAATTGATGCAATTAATTGCATTGATGAAGCAATGATTTATTTCCCTTTATTCACACATTACCTGGTAATACTCTCTCAAGCTTTGGTTTTAGTGCAGACTAAGAGACATCTTTCCCCTTGTAAAGTTCAGTGACGAGGTCTGCAAAATAAAATAACACCAAATGCGCTTTGGTACAAGGAGCCATAGGAAGAGCTATGAATATTCACATGCCTTCTGGAAAGCATGGAAGTGTCACTCAGAAGAGTGGCCGTGCTCTTTAAAGGAAGCCGTAGCTACAAATATCAGGCACCAGTAAATACTGGGAAATGAATGGTCAGGTGGTGAAAATTTGGCAGCTGCAAACATGCTCACGGGACTGGGGAAGTCACACTTTTTACCATCTTGTATTTACTTTAGCCAATAACAGTTTCTATGGAAACGAAAATCTTCAGCAACTATGTGAGTGTTTTTACTAGCGAGAAGAAATCTCAGGATGAGTTGACAGGGAGAAGGAAATAACCCCCTGGTAAATGCTCATATTGAAAACTTTTGATGCATTTGATCAGTCTGTTTTCCCTCAGCATCCTGTTTTCCCTCATAAATCATTCAGCAGGAAATGTATTTCTTTAAATAACATATACTGTGAAACCTGTAGGAGATGAAATTATGAATGATAGAATCACTCTCATGCCAAGATGTGTTTGGAGAGTAATCCCCAATTTTAAAAAATCTCTTGGCTCCCCCTGCTTCAAATTTTCTCACTTTAACAAACAAACTCTACAGAAAAAAATAATTCAGATGTTTGAATGTCAGAAATTTGCCAAGACCCCAACTACTATTTGAATATCAACAAGAGACTCTGCATTTAGTGGGTTTTCTTAAAATGCTCAAGTAGACTGAGATGATTTTGGACCTATCTGAGTTGTACTCCAAAAGCTGCCATGGAAGGTTTGCTGGTTTCTAACACATCTGTAGAGGAAAAGCAGCATTTCCTGAACCAGGTGGGCTTGGGAACTAAAAGGAAAACTAGCAAGGAAAGTCTAAATAATTGTTTAACTGAAAATCAGGTGATTTGGGGGAAAATGAGGATGTGCAAGTCTGTTTGAATTGTCAGAACTCTCTGGACTGCAGTGTTTGCCTCTGCTGCTGCACTCCGTGGCACTGACTGAGAGTCAGTAGCACTGACAGTCTGTGCAGGGATGTTTACGTTGTGTAAATCCCTGGTCAGATTGCGGGTGGGAAATGGCAGATTTATTTGGTTTTTTACTTTTTGTCCACTCTTTTTCCCTGGAAAAGCCAGCTGGATCCATGGATGGCACAGGACAGCAACACACCTGCTGCCCTTTGCAGCACCGACTTCTGTCACTCTGCCTGTCTCAAACGCTGCTGTTGCTGTTATTTTTGTCTGCTGATATAAATGCACACTGCTTTCCCTTCAACAACCTTGATGCTAAATTAGAAAATGTAAATTATGCCTAAGCCATGTTCTATTTCTGCCAAAAAGAAGTAAAAATGGAATGTGCACGCAGCTCACCTTCTTCCCACTCACCTTGGGGATAACAGCAACAGCCACAAACATCCGCCCCAAATGTGTTTGTTCTTTTACATAACTGCCTTTTTTTTTCGTAATAATGATTGAGTTACATAAAAATTTTGTCTAGAGTTTTACTTTATTAAGGAAGGTTTAGATGCATTTCTTTGTAGGATATTTGGCCAGTGGAAATGGAAGTGGTTAAAATGCCACCAGGAGTGTGGGAGCTGTGGGCCCTGAGAGTGAGAGGACTTTTCCTTGGACCCCCCAATGGCCCAAATTGGTGATTTTATTCACAACCCCTAATAATGCTAAGGGAACTGGGACCTTCTCAGCAGTGTGTCACCCACCATGTAACTTAGCCCTGTCTGGGCAGCTTGTTGGAATCACTATTTACTAACATTCAGGGCATGGCAGAAAACACAGGGTTTTTTCCAAGGCTTTCACTATGAATCATTGTCAGAAATATTTAATTTTTTTTCCCTGCTTGCTGACTGTTTCAGTTAGCTTTCTGAGCTGGTTGGTTTTATACTTTTCTTTGTTATATTTATAAAGCCTCCATCTTCTTTTTGTTTGCCAAAGTTCACAGCGCAAAGCCTGTAATAAGAAATTCCATATTTTAAGAAGCACTGAGGCATCTTACAACTGTAATTTTAAAACTTGACATTTAAATTTGAAAAGGTAGGCACTGCTCAATTAAATACATGCTATTTGAGTTCCTGAGAATGCCAGAAATTATCAGTAAAGCTGTGCATTAAAGGCTATTGCTGCTGATGCTGTGTACATGCATACTTTATTTTCTCCTTTTCCCCTTTTGGTATGATCAGTGTTGCTGCCCAGTATTCCAGGACAGGGATGTCTTATTCCTGCTTTCACAGCTCATGTTAATGAGCTGAGAGTGCAGCTGGAACAGCATGTCCAGCCACTGCTGTCACAGACCCTGACGTCCTGTCACTCGTGATGAACCTCACTTGAATCTGACAAATGGCATTTTTGCAGTGGATGGCACAAAATTTAAAAATTGGTGGGATGACAAAGTTATTTTGGAGGTACTTTTAGCAGTGCTAAGGTGTTGATACTGCCTATCAATGTCCAATATTATCTGTTTGTTACTTTGCAGATCCACATGTTACCTTTTGACTTGCACCAAGATCACAAAGTCTTGTGAGGTACAGCCCTAGTGCAATACTAATGCAAAAACAAATCAATAAAATGTTGCTATCCATAAAAATAAGGAATGCTCCCTTCAGCCTGTGTCATGAACACTCAGTCTGGAAAGAATTTCAGAATTTTTCACTGGAAAATGTAAAGGTACTCAATAGCTGAACCCTGCTAGTCTTTCTTTTGGTGCTATAACCTCCATCTAGAAATATTTCATAAATATTAAAGTACATATTTTAGCAGTAGAGTGAAGAGGTCTGGTGGTAGTGCAGTACCCTCAAGCTTCAAATGTAGGATCAACAGACTCAAGTGAAAATGTCACAGCAGATGCATCATTCTGCAACTGTTTAGAACAAATTATTAAAATTTTCCTGGTTTATTGAAATCCAGCTTAGTGATTTGTCATTACATCCCTTAGCTTGTAAACAGCTGTTTGGAGAAGGCTGTCAGATTTTAATTAGTTGCAAAGGTTTCATATGTTTGTTGTCATCTGCATATCAATGGATTTTGGATTTCCTGATGGAACTGTGAGGCTTTTTGGTCTGTGTGTGTCCCGAGGTGGGACTGTGCCACTGGGATGCCCAAGAGACCCTGCAAAGAGACCTCGACCACTGTTACTGGGAAACATTTTATTAGGAATATGAGGGCAGGACTTAAAATTCAGCTACAGGTAAGGTAGTTAATGGGAGCAAATGAAAATAGCCAGGGGTTCATGTGAACTATAAAGTAACAGAAAACTGTGGAATTCCAGGGTAATGATATCAGTATATTGCTGTTAAATCCATGTTACCATTTTTCCAAAGCATCAAGCAGAAGTGAGACTGGATTGTGTTTCTTTCTTTTTTTTCCTTTTTCTGCTGTGGATGTACATCCAAATATCTGATAGTTTGGGGTTTTTAATACAATAGGTTATTTCTGAAACCAAACTAAGCTCCCTTCCTATTTAATTATAAATAGGATTATGCTACCAAGTGAGACATACAAATAGTTCATTCTGAAATAAATCCTGGGCAGTATTTCTGTGGTGATAACAAAAAGCCTTACTGCTGTATTGAGTGAGAGTTGCTTGTCTGTGGCTTTCTTAGTGCTGTCACCTTCCAAACTAATCCTAGTTAAATAAACAAAATTATCAGCTGTTGCCACTGGGGAGTTCAGACACTCTTCCACTCCTGCATTGTTACTGAGCCATACACAGGGATGTTCCTGCAAAATGCTTCTCTGTAGGCCAGAGCCACAAGAACATTTTCTGAGGGCCAAAGGTTAGCTTATTGAATTTTTCAACCTGTGGTGATTCACAAAACTAAAGAGCAGTGTATTCCTAGTGAAAACTGCTGTGTGTTAAGGCTGATTACCAGTTTACATAGTTTAGCAAGGTTTTTCTCACTGTGGAGTGCATTGTGGATTGAGTCTTTCCAAAGAGAAGGATTTCCAGAGTTACACACTGGGTGAGTAGAAGTTGCACAGCCGCTCCTCAGTGTGGCTGAGCTGCACTAGCATTGCACCGAAACAGAATTAGGAGCAGCTTTCTGCAGCTACATCTTCTTTCCTGTGGTTAATAGCATTGTGAGTGTCCAATACCCTTCACAGTTTGGCTTTAGATGGCAAAAGTCAGGTATTTGTTCTTGAGAAGGTTCATCTGCTAGAAATCTTGTTTGTGAATGTATGCACGTGTCATTCTTGGTGAACAGAAATCATTTTAGGGGTTGGGTAAGAAAGTAGGTGAATTAAACATTTCCCATACTTAGCCACTCTTGAGTATGAGCTTGCCTTCATACCCTTCGAGTGTAGATTGAATAATTAACCAACCTGGACTGTGAAGACTCTTACAGAAATACTGGCAGGAATATATCAGTGCTCTGGGATTGTGAAGAGCAGGTGCAGAAAGAGACAATTCCATGCTGATAGTACTGAATCACNGAAGACTCTTACAGAAATACTGGCAGGAATATATCAGTGCTCTGTGATTGTGGTGTGTCCCAGGAAGAGCAGGTGCAGAAAGAGACGATTCCATGCTGGTAGTACTGAATCACCCCAAATTGGACCAGGAGACACTTCAGAGGCAGAGTCAGAGCAGTGGGGATTTGCTTTATTCAGTGCTGGGTGTGTGGGGATCGCTCCTCCAAAACACACACTGGTGCTCCCTGCAACACAGTACTATTATGGGTTAAATCATGAATATTCATCACATTCCTTGGGACAGGCGTGGTTATCAAATTATTTCTCGGAAGTCATTAATATCATTAGCATACAGGTCACGCATACCCTGTATGTCCTGGTGGTGGCACTGAGGAAGGCTCCTCTTCTTCCTCGGGGGTCTTTGTGATGAAGATAAGTAGTCTTCTTCACAATGCACTTTTCACCTTTCTCCCTGGGACATGCATAGTCCTTTGAGGGATGATTCAGTGGTCTCTGAGAGGATCTTTGTCCCCTCTATCTTGACAAGATTAGGGCAAATTCGGCTTCTTAGGTTTTGTAATTAACATCTGCTGTCTGAATTAACATTTGCTGTCTCCCAGTAGTTAACTGTGCTTACATGAGTTGGCTGTTGACTGCCCCTTCCTCAGTACACTAAGGTTCAGCTGGCTCTGGATTTAGTTGGTACCACGGTCTTGAGTTGCCAAACGACCCAGAAAAAACCTGAGTGTGTATCTGTAAAGTGCAGCAATCTGTTAAAATGCACTTTTGCTCTTTTAAAGACATATTCTGTTTGGTTTTGGTTTGTGAGCTTCTGAGTTACAGTGTTTATCTGAAGGAATTTGGGTAAAAGCACAGTTGCCTTTCTGTGGAGAAGAAATTCCCTTGGCTGGAGGTTTCTTAGGGAGTTCTTGGCTGTGATACTTTGCAGTATCCAGTTTCTTTCCTGTCTTTTGGAATCAGTCACCTTGCAGAGGTGTGATTTAGAATCAGGCTTAGATGGAAGCTGATGTTTTCCCACCCTGTTGTGCTCTGTCTCCTTGTCTGGGCTCATTCCCATCAAGGGAGACTGATTTCCACATAACGGACTTCTAAGGGTGCTTAATTACAATAACACCTGTTAAAAGAACATATCTTTTCCATATTATTTCCAGGAGGAATCCTAAAACAAGTGTCAGTATTACTTGCAAATACTAATTCATTGTGGTCTGGATTGTTTGAATTCATGAAAGTTGTGTCCAGTCCTGGTGCTAGGACAGTGTTAAACATACTTTACTGCAACTCATAAATAATTGGATTTAAAAAAAAAAAATAGGTCAGAGGAAATGAGATCTTTCTGTTGTGTTGAGCACAGAAAAATCATTATCATCAGTCATTTTTATAAGAAATTACTGTGGTGGAAGGTTCTAGTAGTTCAGGCAAGCTGCATTGATGGTGGGTCTGATTTGCAATGCATCCCATGCTTATTTTCCCTTTTCTGAAACACATCCAATATTGATAATGCCATAACTGAAATTACACAAAGATTTTTTTGTTCTTGTTGCCACTCGGAGTTAACCTTCTTCCTCCAAGATTAATGAAATACACTTAAAATAATTTATATGAGAAATTGTGTGCTGTAGTTGGGAATGTTTAGTGTAAATGGCTTCAAAATGGTGTTGGCTAATAAAGTGGCAGAAGCAGAACAGCCGTGCTAGGTAAGGTCATGATATAAAGGGGAAACATTAATCTCAGAAATAATGGTTGCAATTTGCATGTTGTTAAAATACTTTAGAAAAGGACAAAACTGAATGTAGATAAACTAAAGCGTCTGTGTGAGTGGTCACCTGCATGTTGAGACAAATAAAAGAAGCTGACATGTGTGGGGATAGTTAAAAGAGCTGTGGGAGCAGATCGCAGCCATCCCAGGGCATGGCGACTCTGCTTTGGCTATTGCAGAGCCAAACTCCCTTCAGAGGGTTAAAGGTCAAAGCCAACACAGGAAGGTTTTCTGCAGCAGGCTTCTGGTAAAAAATTGTAAACCTCAAAATGGTTATTTGGCAGTGGAGAAGGAAGGCTGATTTTAGCTATCCCAGTTAGCCCAGTTTTGCTAAAATGTGCCTTTCTACTCTTGCTCCCAGAGGCAGCTCCGAGGACCTGCCCACGCTGCTGCCTCCATGCCCAGAAGCCTCGAGCTGCAGCCCAGCAGTTTTCCCCCTTCCTTCTCTGTGTTTACACAGCCCTTGGACAACACTGGTTTTGTAGGAGAGAACATCACCTTCTTCTCCAGAAATATTTATATCTCTTGGTTAGAACAGAGGTGAAGTCCTTCTTTACAACCACAGACTTTTGCTACCAGAGTAAACATGCAAGGTGCTGGAGAGAGGCAGGAGGAAGGGCAGGACAGGAGCTTGTTTAGGTCTCGTGGTGTGTGTGTTTTACAGGTCAGTGCATGAACATTTTCAGAACTGCTGCAAGGCTTTGGGTTTGCTTGGTTTTGGCTGAAAGATGAAGAGAATTTCTTTTGGAGTTGCTTCCATACTGTCCTTCGGACTGTTTGTGCAGCGGCCCAAGGCTCTGGGGTGCTTTGGGAGCTGAGGCTGCCTCATGGTGTAGAATGAACTTGAATTTGAGGAAAGCCAGATTGGATGGAGCTCTGAGCAACCTGTTCTAGTGGTAGTATGTCCCTGCCCATGGCAAGTGGTCATTAAGATGGTCTTTAAGGCTCCTTCCAACCCAAACTATTCTACAAATTCTTGCACCTCCTCATAATTGATGTGTTAATCATTGAACCATGTTTGTCCCTGTACTGAAAAGTGCATGTTTCAAAGGAACTATTGCTGCTGTAAATTCTTCCAGGCAACACTGAATATGATCTAGCTCTTTTTTAAGACACTGATAAGTTTGTGGCAGTATTTCAGTTGTGGGAACTGATTTCTTCCTTTTTTTTAAGGCTGTGTATTTTTTCATCCTGCTGGAGTCAGGAGAGTTTCAAATGGTGGGAGGAAAAGTGGAATTATTTAACTGTTACTTACACAATAAAAAAGGAGAATTTGAAAGCTGTGCCTAGGTCTTCTCATATTTTGATGATGCTTGGCTTTTCCTTTTGGTTTATATTTAAAGTGTTCTCTGAAAGCATAATCACTTGATACTGCTAATTTAAATGTTTGCATGTGACACTTGCAAATTATGTAATTAAAAGGAACCCTTTACTGGTGTTTTTAGGAATCAGATACCAGCTTGATTGAGAGCATTTAAATGTCCACGTGTTTGAAAGGGAGGTACTGTGTTTTCTACTTAACAGAAAACTTCTTTGGGCAAATTATGAGTGCCAAGGTAAAATTTATCAGGCTGTAAACAAATGTTACACAATCTCTGTTAGCTTTCTGCCATCTGGCAAAACCCAGTGATTCTCAGACAGTCTTGTGCTCTTTACAGCAATGCTGTGCTTGGCAGCATGGAAAAAGCTGCCCACAGCTGGCAGTGCTGCCTGGGGAGGAGAAGGTGTGGTGGAGGAGCCACAAGTTCTTGTCCTCTGTCTCTCTATATGGACCAAAGCAAGTCCTTATGCTTGTAGGGGATGGGATGTGAGGTTTCCTCCTCCTGCTCCCAGACCAGGTACCTGCTGCTGGCACTGCAGGTACCTCCCCATGGCATTAGGGAGTTTCATATTTGTGAGGTGTTTGAATATTTGGAATTATCTTCAGATTATCAGTTCAAACTAAAGAGCTTGTGCAACTCCACAGCAGGGAGGACTAACGTGAGCACCCCTGGTGCTCCCATACAGGTTTGCTCACCCTTAATTAAGATTCCTGTAATAAACAGTGTCCACCGAGAGCTCCCTGATGGGAGCCGAGGAGCGCAGACAGGGAATTGCCTGAGCTGGGATTGCATGTCCCGTGGAAAGGAAGTGGATTCCTGCCTGCCTGTGGAACCTGATTCATCAAGGCACTTGGCATGTGCTCCAGAAGCCTTATAGGAAGAAACCCTGCAATGACCAAGTATTTGTTTAGCACATCCAGGAAAGGTGTGATCCCAGGATAAGAGAACTGGGAGACAGAGCGTCATTTGAAGAGAGTTCTATATTAAATAGCTCAGAATTGAGATGAATGATGAGAATGTAGAAGTGTTGTCAGCAGCTTTCCCCTGAGTGGGAACTGTGCCTGTTAGTCATGCCGTTTATCCTGATGATAAATTCAAAACTATTTGCAACATTATTTAGAGTATGAGGGAAAAAAAAAAAGCATTTTCCTTTACTCTTTGAGCTATGTCAAATGTAATATAAAACTATTTGATCTAAATTATTTCAATTGCAGTTGAATATTAGAGACATACTTAGAATTCTAATGTGCTTATAAACCAGGGAAAAAGATGAGGAGGGATCTTTTTATTTGCATGAAAATAGTGAACCCTGATGTAGATGCAGATGGATGTTTTTCCTTGGGTGCACATTGTCTATTGCTCCTGGGAGTACAGAATTGAATTCCATGAATACACAGTTCAATCTGGCCAGATGAATGTGGTACAGTTGCTCTACCTGCTGCAAATAAAGAGAACTGGAGATAAAAAAAGTTGAGAAATACTTAAATTTCTCTGCTTTTCTGCACTGGATTATGCTTGAGAATTGCAAGGACCACCTTGCAAGTGCTAATACAGGTTCTGTGGTTTTGGCAGCATGGACACAAAATAAAAAAGCTAATGGCACACAGCAAAAGCCCTGCTTGGAACCCATGAGCCCAGTGGTGCAGGGAGGGAGCTGAGGAGTCGATTTCATCCTCCCTTGCACCATGGAGACAGCTGTTTACACAACCAAGCTGTTTTAGAGTAGTGTTTGTCACAGGCTTTAAACCCAGAGCTTATTTACATCAATTGCTGCAAATCAGAGCACTTGGGCAAAGCTAAAATCTATTTATAGGGCACTTACCAGTACGTCAGGTGTTTCCCAGCTCCCTTGATGGTGGAGTAAGCCGACCCCCAGTGAAATAAAGAAATGCTTTTCTAGCTGGGCCTGCGAGCAGAGGCAGTAGAAACACAAGGCTTTGTATGCTGTCTTCAGTTCTTTGCTTTCCCATCAGTGGATGATTGCAGTTTGGGGGGGGTGGATTGATTTTGTTTGGGTTTTGAGAAGTAGAAGACTTAGCAATTGTCTCCAGGAAATGAAAAGGCAAGCAACAGGCACATCACCAAAGGAAAGGGGAAAAAAAAGAGGAAAAAAAGCTTTATTTCAGTTATTTATTCTTGAGATGTGCAGCAGGGTTCTTTAAAATTCCCATCACCCAGAGGGAGCTGATTGGCTTCCTTTTAATTTTGCTTCAAATAATAAAATCTTAGCTTGAAAAGCCAACTTGAGTGGGCTCTGCTCATCCAGAATCTCTTTCCCAAGTTGCTCTCGATACTGATTAGTGGATATAACAAAGAAAAATCTCATCACATTGCAAAAAACTGGGCTGGCTGGTCACGTCCTGTGTGTGTAAGAGCAAATAATGTGCAGGCTCAGAACAAAAGCACTAATGTTTGAAACCACGGCTGGGAAAGAAATACGATGGCTTATTGTGTTTGAAGAGCTTTCTTGAAATGCAGGGATAAGTGATGTGGGCAGCAGCTGGCCCTGGTTTAAATTCTTCTGCAAACCCTGGGCTGGGAGGGCACAGTTTAGTCTGGGCACAGAGAGCAGAGCCAGGCTGGTTAATTCAGCTGGGTTTGGTTTGGTTTTCAGCATAATCTGATGTGCGTGTTTGGATTTCTTTGTCTGCATTAAAAGTTGCATTTTAACAAATGTAGAGTAAATTTTATTTCTTAAGCATGAGACTGGAATGAGACAAAAACAATTCTGATGAGCTATTTAGCAATCCGCAGTATGAGAGAGACTTGGAGGAAAAAATCAATGTAAATTCATATTTAGTCCAAAATTCCATATTTTAGAAGCAGTAGTTATTTAAACTATTAATTTAAATATTTTGCAAATATTTCTGTTTCTTTTCTCATTTGAAATGCTTGATATCAGTGGAAGTCATCTACATTTTCCTAGACCAGAGATAGATTTCTATTAAAACAAATAGATGTTTTTTAAATTTAAAAAAAGTCATGTAATGGGTACGGTTGGAAGGGACCACAGTGGGTCATCTGAGCCAAGCACAATCTTTTCTATTTCTAACTTGAAATCTGTTTCTATTTGTTGTTTGTAGATATATTACAGCTAGGAGTGCTGTTACAAAGCATGAACTGTGCTGTCTAAAATAGACTCCTTTAGAAATGTGGGAAATGGTTTTGTCTATTTTTTTTACGTGCCTGTCATCTTTTAAAAGTGACTTTTTCTCCTGAAGGGAAGAGCTGGGTGGTGCTCACAAGCCTTGTCTGGTAGGAATGAAGTGTCAGCAGCTGACTGCAATTCCATTGTCTTGGAGAAGCCGCCACAGACCAGCCAGAGGACATTAAATTGGAGTGACTGTCAGCCAGGGGAGGTGAAACATGTGCAAATAAAGACCCCAAGGAGAGGGACAGAGCTCTGAAATCACATTAGGATGTTGTGAGTTGGTGCCAGCCCCACAGCACTGCACGCACTACCTTGGCCACGGATTCTCAGCCCTGTGCCAGGACACGCTCCAGGCAAAGGCACATGAGCACCAGGGAACCCTCAGGGCCTGGGAAGAGGAGAGATGTCTTCTCCAAATAGCATCTGGCAAAGCCCGGACAAGATGTGGGGGCAAAGAGCTCCTTGTGCAATCTTAGCAGCTGTTTGGTTTTATTGGGAAACAGCTAAGCCAGGAAAAAGTCCAACAAGCAGCAATTAGTAATGCTGGTGCAGTTTTCGTGCATTGATGTATTTATTTTTCTACTCTTTCTACATCTGTATTTACTTAACTTCTAGCTGAAATCCAAACAGTTGCTTCTTTGAAGGGATTTGAAATGCTGTGTGAACCACCTTCAGTTATGGAGTTCAGCTGATGTTGGACTATTTCAGAATGACAGAATCATTAAGGTTGGAAAAGACCTCTGAGCTCATCGAGTCCAACTCTGAGCAGAGCACTGAGTGCCACGTCCAGGCATTTCTTTACCAGGGATGGTGACTCCATCACCTCCCCTGGCAGTCCAAACCAATGTTTAACAACCTCTTCCACGGAGAAATTCTTTCTGATGTCCAGGCTGAACCCGGTGTAGCTACACCCAACCCAGCAAAGCATTTTTACCTCGTGACATTTCATTTTTAGTGTGTTTCTCCATTTTCTTTCAGAAAGTTTCTTTGTAGTTAGTCTCATTCTGTGAAAATTGCACGTGAAGTCCCCCTAAACCAGGAGCTCAGTTCAGTGATATGCAGCCTGCACCACTGCATGTCTTTGTTCTGGATCCTGCATTAACCTGTAATCAGTTTAAATATAGTTTATAATCTATTTACAATTCCATTCCTTTATCTAGGACATGTTTCTTTGAGGAAGAAATTGCATTTGACAGCGTACTTCATGTTTGAGAGTAGAAATCCAATTTGTCTGATCCTAGAAAGCTGGCTCCCATGTTTCTGTTAATGAAAACCCTCACGTCATCCTGCTGTCCTAAGCAGCAGGAATGACCACTAACCATCCATTACCCTGGCTCAGCATGTCACAGCCGAAGCCCCAGACAGATGGGAAGATGGATGTAAACAAATCCCTGACCGCCTGCCAGTCTGATGTTCCCCTTCAGAGCATTACCATCTAATTCCATCAATATTTTCATGTTTTTCTCCGTGTATTTAAAGCCCAAACCGCGTTCGCTTCTGTAGCTGCAGGGCTATTTATTGCCATTATTTCGGGGATGAAAGAGCTGACTTAAAGTGAAGGATCAAGAGACGTTATCTGCAGTACTATCAGTGTAGCCTTTTTGCTGTGCTTTATAATGAGCTGCAGACTGGCAGGCACAGCACAGAGAGTGTTTGCAAATGTGTATGTTTTGTTTAAAAGCTGAGGAGCAGAACAGTTATTATTTTGGGATCTGTGCCTAATGCAATTTTCCAGTAGTAACTAAATCAGACAGTGCCCTCAATATTTGTTTGCTTTTTTTGCAGTGAAGTAGGAATACTGTGGATATTGTAATATGGGAGTGAAGCACTAAGCAGGAGCAGTATTTACAAAGGCCTTTGTATTTGTGTTACTCAAGTATTTCTTCTCCATTACACTTCACTAATGACCTTTCAAGTCCTTTCCAAGTTTACATTTCTTCAGTTTTATGAATCTTATTTATAAAAAATAAGCTCTCATTCATTCTTTCCTCCAACAACCTTTAAATTATGGAAGAGTACTTGTAATTCTAAGTAAATCTTGCATATTGGAATAGTAAATTGTTCTAAATTGATGATCTGCTGTAGAGCTTAACCTTGGTGATCAGTGAGGAGTTTATGTAACATCTCATCTGTTTCTCCTAAACCTGGGAGGAAAATCCTGACAGCCTTGTCACATTTGCTTTCCTAACCTGGAATATCTCAACCTAATTGTGCATCTCTGAATCATCAGTTACTTCTTTTTCTTGGAGAAACGGAGATTGTTCTTAACTGTCAACACCCAGGTAAAACAGAATGGGAAGACCAAAAGTTTTTAAAGCTATGCAGGAGGCATAAGAAGGATTATCTGAATAAACTTTCTTGCTGCGTGCAAGTCTGATAATTGAAGGAAGACACATCTGCTGCCACTGAGTTTCTGTTCTTGGTTTACATGACTCCTTGGCTTTCTGTTCTGAATTGTTTGATATCAAATACAGACATCTTGGAAAGAGGACCTGCAGGAATGCAACTTCCCAAAGGCACTGCCTGACATGGGAATGTTGGAGTTAGTGCTGTTCTAGTTCTAGCCTCCAGCTCTGAGGATCTGCAGCAGCTGGAGATAAGTAAATGGTGTGGTGGTTCATGTTATGGCACTGAGGAAATGAATTATGTCAAGTTTGTGTCACTTAATCAAGAATGTAGAATGTCCTGGTAGCACAATTTCCTAATCGAGCTTTGCCTGTTTCTTAGTTCCTGACTGGGAAATGGTATTAACACTGGGATGCTGGATTTTCTGCTTAAAAAAAAAGAAGGCTGAAAAGAGGCAGAGTTGAAATGTGTTTTTGGAAAAGACCCTGAGTTAAGTGGAATGGAGCTCAGTTGCCAACAGAACAGAAGGCTCTTGAAATCACCAGCCTGAGAAGGTGCTGGACATGGCACTGTTATATTATTTTCCTCTCCACCTTCAACTTAATTTGGTCCTGTCTCGAACCTCCTTTCCTTGGCAGAGGTCTCTGCACAGGTGTAGAACAAGTTTTTTCTTCAAGCAGCTCAACTGCAGCGTTTGTGGGAGCACCGCCCTTCCTCGTCAGGCATGACCATGTTCCTTTTTGGTAGAAGATCACAGTGTCTTTTTAATAAGCCATCTCAGTTGAGCTGTGATGTTTAAAACAATTTGATGACTGTACCTGGAAGCAAATTACAAAAGGATGTCTCAAAACTTCTTGAGTGAAATAGTGGCTAAATAAACACTGCCCTGGGCATAGAGTTAAGGGCTGTAGGGAGAGTCCATTCTGCAAATGCTTCTCTCTCTTCCAAGGTCCATGGAGGTAGTTCCGCTTTGTATCCCTGGCTAATCTCTGACTGAGGGTGCTGGTAATTAATCAGGGACTCTGATCGTGAAGGATGTGCAACCAAACGCTAATTGTGCAGGAATTAGCAGCAGAGGAGGAGGCCATGTGGAGAGCATGTCATACATAAGGTTATACTGCCTCGTGAGAATACAAATTACGTGGTGCTGAAATCTGAAAAGCTGAGCAAGTTGTCAAGGAGCAGGTGAGGTCTGAAGAACCACGTGTGGAGATTTACAGAGAGAGAGGGTGGAACAGGAGTTTCTTCTGGGAATGACAGCAGCTCTCTGGGTTTGATGAGCCATTCCAGAACATGGGAGATGCAGCTGCCTGGTCCCCCTCTCACATCCAGACTGTTGAATCACAAGCAGTTTAATTGCTCTCAGTGCAGTGACTCTCTGTGTGTTTTAAAAGCCAAAGACATGAAACATCAGCACTTTCAAAACAGCTCTGATTGCATCCTTGCATTTTGTTTTGCTGCAGTGTGTTCTCCTTGGAGTGCAGTTCTGGAGCTTTGGAGTTCAATTGCTTTTAATTGTATTTAGAAATCAAGTTCTTAAAGTACTAATAGGTTGAATAAGAGCTTCTTTTAAAAAAAAAAATAATTTCAAAGCACTTGTTTTTCCTTACTGAATTTTCATGTTAATGGCTGGTGGTTTAATGAGAAGATCCTTGCTAAGATTTACAAGCAAGCCAAAGTTTATAATGGAAGTTCAGATAAGCAGCTGAGCCACAAACTTTGGATAAAATAAATGCTTACAACTCAGCTTCATTTTGTTTCTGAGCCCCTGTGCCAGCTACAAGAATTCTCATCGAAACTATTTTGACAGAACTCAGAGCATGACTAATACTTGGTGGGAAAGATTTGTGAAAACAAAAATGGCCCAAGGAGTTCAGACCTGCAACAAAATACTGAACAGAATAAAATCCCAAACTTCTCATGCATCAAATAACCTTTTCCCCCAAGGAAGAGTATTATGGCTCCAGTGTAGAAAATGCAGCACAGCCTTTTTTGAAGAACATCAGTGACCAAAATGTTCTACATATTGGAGACATCTACAGGGAATGTATTTTTTTAAATCAAATTATCTTACTCATGCAAACTGCCTCTTCCAGATAAACAAAACCAGACAGGCTGTAAGCAGATTATTAAAATATTGGACAATTAAAGCAAACTCTTGGAAATACAAACAATTTTGTGTGTTCTCAGTTTAACCTAAAGGCTTCTACCACAAGTATATGCAAACCAGGCCTTGTAAACATCTCAGCTACACAAGTTCTAGTACCCATTCAGCAGCAATTACCAGCAGCAATTACTCAAGACTTAACCTCACGTTAGAATAAAGTTTCCATCCAAACTAAATTGAGAACTGTGAGTTGAAGTCGTTCTGCCACCTAGTCAGGAGCACTCAGCATCATGGAAAATCGGTGCTCCCAAGCAGCAGATTCCATGAGTAAATTCCTTTAATCACAGAGGTGCTTGCTCTGGTTTATGCATTGTAAGGAAGCCAGAAGGAGAGGAAGTAATGATTCTGTAAGCTATCCAGTGTCAGGCTCTGTATCCCGCACTGGAATTTGAAGTGGAGATGGCAGATAATGATATAGAAACAGAGAGTCTGCTCAAAGCACCTTTATAACCATGTTCATAGGAACTCAGGGAAGGAGGAAAGCTCTCCTGTGAGAATTTATTATATAGAGGAGTGTCTATTACTCTGTGGGATTTGTCTAGTTGAATTTTATAAAATCATCCTCAGTTCTGTGTAGCAAGGCCATTTCTTGGAGTTTATCTCTCTGCATAAAATACAAGATTAATGATACAAACCAGTGCTGATGCAGTTGGTTTTGTTGCTTGATTTTGGTTTTAATAGAGACAATTTAGGCTTTGCTCTCACTGTTATTTTGGCTGAATGTATGTGCATGCTTATGTTGTCATTCCCTCTGAAAGAATTGGTTTAATCTCAGTTTGCCATGTTTCCAGGACATAGCTGGGACTATAATACTACTTCTCATGGTGCCATTATTCTCACCTGCTGGGAATTCCAGGATGCACGACTCCACATGTGGCTGAGCCTCATAGAAACAGGGTTGAGTGTGCTCAGTCCTTCATATAGCACTCCTCCAAAAAGGAGCTAATGCTTCCCTGTGGGCATGACAAAGGAGCTGTGGAGTTACGTTTGCCAAGAGCTCTGGGCTTGTAAGAGTTCCCCTGTGGGCCTCCCTAGCTCTCAGCCCAATAACTCACCTGGAAGCACAGCTCCTCAGAAACCCGAGGTGAGATTCAGCTCTTTGGAGCCTGATGAACTTCAGAGGTTTTACTACAAAAACTTGGATAGTAAAAGCTCTAGTACAAACACAGCTGTCGAAGCAAATCAGTTCTTTTACTGGCAGGCACTTGTTTTCTTTGGTGAAACAGTTTTATTGACAAAGTAACTTAATGTGAGCATGAAACTGCCTGCACTGAGTTGTCTGCTGGTACCTTCCAGTGAGGCTCAAAGATTGGCAGACCTTGAGTTTTGGGTAGGGAAGAGCCACCTGCGACTGCTGAGTGACAGGAACTAAGAATTAGTGTTCCCAGTATACAAAATAGGAGGTTGTGATTGATTGCTGCTGTCAGTTAAACAAGGAGGAAAATTCTGCAATCCACACTAATGGACTTGAGAGACTGAAATTATATTTAGGAGTGAAAAATGCCCTGGCTCATCCACTCAGTTGTAACTGTATACTTGCAATTCCTTCATCTGGACTGGACCTAAAATGTGTACTTTGGTGATCAGATTAAATGAAATTTTAATGATCAGCTGGGGTTATACAAAATGCTAATTAAACCCAGGGAAGTCTATTAATATAATTTGCCTTGGGACAAAACAATTTAAGAACTGGAAACGTTATTTGTAGAGTCCTGTCATTTCCTAAGTACAGTGTTTGAGTCTGGAGACAAGAGACAAAAAGTGGAATTCTTTGTGTAGAACTGAGGGTGACTGTGAGTGTATTTTTTATGTTTTCTGCCTTCTGGGTGTCATTAGTTCACTCCTGACTTCTGGCACCAACATGAGGTAGCTCTGTACATTTTAAGCAGCACAAAAAGGAACCCTCATGACTTGGTTTGAAGAAATGCCCTCTTTACCAGCAAACATGCCTGGAAGTTGAGTGGGCATTGGAAAACAAAAAAGGGACTCAAATACCATTTGGATTTGTGTTTAACTCTTCTCCTGTCAGATTATTTGCCTGAAAATGAGTTTTGTAAAGCTTAGGTATAGCTGTTTGTGCTTTTTTCTGGTGGATTTCCTGTCCTTCAAGGGCTTGTCAAAAGGAAATTTGTATTTACTTCATTCTGTTTTTTATTCTGTGTTTTAGAAAATGTTTAACTTTCAAATTTCTAAGGAAATAAAGAGAAGAAAATGTTGGATTCCTTGTTTACTATTACTTTGGAGGAGTGGTGGAGAATGAATCATTCATCTTTTTGACTTCCAAGAGTCTAACACAGGCTCTTTGGCATTAAAAAGAAAATCAATAATAATAGAAAAAATCATTAAAAAGATGGTAGGACCTAATAATCTTCAGATGTCCCAGCCAGCACTGCAAACAGGTTACAAAGCTGGAGTTTAAACCTGTAAATAGTTGTTTTTTCTTCCACAGCTGACATATTTAAGGTCACCCATCTTGTGACGTGGCAGGCATTTCTTTCTGCCCGATCAATACCACTACAAAAGTGCTCACGTAGCATCTTTAAACCCCTTTGGCATCTTCTTCTGGTCTTTGATGAAAAAGGGCAAATGCGTGAGGCATCTTATCTGAGCTCCTTCAGAGCATTATAAAACATTTTATTTTAGCACTATGAAATGTTGTGTCCTTAAATATATGTGTGAATTGTACTGAGGCAGTTCCGGTCTCCGTTTTTAAGCTGAGATGATTCAAATTGGAAAATTCCATTTTAGGAACTTCAGATAAAGTTTGAAAAGCATCAGAGTTACTTGTCCGGAATTCACATTTGAAATTGAGCAGAATGTAAAGATTACTCTAGGATTAATGTTAGGAATTCAGAACAAAATGTCAGTTGAGAACTGGTGGATTTTTTCCAGAATTTTTCATATTTAATATCTCCATTAGGCTTCAATGTTAATTTAAGAATCCTATCTTTGTAAAACAGCTCAAAAATGTTTTTTAATAAGGGCATACAAGGGGAAAACATCCACAGCTATGTCAGTTCCACATAAAAATTAACAGAATTTCTTAAACAGCTGAACTATTCTCTGACTGCTATCCCTCTGCTGACTTTGGTTTGATGTACAGGTTTACATTCTGCACTCTGAAGTGCTAATGAAGGAGTGAGAAAGTGAATTTTGGTTTCTGTTACAGACTGATTTCAAACCCTGTGAGCCATGTAAGCCCTTTCTTTGTCGGTAGTTGATGTAGGATGGAGCCACAGCAGCAGAGGAGCTCCATGATCCTTTGGGAAATAATGTTGGACAGGCAGCCCTCTTCCATGGGGCTTCGTAAACATAAACAGGACTTTAATAGAGATGCTTTGGTCTCTGGCTAGCTGGTGATTAATCATTTAAAAGTAACTAAAGTTGAACCTCAGAGACAAGCAGCCACAGAATCAAAAATTCACATGGGGTTTTCACAGCAGGGTGAATAAATGTGCAAAACCAGCCTCTTGTGGAGGAGTTTTGTGCTCTTACTGCTCTGCCCCACCAGGAAATACTTAACACTGCTGTGCTGTTATTAAAGAAGTGTATGAAGAAATCAAGGAAGTTTAAAACCAAACAGAAAAGTAATGAAAAAGGATCTCCTGAGCCAGATGTGTCTGTTTATATTGCAATTGCTGGATGAAGATTCGTGACTTAATATAGGTTCTGTTCTTAATATAGTAATTGATTATTAAATTTGCCCTTTGTGGAAACCATTCCTAAGAGAGGAGCAAAAAATAAATCAACCCCATGCTCATCCTCCTGGAATATCAACAAAAGTGAGTTTGAGCTGTCAGGGTATCTGTCTGTGCCTGATGTTCTGGTGACCCACCAAAAAGAAATAGATAAAAAAATCTTTTAAAATGTATTTTTGGTGTGTATAAACAAGAAACCACCGGCACAAAAGGACTAAAGCACTTGTTCTGCAAGGGCTCTGCTGCTTATTGTGATGCCTTGGATTTATTTTATGAAGTGTGAAGCTTGGGAAAGGGTTTGTTATCATTTCTCCTGGTCTCCCAGGAGCTGGAAGCTGCTGCTGTCACCAAGGCAAGAATAATGGTACAAGATGGATGAAGGTGGTACCAAGAAGAAATTTTCCATGCTTTATCTTCAAAGCAATGATTGGTATTTGCCAGGAGTTACACGAAACTTTTGTAGGTTGGTTGTGCAGAAATTAAGCATACAAGACATTTAAAAATGGAGAAAGCCCAGTAATTTATCATGTAGGTATGAGTTTAGGTCCTGGTCAACATGAAAAATTAGTTGTACTGGATGAGTTTAAGCATGTCTCTGAAATTAAAAGTGTAGGTTTTTTTCTTTGTACTAGTAGTAATGACTAAATGTTGAAATTTGTTGTTTAAAAATTATATCAGACAGCAGTAATTCTGAGAAAAATCTGGAGGCTACAAGTCTAATATTGCAAATTATCTCTATATGTGTATGTGAGTAGAATGTCTAATGTATAAGTGTATATAGCTCTGTAGTGTTAATGGACACATACACACTACACATTGCAAATTAAAGGAAATTTGGTGAAGTACACTACAAATTATTACAACTGTAATCACTGCTTTATGCAGAAAGCAGGAAATACTTGTTTTTCACTCATCTGAGTAATGGCCAAGAGCAGTGACAGAGCAGAGTTTATAAAACAAGGAGAAGAAAAACAATATCCTCTGCAGCTGAAGGAACCCAAACACTCCTTATCTTCCCTGCCGTGTTCTGGGGGAGAACAAGTGGCAGCAACCATCAAAGTAGGCAGCACTGGCTGTGGACAGGATGTGGGTGACAAAGCGATAATTAAATCCCTTTCTCTGGCTGCCTGAGCCTGCTTTCAACTCCACAGCACAGTTAAAATGTCTTGCCTTTGCAGAAGCTCAGCCTGGTCTCTGCTTTAGAAACCCAGAACTTTGTTGCTGTGAAAGCTTTTTTTCCCAGACAAGTCTCCCAAGTGGTTCTGGTTTCCTCCTCTCCCAGCTGAGGATGCATCTCACTGGTGCTTTTCCTGACTTGTACGTGGAGGCTTCAAGACAGTCAGCAGCAGTCACTTTATTTCTGCAGGCAAGTGCCCAAGGACCTGAAAGTCCTTTACCCAAATTAGCTCTTCCCTAAGCACTTCCTTTGGGAATTATGTGTTCCCCTGGACTACATAAAATGTGATAAGGTAACATTTGCTTATACAGAAATGCAGTAAACCTCACATTTTTTCGCATCTGTCACGGTTTTATTTAATTAAGTGGCACTACTCTAATCATCAATTAACTGCCTGAAGTTTGGATGGTGCTTCATTGACTCAGGACAAGCCTGATGCTAGGGTTTTTTTTTAATGTAACAATAGTAATTGAAGTTTTATCATGCAGAGCTTAGTCCTGTCTGTAAGGGAACATCAGGCTGTGTGCTGAGCTCTCTCCTGACATCGATCCCAAGAGACTCTCCCTGGCTATCCTGAGTCACTGCCATGTGTTGAGAAGTCTCTCAGGCCCAGCTCCAGGAAAGCACTCAGGCATGTATAGAACTTGTGATTGTAGCTTCAATTGGTCATTGACATCAGTGGGAATACTGACGTAATATAAATTATGTACATGATTAAGTGCTTGGCTGGGCAAAGGCCTGAGCTAATTCTCTTTTGTAAGCAGATTTGGACACAAATTGACACTACATTTCTGTTTTCTTTAATTTATTATAGGAATTTAGGGTGAAGGTAATTTAATCTCCCATCAAAGACTTCAGCAAACACAAGCATTAGAACAAAACATTTTAAAGTAATTATAATAGAGCTTGTCAAAACCACTTAGCATCATGTAGCTGTTACTGGGCCCAAGCTCTTAGTTTAAGTTATCTGAGACCTTGAAGGGATGCTTGAAAGTAGATGATTAAATATAACAGCAAAAGAATGCTATCTTATTTCTGGTTATTAAATTTAGGGAATAATGTATCTGCACAGAGGCAGAACTGTATTCAAGTTATCCATCTACATCACAACTCTCTGTGTACCTTTGTGATCAAATCACCTTTCCTGGGTGAGGTCAAGGTGTGAAACCAACCCACAGCTTTGGAGCCAGCTGAGGGTGTGCTGTGTATTCTTTACCTCTATCTCTGAAACTGCTGTGCTGCACGGAGTTTTTGGCATCTGAGTGAAATGTTGGTGCCTGGATTTAAGTGTTGGTGCCCGGATTTAAATGTTGATGCCCATATCTGAGCTGACTCCATTTTGCTTCGTACGTATTCCGGCAATGTTGAGGTGCTGCTGGTGGAGGGAAGGAGGAGAAGCTGGATGCCTGCAGGTTTGATTCAGTGCTTTGTAAAATGGCCACGTTGCTGTGTCTGATTGCTCTATGCAGGGTTATGATTGTGGCTGAGATGCTTTCATTTATTAAATGGGTGTGAGCTAGTGTTTATAAAAAAAATCTGCATGACAGGCTCAATTTTCAAGGCATACAGGCAATAATTCTGTACCAAACAACAGGCTATGGCTGTCTTGGGTAAATGCTTATTACTAGAAAATACTAAGTGAACTGGTTGGCTTTCTTTCAAAACTTAAAAGCAGTGGTGCTTTCTCTTGGAGCTGAACACTTGCTAAATGATTTTTCACTCTTTCACTGATGGCGAGAGAAACAAGAGCTGTATTCTGTCTTCACATAATTTCTGTGAAGCTTATGGTATTATTTCAAATAGGATGTTTTCTGAAAATGGTGCAGTTGAGGCTTTGATTTTTTTCAGTATATGTATATTTAAGTTGCCTTTATTCATGGTATCACTTTTTATTTGCCATATGTCCCAGAAGTAAGGGTTCTTCATGCAAGAAGAGCCTCCTCAACCAGGAGATTTTCTGGCCACATGAGGTGGCTGGAGCTGGTGTCATGAGCACCAAACATGTGCCTCATTTAGCTCTTATTCTGTTTTGGTAATGTCACTTCATCATACACCGAATCACAGAATTGTTTGGGTTTTAAGGGACCTTAAAGACCACCTGGTCCAACCCCCCCTGCCATGGGCTGGGACATCTCTCACTCTCCCAGGTTGCTCTAAGCCCCATCCAACCTGGCCTTGGGCACTTCCAGGGATGGGGCATCCACACCTTTTCTGGACAACCTGTGCCAGGGCCTCCCCACCCTCACAGGAAAGAATTCCACCATTGGTTTTGTGAGAAGAGGACATTAAAGAAAAAAAAAAATCTATTTTCCAGAAGTTTTGTAAACAGAAGTGTTGTGTAAAAGGAGAAGCTATTGACAATTTCTACGCTCTAAAACACATTATTGAGCTTTATACCCCAGGAGGTCCATCCAGTCAGTTGTAAAGTCTGCTCTGCTGCCCCAGAGTTTCTCCAGAGTGCTCTGGAACTCAGCAGTCCTGGTTCTGCAGGTCAGCTCCATCCATGTGGCACCACAAGGTGTTCACCCTCTCTGAGCACCTTGGTGGTGGGAGCTCTGCTGTTCATCCCAGGAGGAGCTGTGGAAATCCAGCCCACGATTCCCCAGCTGAATTCACAGTTGAGGTGGATTAGGTGTTTGAAAATTAGTTTCAAGCTGAGTTAACTCAATAGCAAAATTGTCTATCAATATTAAAGTGAGGAAGTTACTTGGTATTTCTGCTCGAAGAATGGATCGAATCAGAGTAAGTCACTCTGATGGTTAATTGCCTGCAGAAATAAAAGGATGTGACCTTTTCCAGCTCTCGGTTTAGCTTTGCTTTACAGGCAGTAGCTCTTGTGCAGGCTTCTGTTTGGACAGCTCTTGCATTTTCTCCCAATTAATTCCCATCCGGGTTGCTGGAAGTAATAAATCAAGCTTTTGGAAAACCAAACAATATTAGTCTTTTGGGGAGAAATGAATAAAGTGAGGTGGATCCTGGCTTTACCATACAATTGCTATCTATCTCCTGCTCTGGCACATGGAAGAATGAGCAGAGAAGCACATTTTTCCATGTAGCCTTTTAAGACATAGCTTGAGTACGTGAACTTTGCTGGTCCCAAAAGTTTTGGGAAAAGAAAGCTGTCAGTTCTGTCCCAGACTAGCAGTACCTGTTAGTGGGAATATAACCAGCTCCAGAGCCTGGGTCAGCACAACAGGTTTTCATCTCATTTCATGGAGCAAAAGCCATGTGCACATTCCTGTTAGAGCTTTTGATTTTTTGGAAAATCTTCTGTGTTTTGTGCTGTGCACTCACTTTTGCTTTTTTTAAAAAAAAAATTGCAAATAGCAAATGTGTTTTGAAAAATTATATATAGCCACATTCAGTCTGTGAAATCTTTCTGCTTTTTTCTGCTTGCAGCAATTTTATCATTATGTCACTTCCTAAAGATTTAGTTATTGACAGTCAGCAGGACACAGCCTTGGTGTTACTTGGGTGATTTTGAAAATGAGCTATTCTTTTTTAAAAAACAAAACACTTTTCTAACTAAACTCAGCACCAAACACAGATTTTATTTGCCGCTTCAGTACAGAAGCAGTTGCTGTGTTTGCCAGAGGACAAGATTCACCTCGGAGATGACACTTGCTGATTGTGAATGAGAAGGGCATTTTCTTAAATTGGGAAATGTTTTTTTGCTGATGGAAATATTATACACTGCTGTCAGTGGGAGGGAAGGGAGTTCGTGTGAGAGAAGGAATATCCAGTAATAACTTGAATCCCCTTGGGGTCAGTTGGAATATTTTACAGTACAGAGGTTCTGACCCTATAGTGAAAGCCTCAGGTTGTACTGACTTTTGCTCATATTTCTCAGCAGTAGTACACAGAGGTCAAAACAGCAGATTCTGACCTAATTATTGAAGAACAATATTTCAGTTTCCCTGAGGTACCTCAGGGTCAGCTGTGTAACTTTTAATAGGCAAATATTTCAAAGAGGTGCTAAGTTATAAGCTTAATACTCTATTAAAAAAAAAAGTTTTCACACTGTGCCTGCATTGGGGCTTCCAAGTGCCTGAAATTTCTCTTTAATTGTTGTAGTGGCTAAAGTCTGTGGTTTAGGGCAATGTGCTGCTGGATTGTGTGACTGCAGCTAAAGTTCATGGAGAATTTTAGTTTATTTCTTTGTGTCATCTCCTTGCAAAGATTGCATGTGACCAGCTCTTTGCCTGTCCAGAAGTGTGGTTGTACTTGTTTTAAAACTTAATAAACCATGTTGTCCTGGATTCAGCTTAAATAATTAAAATTGTGCCATTTGATACAAGACTATGACAATAAATTGTTGTAGCTCTTTTGGAGTAAAAACTCCCAGTAATTCTAGAACAGTTACAGGGAAAATAGAGTGTGCCTTTTAGGCAGGTAAAAAATACCAACAACTTTTTAATATTTTCTTTTCTATGTGCTCCTAGTCATGAGGTGGAGGTGGGCACATCTCAGTTTACAAACTTAGCACTGTCATGAGTCCACCCAGCCTTGCCACAAACATGGACACAGTCCTTTCTGGATGGAGCAACACTGTTGACACATTCTGTACAAACAGCCTTAATGAATGTGAGTCACTTTATTCTTGGAATTCATTTCTGCTCTGCAAATGGACATAATTATGTGGCTAAACTGAGAGGAGCCATAAACAAAACAGAACTGTCAACCAAGTCCTGCAGGAAGCGATGGGCTGAGAGCCTCACCGTCCCTGGCCTGTGGAAAAAGGGCTGCCAGGAGAGTCATGGGAAGCAAAGATGGGATGGGGAAGGACCATCTTGGGCTCTGTGGACAGGGTCAGCAAGGAGGAGCTGAGGGAACAGCAGCTGCCATCCATGCAGGAATGGGTTTTCATTTGCCTTCACTCCGCACATTCTGCCAGGAAGCTCTCCTAGTGATGGGATTCTGCCTTCCACATCATGGGGGTTAGTCAGGCATGTTGTCCCAGGAAGGGATCTTTGGAATTGGCTGAGGCATTTGGAAACCCAAATGCTGTTTGTTGGTTCATCTGCTTTACCTGAGCAGAGGTTGCTTTTTAATTGCATCCTTGGTGATAGATTATTCATGGAACACAGGAATTGGATGGATGTAATTTTGCTTCAGGTTGCTGTGCCCCTCAATTCCTGTACAGCTCTGTTTTTACAAGGTGACTTTAGCCTTTTCAGGAGCTTTCAGGGTGGCATCAAAGTGCTCATTGTGGGAGAACTTTAAGCCCATCCCTGTACTTGTCTGATAAACGCAGGAGGGCAAAAGACAGGAAGGTGTGATAGAAAAAAAAAAAGGTGTGATAGAAAGAAAAAAAAAAGCTGAAATAAGGACCCTGTTTTATACTCCAGGATTGCAAGAAAAAGGAGCTTTGTCACTTTTAGGCAGCAGAGCCCTGCAAGCAGAGAAGGCAGTGCTGCTGAAATGCCTGTGCAGTCCATCTCAAACTTCCTCTCCCCAGTTCCTCCAGCAGCTCGGAGGAGACAGGGCTGGAGCGTGACCTCCCTCCATGCGTTTATCTTTGCATGGCCTCTTCCCTCATTTCCTCCGACCAACATATTGGCAGCAGCTGTCACTCATCCAACCCCGAGCTGGCACTGGCAGTGCTGGGAGGGCAAGGGGGCACTTGTGCTCCCTCCTTCCCACCAGCTCCTGTGCCAGGCCGGCATTCAGAGCACTACAATGGGATATTGTGCTGCTGGGATTGCATGCTACTGTTTGGATGGGGTGGGGAAGGGGTCATTATTTTTTTTGTACAGTGGGAGCCAGCAATCTGGAACAAACTGCTTTAGAAAGCACCCAATGTGCCTTTGATTATTACCAAAATAAGAAATGCATTATCTGGCAAAAAGGCTCCATGCTGCTTATGTTGTGGAGGGCTTTTTTCTTCTGCCCTTTTGGGATATTTTTACGATGCAAAAAAGACTCAGGAAACCCTCTGAGGAATGTTAGTGTTCAACCTTTTGTAAGGGGAGGACTTGCTACTAATGGTTGGTAATTATACCTTTTTTTTTTCCCAAGGAAATTCACAAATCTGACTTCTTTGTCTTTGGGAAGGCAGCAGTCCCTTTGTGTGTGGTTAAATGGTTGGTTTGCTTCAGAGCAAGCCTGCAGAAACATTGTTTGGAACCAAAAAGAAGTGAAAGTTGGCAGCCTAATTACTGAGCTGAGGTGCCTCTAGAGACAAGTAAGGTGCCACACAGCTTTCTGAGGGAATCAGCCCATTCAGCTCCAGAAACACGTGGGAAGATTCAGTAAAAGCAGAGATATTCTAGAGTTTGAGCAATCAGAAGAGGAAAATCAATATTGTCCATTAAGGTCACTGTCATAATTAGCAGTGAATAGATGTCAGAGCCTGCTGTGCAGTGTTCCCATATCAGCCAGGCTTTGGCTACTATGTCCAGCAATGTCCATTGGGATTTCCAGCACCCAGACTTCCCTTCAGAAGTGTTCAGGACTGATGTGCAATTGACCCTCATCCTCCCCTCCCACCCCTTCATCATCCCCACATGTAATTGCTTCAAGTTTCCTCTGGTGATTTCAAAGAGGAAATGATAAAACATTTCCAGCACACCTTGACCTTCGATGGTCACACAGTACAAATTTATTGTTGGGGTTTTGTCTTAGTAATTGTCCTGAAGTTTCACAGTAACTGTTGTGATATGGGGGACTTGGTGTTGCTCTGTTTCAGACATGTAAATCAACTATCTAGTTTTATTTCTCCTTAATTTTGGGGATATTTGTGCATTTACATAGTTTTGACTCATCTTCTAGTGGTGTGACTACTTTTTCTCTGGCCATGGAGATTTGAGAGAAATTCTTCAGCATTGGCAACACTTCAGATAGTAGTTTGTGCTGTCATTTTAGGAATGTTGTAGTTCCATTTCACCAATCTTTTATGTACGTTAGTAAAAATGTAAGTCTTGTAAATAACCAGAATTGTGGCGTGGTAATGGTTTGGGATTTTTAAAAAATGTTTGGGTTTTTTTTTCCTTTTAACATTACAGACAGGTAGCCAAACCCCTTTAGGCTTTTAGGAGCTAGGTTATGATCTACAGCAGAGCTGTGTGTTGAAGCTGCCCTGTTCTCTGTGCTGCCCATCACACAAGAAACCAGAAAAGGACAGAGCTCAAGGGAGACTCTTCGCCCTCCTGGTTCTGCACCCCAAGGCAAAACACCATTATGATTTCATTTGAGACTTGGGGAAGGAAGTAGTTCTGAAAAGTAAACAGAAATGGGTAATTTTGTCATATTTGACATGTTACATAAAATAACATGCTCCTGCATGACCTGCCAGATTTGCATTTGTCTTCACTATATTCAGCTCTTTTTAAGAGGAACTAAATGTCACTGAATGCTGAAGTCTTGCTGGTGCTTTTTCAGGTGAGCCTTTCACTTTGCCTGTGCACTCCTGCATTTGTTTGTCCATGTCCAGTGCAGCTCTGTTTGCACTCCTCTGTTCCTGCTGCCCCAGTCACCCTTAAACATCAGCACACACTTCTTTGTGTCTGGGCAGGGGAACTTGTTATAACTCCGGGTGTCAGGTGTCACTGGTTCTTGGCTAAGAGGACACCTCAGTGTTGAATAATGCTGGCTTTGTATCAGCACCTTGGTTCACTGCTCATTGCCTCGTTCTCCAGAGTGCTCCCATTGTGTTCGACTCCATTCTGCCTGCAGCCAGCAGCCTGTGCTGCACTGGATGCTTGGCCAGCTCCTGTCATGCCAGCAGAGGATTTGTGTGCTCTGGTGCTGCAGGAGTGTTCTTTTGGAGCAAACCTCCCATTTCACGTGGCAGAGCAGGTTTGGCACGCTCAAATGGGATGAAGCTCAGTTTGGAGTTGTGCTTCAGGAGCATCCTAATGGACTCCTGTTCTCGGTGCAGCAGATCCACTCGTCACCTCTGACATACATCTATGAGGTTTTCAGCACCAGCAGATCTGCTTCAGGCATCCTCACTGCTGCTAATGTACAGGAAGCCAGGGCCATCTTAAGCTTTTCCCCTCCTGATTTAAGTTATGGCATCCTGTGCTGGAGTTGTGTAATAAGCAGTCTTTATCTCACTGACAGAGCCTTTTTGCTGGCAGTGTTAGACACACTCAATTTGTAGTCATTGGACTTTTCATTTAAAGCTACTTCAGGATTTATTGTGCTTGACCTGTGCTTCATGGGAAGGTCTAGTTAGGAGGGATTTACCAGGTCTTTAGGTCCTGGATCCCCTGGTTTCACAAGCTTTGTCCTAAAATCCTATTCAGAGACTTCTTAAATTCCTTTGATTCCCAAGTTACTCTATGAAGGGATTATAGGTTGAGCTGCCCACTTCTCCATCCCAGCTCTGACTGGCACTGAAGTTTAGGGATGTGGTGTTTTGTCCAACTGGCATCTGAGCCCTTCCCACCATAACCAGAAATAGGGGGAGAGATGAAGGTGATTCCCATTGAAGTGAAGTGACTCTTGATTTTGACATCTATTTTTCTTTGAAATGTTTATCTTTCTTTCCAAAAGCACTTGAGTCTTTTGAAGAAACGTGGTAGTGAAATATTGAGCTGGAAAATGGAGCTGGAAATGCAGCTTGTGTCATTGGATGGGTAAGCCATCCTGACTGCCGGAGTTTAGCCTGGATCTCTCCCAGTCAGATGTTCCCATTGGCCTGGGAAGATCTGTGTCAGTCTGCAAAACTGTGTTTATTCCTGTGGAACCTTACACTGGCCAGCCTTGGAGTACTGAGAAAACCATTTCTTTTCCTCTATCTCACTTGCTTTCTGCTGGTATGGAGGAGGGGCAGATCATAGATTTTTTTCATGTTGTGGAAGCATTATGATCTGGTGCTTTTTGAGATGGCATTGACTTTTCATGGATTTATGCTGACATGGGATAATCCTCTAGGCTTTTTCTCTGTCAAACCCCTTGCCTTCAGAAGTTCTTCCCTGAGGAAGCCCAGCTTCCCCCCAAGTAGTACTGTGAGCTCACCAACCTCTTTCATGTCCCTGTAAATGTGCCATTTTCCCATGGGTTTCAAACCGCTTTTCTCCCCTCCGTTTGCCAGCGTGAAATAATAGGATTGTTCCAGTGGGAAAGGAAATGTGTTTTGACACCATTGTGTCAGAGTGCCACTTTGAGGGTGATTTGTTTAACTTGCGCTAAGTTCCTGTTGGCGTTTCTTTGCAGTTATTATCATTTTGCAAACATTACAGAGCAGGCTGCAGAGTGCCAACTGCTTTATGTTTTCTGTTAAATCACACATACAGAGCAGCCTGTTCACATGACCTAATCCCTTGGGCCCGAGTCGTTTTGCATCTCTGGGACCAAGATCTCCAAAAAGAGTGACTTTGGAACACAAAGCCATGAGGCTGTGCTCACCCCAGTGGAAAGGCAGGTCTTGATACCCGTAGTGACTCAGGTTGGGAGAGGAATGATTCCCTCTCCCTCCATGTAGATCTGCAGCCCAGAGTTGTAAAAAAACAACAATAATGAGGAGTTAGGGAATCCTTGGGTTTGTGTTATCCTACCACTATGGGCTGCTACCTTCAGGTGTTATCTTGAAGTGAGGAAATCCCTAATGTTTGCATTTTAAAAAAATAATGTCAATAAGTTTTTCTTCCCCATAAACACATCCAGTGTCCATAGCAGGTAGTAGGGATCTCCAACCATTCCTTTTCCCATCCTGACCCTGAGCAGCAGCAGTGCTGAGCTGGCTCCTGGGTGGACTCATGGCCCCAGGCTGCCCAGCCCTGGGAGGCCCTGGAGCAGCACTGCTGGACAGGACATTACTCACTCCTGGAATGCCAGAGCTCCATGTGAGACATCTGGGAAAGTCACTGTGTGTCCCTGTGCCGTGAGCTGCCCAGAGGTCACATGCCACTGCAATTATGATCCCGCCAGGAGAGCAGGGCTGGCAAACAAACCATGCCTAAGTCATTGAGCATCAAAGCATTTACGAGGTGCCGCATTTTCCACTGGAAAGCCAACGTGTCCTACAGAATGGCAACAAGCAGAGGAGGTTATTTTCATTCTGGGCTTTTAACAGCTGTCCCTCCCTCTCATCTTGTGCTGGTCAGCCTTTCCAGCCAGATGGGTCGTGCAGCCCTTTCCAGAAGCAGGGACACGCAATGCTCTTCTCTTGTCCCCTGTAACTTGTCACGCAAGGCTGGCGGCTTTGTTCTCACACACTGAATCCAGTGCTTCTGGGAAGCTTTGGACTGAGATATATTACAAGCTGGATAAATTCATTCTGCCTCCCCCCTGCTTTATATCATATAATGGTGACAGAAAAAATGGCAGTAGGAAAAGGCTGCTATTGTTAAAATAATTAATCTGGCTGATAGCCTCTTCCTAAAGGGCCCTTGGGAAAGAGGACTGCCAAAAGTAGGCTGCAGGCTGGGTGAATTTGCATAGTGTGAAAGGTGGGACATTTAATAATAAATCTGTATTTGTTGTCTTGGCCTTTTACAATGAAATGGAAGTACCGCCAGCGCTTTGACGTCCAGAGTAAATACCCTACAGTATTTACTAGGCAAGTCTGAATAGGCTTTCGTGGAGAGGTCAAAATAAAAATGAAAAGCAGAGTATTGTGAAGTGAGTTTCGAAATGCTTGAAATGATGAGTTTCTCTGGTTTGGGTTTCTGGAACTCTTGAGGAGATTAGCATAAATTTGGTTACATGAAGGATAAAGCCTGTTGTTAAAAATGGTGGCAGTGAATCCAGCACAGCATAAATTTAATAATGTGCTTCTGCTGGTTTTCATCTTTTTCATAATGTTTCCTTGACAGAATTATCTGCTCTGAATTTAAGTCCAAATCCACGGATTTTACCTCTGTCACTGTTTTTTGAGTGCAAGTGGCCGTTTAGAAAGGTACCCAGACTTCTTATGCTTAGCAGTGGCATATCCGTTGTGTCTCAGGGATGTGACTAACTGCTCCTGAACATTCAGTATCACGTCGTTTATCACCCATGAATGCAAGTTTCATCTCTGGATAAATGCTAATTAATGATTATGTCATGTAATTGGAAGTTATTCTTTACCAGTAGCCAGGCTGCTCAATCTAATGGCTTTTGTAGCTAACAAGTGACATACTCAGAGCAATGGAAATTTATAGTTTTAAGAGGCAGCGTTGCTGAGCTGGGTTACTGTGGTTTGCTTCTGCAAACCTGCAACAGCTCCAGTCTCTTGGTTTTTTCCTGCAAATGAAGCAACAGGAAGGTGGCTGCCAGCAGCACATCTGCTGTCAGTGCAGGGGAAGGTGAGCTTTCAGCATGCAAAAAGATAGTGCTGACATGGGACACTCTGGGAAACAGTTTTTCCTTTCGTCTTCTGAAAGCATTGCATGGAACGCTGGGGAAGGTGTTTTGTTTAAATTTGAAGTTTTCCAGTGCCTGTGGTGCTGTGGAAGTTGCTCTGTTGCAGTCTATTTACTCCATATCAAGTGCAGGGGTTGTGTTGTGTTACACCAACAAAGGAAGAACAAGTGGAGAACAAGCAGAAAGCCAAACCATGGCTGAGGATGGCCACCCCCAGTGAGCAAGTGCAGATCTTTGGGAGGCTGCCCCAGTCGATAGCAGGGATGAGTTAATGCCCAGCCCTCAGCCAGGTTGCCCAAGCCCTGGTGCCATGTGGGCAGAGCAGGTCAAGCGTGGCACACGGAGCATGGGGACACATGATCCATGCATCAGGGAGGTAGTTTTGGATATGCTCACTAGACGTGTTCAGCCAAGATGCATGGGAAGATTGCTATCTTAAAATCTTGCTTAATCTTAAAATGCTTTATCCCATGCTTCAGAATATCCACTCTTGATTTCAGCAGTCGCCAGCTGTCCCTGACTGCCGTAGGGAGGAACAGCGGTGCTGACTCAGCCCAGATGCTTAAGCATCATATAGAGGATCTGCAGCACAGGGTTGGGAAGGGAGGGCTGTAACATGGCTTTTGGTGCAGTAATACCATGCCTGGAGAATTATCAGGATTGCTGTCTGCTTTCCTGCTCGTTTCTTTACTTACTGTGACTTTCCTCATCCTTTCCCTATCCCCCTGTCCCTGCAATTGCCCAACACGTTGTAATTATCTCATCATTCTTTAGAATCAATGCCTTTCCATATATATGTCCATGGTTCCCTGGCTGGCTTCACTGGCAGATGCTTAGGGGCAAATCTTCAGCTGGTAAAAATAGAACTCCCTGCAACCGTGATAATTTACACCAGCTGACAATTGGCCACTTGTGCTCTATCTTAAAATATCCATCTCTGAGAAGCAATTTGTTGCTTAATGAAGAAAATGCTCCTAGTCATCTATTTCTCATTTCCAAACATCATGAATATGGTTGGGTATTTTTTTTTTTCTTTTTAGATAGCCTTTGTTTTTAATAGAAGCAGTGTTGTGTAATCTGGACTATAACACATATTCATGAAAGTGTCTTTGAAATATGCATTTTATTTCTTCTGAAAATATTTTAAGAAAAACATTCTGTATTTTGCTATGAGATATGTAAATGCTTCATACCTGCCAAATCTTTCTGTTTGGGAAGTATTCCTTCCATGTTCTGGCAGGAGAAGTGTAGTTCTCCCCTGCCCTTTTTCAAAATCCTCTCTGAAGCCAACTTACTTTTTGACTCTAAACATATTTTAAAATGTTGGCAGGTGAGATAACTTTGTATTGTAATATCCCTTCATAGAAATTAATGGACAAGAATGCAACCTGAAACTCTATTTTATAAGCCACCAGTGTCAAGGAGTGGACTATAGCTGAAAGATCACCTTCCTGTTAATGTGTGTGTGCTGTGGTTCCTCCTTGCTCATACATGTTCAAATCAACCCCACACCAAACAGTGCTTATTTTTTTAGAGTAAAAAGAGCTCTTTTCTCTCTTTTCTTTAAAGGACAAACGTTTGGGTAGTGCTGCTGCATTCCTTTCTTAAACTTTGTTGGAGGAAGCTGTAAGGAGTGGGAAAAGTTCCTTTTTATTGTTTAAAGCAGTACAGACCCCTGAGGCTGACCTTCCTTTAGGACCTTAAAATGCTCAGAGTTTTATACTCCACAGTGGAGACTCTGCAGTGGGGTTCCCAGAAATGCCCAGCTTCTGTGTTAATTTGTTATCTATAGAATTGCAAAGAGATCATGTGTTTCTTTTAACACCTGGATTGCACGGTCATGTCTTTAAAAATATAAATAAAGAGGCCTATTTCAAGTAGGAAAGATGTAGCCTGGGATAGTGGAGAGATGGATTGGGGAGATTTGGTACTGTTCAGGATGCTGTTATTGCATTAGGTGAAGTCTGGCCTCCTGCATAATGCATTAGAGCTGCCAGGCTTGCTGCTTCCTTCCAAGGCATCTAAATTGTGTTTCAGTTGCCCCATGGAGATAGAAGACTTTTTAAAGTGGGAGAAGTGCATTGGTTTCATTACAGTTTAATTTGGAGGTTTTCTGTGAAGTTTTTCGTTCAGTTTTAGGGGGTTGGATGTTTTTATTCTGTTTGGTGTGGGGTTTTTTTTCCCCTTTCTTTTTTTGTTTGCCCCACAGCAGTGAGTTGCATCCCTCCATCAAAAGCAAAAAGCAGAAAAAAAGAGCAAATAAAGCACCTCAATGCTGGATTTTCCAAAAGGGAAAAGGATGATTTAAAGGATTTCTCAGCATTAGCTCATAGAAGCAACACTGGGAATTGTGCTGCTGAAAGAAGAAAGGAGGAGAGGAAGTTGTTACTGCTTCTGAGTATAACGAGTGGCAATCATTATTGTGTTACTTTTTGTCACTGCTTGTTCCTGCTCATTCAGACCTACTTGATAACCATAGTTCCTCCTAAGAGAGACCCACCCAGCTATCACAGCACTGGTGAGCTGACAGTGCAAACCTTCTCTTAAAACCCTGTATTAATTCAGTCACTCTTCAGATTTAGCAAGCACATGGGAACCTGTTTGTTTTAAAAGCTTCCAAGGCTGATTTCTTCATTTTATACAAGTGTTTCAAACAGTAGCTAATACAAATCATTCACCAGTGAGCTACAGAGCCTATGATTCACTAGAGATTATTAGAAATTATTAGAAATTTGAAACAGGAGAGACTTATTCCAAAGAACTGCAGCATGGGGAGCCTTCTTTTCTGGCTCTGGCACCTGTACCATAGCAGGGATGTAGCCCAAAGCACTCCATAAACTCCACATTGATTAAACATGGAGGAAAAGGTAAAATTACAAAACCAGAATGACTCTTAAATATTCACTTTTTTGTATGAGGTAAGAGCAAGGTATAAACCATTGTATGAACACTGTGTCCACTCTGAGGTGAGGAGAGACTCCTTAGTAAAGACTCTGTCCTCTCCTTTTCCTCCCTTCTTACGCTGGCCAGAATTTGCATCTGACTGCGTTTTCTGCAACAGGTTATTTAATTTCTTTCCATCATTCCTGCAAGTGGAAAGCTGTTTCTAGGCTTTCCTTTGCCCAAGGATAAACATCTTCTGGGCTGATGATGTGACTGCAGCAAAGGAAACAGAGAACAGTCCCTAAGGTCTGGGTCCTGTCCCCAGGTGCAATGCTGAGCATCAACAGCCTGAATGGGAGCATTGAGGTCTGGCAGGTGGCTGGAAATCAGCTTGTTCCAGAGTCAATGCCTGTCACTAGAGAGCACGAAAAGAACACATGCACACACGTGGTGAGGTGAAAGGAAAAAGAGAGGGAAGTCTTTAATTTTTCTGTCTTATATACAATTTTGTGGAACCGCGTGGATTGGATAGTGAGATCCTCTCCTCTCCAACTCCACTGGTTCAGGTAGAAGTCCATCAAAAACTTCTTCTATCAGGAATGGAATGAAAACAAGAGAGACAGTTACAGAAACACTACTTGTTTATATGCAATGTGTGAGAAACTCCATAGCAAAAATGCAAACAGAATCAGAAGGCTGAAAACCAGGGCGACAAGTGCCTAAGCTGGATGTGACAGTCCCATCTCAGTGCTCTTTTGCTGGGCATCGTTATTAGCATGCTGGGCATCATTAGCATGCCAGCAGAGAGCTGGGAGGCAGCTGAGGAGCATTAATGGGCAGCACGCAGCCATCCAGTAAAGCAGCAGCAGCTTCTGAATGGAAAATGACAGTGTCTAAGCCATTTTGTAGGAATTGTCCAGCAAATGAGAATGTCTGCCAGAGCAGGCAGGACATGATGTCATTTTCCCAGGAGAGGGTTTGCAAAGGGCGCTGAACCTCCTGCATTCAGCATCTCTTCCTCTCCTTTGCTGAATCTTTTGTTGCAGCAGCCTCTTAAATCAGTTCTTTGGCAATATCATTCTAAGAACAGAGTAAATTCCAGGCATTTAAATGAAAATGGGTTTGGTTCCATTTTATTTCTTGTCTCCCATGGAGTACATGTGATTTTTCTCTAATTGATGCTGAACAAATCAACATTTAGGCATTACTATACCAATAAATCTACTGCTGTGTCTGTTCTTTTCTTTCAGGTGTGCATTCAGAAATGGGCTAACTAGGCTTGTTAATTCATAAATTCAGCATGGGCAGGACTTCACAAAGCCAGAGAAATAGGTAGTTTTGCAGTCTGTTGAAAAGACATTGTGCATTTAAATGAATTGCCCAATACATGTGACCCAGACAATTTTCCTCAGTGGGTTTTTATTTGAGGGGCACTACAAACGATCACATTCTTAGCCTAAAAGTAGCTGAGGACAAGTTCCCGAGAAATGATTGAAAATTGATTCTCTAAAGATTAGCAGTGGTTGAAATATTAGAAGAACAAAATTTCTTTAATGATATTCTCGTTCATAGGTCGTATCTCCATTTCTTAACCCCTTGATTATCAGATTAACACTTATCCTCAGGTCAGCACCAATGATGAACAGGAGTAAATAACTACCTAACAGTGTCATCAGTGCATGGAAGTTAATTTTTAAATCAAATTCAAATGGGAACACCCAATATCAATTCTGTGCTTGCTCCTAGGGCTCTGGTGTCAAATCAGTTTAAAGCTGTTTTATCTAAAGTAAAACTGATAGTTGCTTCTGAAACTAAAATGGCAAGTCTGCATCTTGTGAGGTGTTGCACAGACAGAACTGTCCTACAGGTGAGATTGTATAAGTGGGCATCTGTACCTTCTCTTGGCATTGTAAATAAACAAATAAGTTGTAAATAGTAAATAAATAAATAAACAGAGAACACACCCATATAAATCCTGGATGGCCCTGCTGCAGTAAGTGTGGAAATGCTTTCAGAGTGCAGTGACTGATTCCAGGACTTAACCCTTAATTTCCTGGTGATGATCCTTCTCCCATCGCAGTGAGGAGTCAGGCAGGGGAGCAGGGTAAGGTTTTTGCCCCACACTTGGCAGCCATGGTAATGCAGAATGCAGCCACAAACCTCTCCTTGATATGTTTCAACTGATTCAGCCCAGCTCACTGCAGCAGCAGGACTTGAAATAAAAGCTGCTTGCTGCACTATATGGGATTGTTTTAGTTGTTTTCTCTGGGTTTTGTGGGAGTAATTGTCACCTACTTGTGTTCTCTGTGCTGTTCTGTGATGTTATTGACGACTTTCCTAACATCTATTTCACTCCCAAGCTGCAGAACTCTAGACTTGGAGTTATCTCTTCTACATATCTTGTCTCAGACTTTTCCTTCTAGTTGTAGTGAAGGTTTTGAAATTTTAGTCTTTAATTATTTAACATCTTAATTTTAATATGCATCATCTTTGTTTCTTCATCGTTTTGTTGACAGTGATTTGACTTCTCCCTTTCAGAAACGAAAACCATTCATTTCCCTCGTGAATATCAAAAATGAGACTTACTGATAACACAAAAGGGGAACTTACTGGAAGAAACACTGCAACTTTCTTCTAAAATTCTTTCATTTGTATTTTAGTATTGATATTACACGGTGTCATAAATTATACTGCAACCTCCTTTCTTTTCTTGCCCACGCAGAGCGTTGAATAAAAGAAAAGAAAATGTCACTGGATCTGTGAGTGTCTGTATGTGTTTGTCAGAACACCACAGCAGAGTGGCATTGTGTTGAGGGCCCAGTCAGGGTGGTAATTATTCTCCCAGCAGTTTAAGGCTGTACCTGTTCCCTGCATTTTAAGTGCCTGCTGGAGAACAAGGCACCGCAAATTGATTAAGTATTAATTGTGACATTGAAGTTCTCTGTCACGTGGCGTTGAGCTGCATTGATCTGTAAGCTGCTTTTAAACGCCGTGATGCAACTGGTTGAATACAATGAAAGTGTGCAAGGTGGCTTCTTATGGGAAATCCAGCTACAGCTGGGTGGAAAAATACATTTCTGCCTTTAAGGGTGCCTTGGGAAATCGTTCCATGTTAGTTCTGCACTCAGAAGTAATGGTGAGGTCAAATGAACGTTTCCAGACTAAAGGGTTTATCTTGTAGGTTAGTGGAATTTTGGTGAGTGAAGCTTTGATAGCCTTCACAGGAGGATTTTATTTTGGTTACAAATATGGGTCAGTGCAAGGCTTCTACAATAAACAGTGTGTAAGCTGCCACAGCCCATTTCTTGTGTACTCTGAGATGCCTTTTGAAGCCATTTCTCTCCTTACTGAGACACAGTTTAATCAATAAAGGATATTAACAGGGTTTTTACTCTATTTACAAATCTCCACGGTTTCTTACCTGTGATGCTTAACACACCACAAGTCCAGTCACACTCCAAAGGAGATATTTGCTACCCCTGGTAAATCACCACAACCTTCTTGGTCTTCTGTAGCCAGAAATGCTCCAGCCTGCAAGGGGTGCTCTGTGCTGCCTGTATGTCTGCCAGGGACACACTTTTCCTTTTATTTAAAGAAATTCTTTGAGTTCTTGGTTACTGCAGTGACACAGATGTGGATTTCCTTTCCACTGCACTGCAGCTCGGTCGCTTTAGGAAGTGCTGGCCCCTATGGATGAGTGACCAACAACTCCTCCAGTGTGGCTGCTCCTGAGCAGGCTGCAGGTGTGAAAATCTCCATCCATCCATCACTCAGGCACCATACCCAGGCTCTCCAAAGGGTATTTTGGATTAATTTTGGACTGGTACTTTCCCAAAGTCGGCAAAGTGCATATTTAAACCACAGCAATCATCGGTAATCAGTTTACTATAGATTTTAATGGATGTTAATACAGTTTTCCCTCCAAGTGGAATAAAAATTACTCTTAATTTGATCTTGCCATCAAAAAAGCTTTTCAATGTTTTGATTTTATTTGATATATTTTTAATCACTTCCCATTTCAAAGCACATAATTTTGCATTAATACACTACTGGGAAACTTGTTCTGTCCTGAAAAAATTAGTTGTTTTAATATTGAAGTGTTTCACTTGGTGCATTTCCACCACTGAAGATTAAGACATTTCTCCAATTTTGGCACATTTCATACTTTGAAAATCCTTACCTCAAGCTGTTTTTCCTGTTGCATTTTCTCCCCTGAGGCATTTCACGTGATGAAGGGAATCTGCATTTTGTGAATTTTTAAAATGCTCTGTGAAGATTTGGATTGGAAGCTCCAAGATGGGATAGTTCACAGAGAGGTGTATGTGTGCCTATGTAAATATTTCACTCATTTCTATCATCCTAATCTCACATTTAATAATTACACAGGCTAAGGACACAATATAGCTGTAAAAAAGAAGTATAAAAATTCAGTGCTTACTCCACAGTATCTGATTTGAAGTGCTGACCCTTCAGTCTTGCAGTGCCCAGTCTGTTTAAGGTACAACCCATTGTACAGCCCCAGCTCCCTTATTCCTAGTATTCCATTGATTTACTTCCATCCTTTTCCCATTTGGTTTGAACTACTAGTTTAAATTTCACAGCTGAAGTTTTAAAGGCCTGCCGTGTAACCTGGTTTGTTCTCCTCATTGCTGGAGATTTATAGACCTGCCTGTTCTCTCTGTAGGTTGCGTGGCACTCTCTGCAAAGGTAAATGGAGGTTTCAGGGGAGGTGCTGGCTTTTATTCCTTCCTCATCTTCCTCTGGATGTACCTCCATGCTGGCAGTGCTGTAGTCTTGTTGGTTTTTTAGGAGATTTCATCAGAGGCCCTGGTGGGAGGTGACAAGATTTAGGGAGAATCAGAGAATATTCTCTGCACCTGTCCTTGTCATGTCTTACTCCTTCCTCAGCTGCCCATTTTCCACTGCGTTCCCTCTTCCCTAAGTGTTGGTCTGTTCTCCGGAGTGGGGAATAAAGGTGTGAATTGAGTGGTGCCAGCTGAGCTCCTGAGATAAGGGAAAGTGTTTATCCAGACGGCTCTTGTGGTTTCAACAGTCAGGACATGAAGCACTCACGTGTTTTATCACCTGATTTTGTATTTTCTGTGACGAAAGCTCTCTCCAGCTGCCCCAGCAGCTTCACCCCTTTCTTCCTGTAGATGGCCTCCACTTTGCAGTTGCCCAGCTGGCTCTAGGGACATGGTAGCTGACGGTTATTTTGTCTTCACTTAAGGCTAGTGACCCTTTGAGTTGTTCCATATGTCTATTTTGTGCAGCTCCTTGGCTGCCTAAAGTAACCTGTGAAAGTTAATACTCCCTTTAATAACTAAAATACTCCTGTCCAGAATGGGATTTTCACAGGTCAGTGGTGCTATTGAAGTCATCACTGAAGCTTTGTTGTAATCTCAGCTTGTACAGATAAAGTGCAGCTTCTGATTAAAGAAAAAAAAATAAAATAAGCTTCATTTTTCTTATTACCTTTTTTTAATTTACTAAAACTGGATGCGTTCACCCTGCCTCACTTCTGCTCTACCAAAACCTTCATCAAATCAACTACATAAAAACTAAACCCTAGTTCTTGAAAAACAGGATAGAGCTTTTATTAATTCAGTGTTCCCAGGAGCTAAGAACATGAGAATATGAGCAACTAAAACTGTGGCTTGGGAACCACATTGAATGCTGAAGTTGCTCCCATATTGGCTTGTCTTAATTGAACCAAATGGTTTACCTAGTTTGCTTCCCATATTGTAGAATGTAGAGCATACTTTGTTTTCTGTTTGATTTTTCAAGTCTGTTCATTCTTCTTTGTTCTTGAGGTGGTTATAGGAGAAATGGCCCTCAAAGAACTAACTTCTGGAGTTTTTTCTGACTGCAAAGCAAAAAAAAAGTATTTCTGCCCCCCTTTAAAGAGATGCAAAAGTTTTGGTGTCTCATGCATATGCTGGGCTGGAGTCAAGCAGGACGTGGGCCCTTCTCTGTTCAGCCCAACTTGCTCATCCACAGGATCATCCCTCTTCACTGCTCTCTGGAGAGGAAGCTTCTTGCATAGATCTGCCCCTAACGTGCATACCAAAAGTAGGGAGAAGATGAGGAGACTGAGTAAGAAGAGCAGTGCCTTTGTGTACAACTTGGAAGGACTTTGAGGTAAATATGAAGTGCTTCTGATTAATTTCCTGGCTGTTTTGTTGGCCTGTAGGGAACAGCTTAGAAATTGCAGCATAAGCTGCAAATTAAGAAAGAAAAGCTGTTTTAGAGCTGGTCGTGCCTGCTATGGTAAGCCTGAATTAGCCTTGCTTTCTAGATTGGTATATGTGGATTATGCTTTCGTGGCTCAATCCTTGAGCTACTGAGCAAATCTGGCTTTATCCACTTAGGGCAGGCTCTGCTTTAGCATGTGTGTGGTCTCCACAAGTGGTATAATGCATGCTGTAGGGTGTTGGTCCCTGTGTCCTCAAAGCCTCCTGTGACACTGCAGCACTCAGCATTTTGTAATGCCTGGTATCAGCTGAGCCACTTGATTCATTTATCAGCTGAATCACTTGATTCTTCTTCCAAATAACCTAGGAACCCAAAGCTTGGATTTTAGGAGAGAGCTTGCATCAGGTACCTGTCTGAATGCCTTCAGCAGGGGCTTCTTTCTACCTTGGATAACTCCACAGCTTTTCATGAGCTGCAGCACAAATCTTTGCTGTTGTAGTTCATGTTCACTGCTTCTTGCTCTGCTCGTCTTGTATGAGGAGAAAAATTACTCCTTTCTCACCCCTGTTTATTCAGTTTCCTTTTTGTTTATCTCTCCTTTAATATCAGTACCCTCAGTCCACATCCTCAGGTGCACCAAGCTGGGACTCTGCAGAGATGGGTGATTTCTCCTTGTCCTGTGGAGGCTGTGGTGCTGTGTGTGTGTCCCAGGTCGGTGTCTGTCAGCTTTGCAAACAGCACAGCAACGTTCAGCTCCTGATGCCTTTAACAAACAACAAAACACTGAGCTCTGCCTGGTGAGGTTCCTGGGAGATGGAGGGAGCAGGAGAGGGGCTGCAAGACTCAGGAGGAAGCTGAGTGTGGGCAGGGAAGCTGTTTCAGGTGCTAAGCCTTGATCTCTGGCACCTCTGGAGATGCTAAATACCCTCACCTCAGCAGGAT
Source organism: Vireo altiloquus (assembly GCA_013396875.1). Taxonomy (NCBI): domain Eukaryota; kingdom Metazoa; phylum Chordata; class Aves; order Passeriformes; family Vireonidae; genus Vireo; species Vireo altiloquus. The sequence goes on along the minus strand of VZRF01012008.1, from coordinate 869,701 downwards.
GCTCAATAAAAGCATTTACTGGAGAATAAAATATCATCAGCTTAAGAGAGGGTGGGCTGGTCAGACTCTTTATGCCCCCATTTGTAGCTGGTAAACACATAGTATTAAAATAAAAAATAGATAAAAAGGGAAAAGGTGACTTTGAACCAAAACTCTGCCTTTTTTCCTTGCACTGAGCCCCTCCTGAAGGCTCCTAAATCCTCCCTACTCCCCTGGCAGGTATTGAGCACAGCCCCCTCCAGGCAAGCCCTGGGCCCACGCAGCCTCCCCCAGCGAGTGTGGCATCCTGGGACCACACAAAAAATTCCTCCCCTGCACAACCCGCAGCTTTATTTTGGCACAAGAATCTCAAAGTGGCAACCCAGGGGGAAGAAGAATTCATATTCCAGCTTTCCACATGGCAATACAGAGACTTACCACTGAGTCACCAAAGCTGCTTAAGAATATCATTATAATATTTCCTGAAAACAACATTCCTACCTGGTAAGCTGCAAAGTGTTCAGGCTTTATAAAATTCAATTCCCTACTTAAAGTGTCCACGTGCAGCTGCAATTTTTTAGCTGAATTTAAGAGACCTTTTAACTCCAGTAAAGTGGTTTTCAGCCAGAAGGTGTAACGCAGGTGGAAGTTCATTTTATGGATCAGCTTATACTCAAGCTTCAGGTGCTTGAGAAGAACAACTTATGAAGAAAAAAGGGTCTGTTTAATCAGAGGACCTTTAGTTCTTTGCAGGACTAAAGAGAGTGGTTTGTTTGCATCTAAGATGGAGAAATCACAGCATACATTATGCCTCATCCTGGTATCGCTGAATGTATTTCATATGGATTGAAAGGGAACATTTAAATGCTTAATTTCATTGTCTCAGAAGTTCTTTCTCAGGGTTTGATTAATGTAATGCATTTGTTTTGTGTTTTGCTGTGCAAGACAAAATGCAAAAATGGAGCAGCATCAAGCGTTCTCTGTTTCCAGCAATTAAATTGTGTTGTGCTATGAGATCTGGGGGGGTAATGATCAATAACAGCAAATCTGTACTTGGAAGCATCACTTGGATGTTTTGGGAATGAACCTGTAGACAAATTCACTCTGCTGCTCTAAGGTAGGACTGGCTATAATGAAATAAAGAAAATGGCTCAAGACATTGCTGAAATACACTCAAAACGAATATCATAACTTCTAAAGACTGTGCTTAAATCTTCACGGGACTGATGCTTTAGCTCTTAGGAAAAGTTCATGAATATGCCTATTTTGAAGATATGGATCTCTGAATATCAGAATACATAAAACATGAATCCAGGATTTGAATCTTAAGCCCTGATGCAGAAAATTGTGTTTTGCATCTTCAGACATGAGCATTGTCAGTTCAAATCTGTGCCACCATACAGAGAAAATTGAGAAAGAAAAGGGTGGGGGGGGAAAGGAAATGTCAAGGAATGTTTTGACTAAATGATTACTTATCAGGATTTCAGGATTTGTGAGCTTTTTTAATGGTAGTTTCTTGCTGGAAAAGCCTTTACATGTTCTCACAGAATCCTTTAGGCTGGAAAAGACCTCTGAGATCATCAAGTCCAACTGTTCCCCCAGCACTGCTAAGGCCACCACTAAACCATGTCCCCAAGTGCCACATCAATGAAATACCTCCAAGGAGGGTGACTCTGCCACTTCCCTGGGCAGCCTGTGCCAGTGCTTGACAAACCTTTCTCCTGTTAATTTCTCACTGAAGTTAATTTTGCCTTGCATGACTGACCTTTATCTCTGAGGACAAAGACATCCAGAATTTCCATCCCACTTAGAAGTGGATTCATTGAATTAGACCTAGACCTAATTGCTCCATGAATTGCAAAACACAGCTCTGTCTATGAGATGCTTTCATATTGTGGCCTCATTATAATAAGCTGTTAATGGCACAGTGCATTGAATTGGTCTTGGTAATTATATTTCTACTGCTTCATAGAATCTTGCTGATTTTTTAGGTGATGCAAGGCGAGCTAATAATGAATAAATTTAAACTGTGTAGTAATAATTACATTGCTCTTGTATGCATGTGATATTTGTACTTTATGTTGGGAAAATTGAAGATTTATAGTATTTTGTTCCTACCTTTTACCCCATGTTTTCATACCATCTTCCACTGCAATTATTTAACTCTCTCCAGATCCCTAACAATGGTCCCTAACTTTAGCAGGTACCATCTTTTCACAAAAAAATGAAGAAGATTGTGTTATTAAAGCTAGAGTTCATATAGCTGAATTTATTTTTAAAAAGAAATTGGATGCACATATCCTTGGATGCCTTGGTTATGGGAGTCATTCTTGGTTTGATGGAAGCAAGTACAGCTGCAAGTGTGGAGACAGCTGCTCTGAGTGGGTTTGATTTTGTCTGTTCCCCAGAAGTGTAAAAGAAATTCTTTCCTCTTCCATATCTGGTAGCTGACCCACAAAGGATAACCCTGTGGAGTGTCAGGTTTTGGATATGGAGATGATTTGTCTAAAGATTAAAGCCAAAGATTTTCAGAAGAACCTGAGGATTTTGTGTGCTGAATTCCACTGAAATTGTGGTGGATGTTGACTTCCCAAGTCATTAATTCTTAATTCTTCATCATTTCCATATTTTGTTACCCAACACAAAAGTTAGAGGTTACATTGGTCACAAAACAAGATGGAAAAGTAGGAAGTGTCACTTTTATGTTGTTTATTGAGCCATGTTGCTGACATTCTCCTAAGAAGTAAAATGATGATTATTTTAGCACTTCATAATTTAACTGAATCTCACTGAAATTCCATGCTAAAAGTGTGAAACATTTTTGAGGCTTAAGGAACATTTCCCTGCTTTCTATGGGAAGCTTTATGCATGTGACAGAGAACATCAGTACCTGCAATGGATTCCTGTAATTCGCAAAATAGGCTTCTCCTCTAACCAGAGAGATTTTTGGGGTGGTCCCTCACGGTTTGGCCACATCTGTAATTCTGCAACAGCTGGCTAATGCAGCAGCTAAATCCAGGGAAAGCTGCTAGTCTTTTACATGATGAAAGTTTTAGGTTACTCTCAAAATTTGGATTAAAAAACGAAAACCAGTTGAACTGTGAAGAAAACGGGTCCTTTGTGGGATGAAGTTAATGATTCACCAGTGATTTCAGGGGTTGTAGTGTCACTTAGAACATCTGAGGGATTCTAGCCTGCACTTTTTAGGTAGCAAACTTGGAATTTTCCTTATATTTGGCTGCTCAAAGGGTATAATCTTAATCAGGCTGTACATCAGTGAGCATGTGAGAATGGGTGATGCTGAAGGGGGGAGTAGTGGTAGCTGGATTTATGGTAGTAGTGCTCCTGTCCTTGAGCAACTGGATGCATGTGAATGTCAAATCTCTAAGTAATTGTCCTTCGAATTATAAAATAATTAATTTTCTTTTTGAAGTGCCTTATCTGCCTAGCTCTTCTTTCATTGCTTTGTGTGACAGAGATCTTTTTCTCTTGCCTGTTTCAGGGAGAAAAATCAGTCTGCTCTTCTTTAGGGATTCAGTGTGTTAACTAAGATTTCATGTTTTCTGTTGGAAACTATGCTTTTGTGCTCTCCTGTGCAAAATAAATGAGTGAACAAACCAGAAATTGCCTGGGGGCTGAGCCTTTTTGTTTTTATTTTTTATAAGTGTACTTTTAAACAAATCCTGTCTGCTGATTGAGAGACTTCCCTGGCATCCCTGAGGAACTGCTGGGATGTCTCTGTCTGTACAGAGACAGCCTGGGAAAGTACCAGGCTTGAGGAAAGTTATGTAACAATAGCACCATTACTATCATTATCTGTAGGAGTGTGGGACCTGGATCAAATTGTCCTAAACTCTGGCTAAAATGACCAATGTGTTATTTGGAAGCAAATGAAATACCTGGAAGTTTTTAAGCTACCAACAGGATGCTCTCTTTTCCCAGGAAGTTTCTTGCAGATGAGTTAGATTTATTAGATGAAATTAGTACATATTTAGGTAGCTTGGTTTAGATCCATTTTATCCCATTTAACCTGCAATAGGGTGTGTTCTTGGCAAGGCAGTTGCCCTACAACTCCTTGTATCCCCCCCAAATCTCCAGACAGACCCCAGACATTTCCATGGCATTGTGCAGTGGGTTCTCCATCAAACACAACTGAGCACCACTGAAGGAAAAAGCTGTTTTAGATAAAAAAAGCAATCAGCCACCGAGTAGTTTCATGTCTTAGTGGGTTTTTGGCTGTCTTATATTTGTATCAGGGAAAAAGTTATTTAAATATTCTCATTTTGTTTGGCTTTGTCTTGGCTGTGAGGATTGTTGATGCTGTTCTGTATAATCTGTAAAAGTAATCATAAATGTGCAAAATGGTGCCTGTGGCGCTGTTGAAGCTTTACAGGTTTTCCTGTTTTGTGCTGGAAACAGTTCTTGGATATAGAGTGGGCAGGTATCTATAGAGATGAACTCTAATACACAGTTTTGCTTGAACTGTCATTTTTAGAGGGAAATACTTGGTCAGCATTAAAAAGTTTTTATTTGTAGAGATTAAAAAATAAAACCCATCAACAGAAAGGTGACAGTCCTTCGAGGCAAAATGGGAATTACAGAGCCAGAAGCAGCACAGAGAAAGTTTATCTTAAAAACAAAGTGCCACTCCTGAGCCAGGCTAAAAATAATAAATGTGTTTTGTAAAAACGGATCAAGAATGCACATTTGCTGTGTTAATGCCATAAGACACACGGACCTAATTGTCATTTTGCCTCCTGCCTTCATTTTCTTTTGAGACAAGTTTCTTCACTAAAGCAAATTAAAGATTGAACCTCACACCTGGACTCCTGTTTTTCAATTATACCAAACAAAATAGATTTGTAGAAGAGAATGAGACAGTAGAGAAGGTAAGAAGTCATGTAATTGCATGGGTTTCTTCTGCTTTTATTACACTATTTAAATATTAAATTTGCCATTCTGGCTCTCTTTGAATATCAAAATACTGAGAGTGGCAAAGCAATGCAGTTTACATTTTGCCAGCGTACAAGATTACAGCAGAGGGGCAAATGCAAGTTTTTCTTTGTTTAATAACCTAATGAAGTTTTATTGAGGGGAAATAATGATAAATAGCTTAAAAAATTAAGAAAACTATCTGGTACTCTCTACTAAGATTCTGGTACTCTCCATTAAGATAAAAATGGCATGCATTATAAAGAGATAAAAATCGAGAAGGAGATAATAATTATTTAAGGAAAGTGATGAACCTTCCCGTGGTGGTTTGGAGACCATCAGTATTTTATATGAAAGCTTCAGATAGCTAATTTGGAGTCTTTTATTTGCTCATTTCAAATTGTTATGGTGCCACTGAAGTTTGTGAAACTGCTTTGCTGTAGATCTTCCAAGAGGTTTTATTGGTTATGGGTATTTTTTTCATCTCACTTACCATATGTTCCTGCTTTGCCCTTCCTGATTGAGCTCAGTTTTGAACTTTACATGTATCAGTTGTTGAGAATGGTCCTTCAACTTAGAACCTTTCGAACTAAATAGATGAATTTACAGCTGGCTGTCCTGAAAGACAGCAGCAGTTTCCATCTGGGGGGTGCACAATAAGAACTTAATGATTTAAGTTGACTCTTGAGGTTGTGTTGCTCTTTGTGCTGCCTTACCTTTCTGTCTTATTAAAAACTGCCTGATCCTCTCATCTATTTGCTGTAGTTCAAATAATCTATAAATAATCCTTTCTAAAACTCTTGTGTCTCTGCAAAGGGGACTCCTTCAAGCTGTTTCCACGAGCACTGTGATACATGGGCACAACTGCAACCCTTAAAGAATTAAATTAGTCTTGTTTAGGCACATTTCCCACATTGCTGATAAGGAATGCAGATTTTGATAACAAGTGCTGTCAAATGTGATGGTTTGGATTGGGTTTGGCAGTAATTTCTTGCACCCAGGTTTCTAAATTGAAGATTTTAAGTAAGGAAAATGAGGTTATCTCTTGTAGGACATCTTTTGGGATTGTGTAAGCAACAAGAAGGTTGGGTGAAGAATCTTGCTGATGTTTGTTTTGCCACCTCAAGATTCATTATCTGAATTTTAGACTCTTTCACCTTTTTATCTCTACTGTTAGAGCTCAGTAAGTCTGTACTTCAGGCTTCTTCCACTCAAAGCAATTTAATTTTATTCTTAAAATTAATGCAAAGGCTGTCAAGGAGCTGGGGACGATGAATAATTTATTTTTTGAAATCTAGAGCCAGTGATAGCAGAAGATATAAGAAAGCTTTACTTACAGGGTTGTGTGTGTGCTTCCCTACTAAAAATTCCATCCATTTCCAGGCAGTTTTTCTTACTGCAGATATTTCACCCATCTCACCAGGAGAGTTTTTAAATTTCCTCTCATCTTTCAGAACATCATCCGTGGGCAGGGGTTATGTGCTTGAAACTGGTGAGAATTGTCAGTATGGTCAAGTAAGTTATGCGAAAATTAATTCTGCTTTTTTAATCCCTTTGTGCTGACGTGTTGGAGCATTTGAAGCTTGCGGAAAGCAGAATTGACCCAGTGTTCTTGAGAAAACAGAATTAGCAGGTCTTCAGCATGAGCTTTGTTGCCAGATAGATAGAGCAGCCCTGGAATCACTGGAGCTGTGCTGAGTTATCCTCTGGCCCTCATGGTTTTGAATTTAATATGAATTGGTGAATACTTTCAGTGTGGAGCTCTCCCAAAATCCTGGCAGTCTAGAAATAATCACGAAGGATTGCTCAGAAAATAATGCTATAAATACGCAGGTGGCAACAATAATGAAGTATTTGTGGAGGAACTGAGCTCCAGATTACACATCTCAGTTCAGCTTTGCCACAGTTTAAGAAAATATTTCCAGTTATTACAGGGCTGCTAAAGAACAATTAAGAGCCAGTTGACTGAAACGGTTCAGTGGTTCAGTTTTGCATGTGATCATTAAATGGATTTAGTTCTGGTGGCTGAATAATTTGACAGCTTTGAATAATCCAACTTCTGACAGATATATAGGTAATGGAGAGGGAATCTGCACTTTTAATGCAGAAAGAAATTAAGCTCATTTCTTATGAATTTGGGAGATCCTTCGAAAGAGGGAATAACTCTAGGGAACTAGGAAGGAGTGTTGATGCATTATTAAAATGAACATACGTGGACTGTTCTATATTTTCGAGCCAAATAACCAAAGAAATTGAGCTGAATTTGGAGCCTTCTGATATTTTGTTCTTCTGAGGAGAAGGCTGTTGCTCAAAGCCATTCTCATAACATGTTTCTTATCAATTACAAGAGTCCTGATGCTGAGGGTTGTGGGAAAAGGAAGACAACAGCGAGGTGGCTGTGCCTGATCCCTGGGTCAGGAAAAGGAGTTTCTCCTGGAGCAGGTGTCCCTGTGCTCACACAAAGTGTCCCAGGAACTACAGGCTGCTTCTGTAGCAAGTTTTCCAGTTGTATTTCCAGCTTCATGCTGGGATTCAACAGGATTTGGCCCTCTGATGCACACAGAGGTTTAGCCATGGTCTTGTCTTGTCTTACAGCCATTTGTGATTGCTTTGAAAAAGTGCCAGTTTTTAGTTGTCTGACTCCAGGGAAGCTTGACCTGAAAATCTTGTGGCTGAAATCTGGAATATTCTCTTTTTCCTTCACCCCCGATTTCATGATCTCCCACATTTGACAATGCTGTGTATACCATCACTTTGAATATTTTACTGATAATGAGGCAATTTCTACCTTGCTGGAAAGCTGTAATCATCTAGACACATTTTGAAAGGAATACATAGATGGCACAATGTAAAATGTGCTGTATCAGAAATTTCCAACTGCATCAATGATTCTAATAAACAATATTATTTTCCCTGTTAGACCTTGCATCTCTCATATCTATCATGGCTATAATTATATTAAATTTTCGCATAATCATAGAATCACTGAGTGCTTTGGGTTGGGAGAGACCTCAAAGCTCATCTTGTTCCAATCCCCTGCCATGGGCAGAGACACCTCCCCCTATCCCAGGTTGCTCCAAGCCTCATCCAGCCTGGCCTGGGACACCTCCAGGGATGGGGCAGCCACAGCTTCTCTGGGCAGCCTGTGCCAGGGCCTCACCACCCTCAGAGTAATTTTTTTTTTCCTAATATTCAAATCTAAACTTACTCTCTGACAGTTTAAAGCTGTTCCTCTTGTCCTGTCACTCCATGCCCTTGTGGAAAGTCCTTCTCCAGCTTTCCTGGAGCCCCTTTAGGCACTGGAAGAGGCTCTGAGGTCTCCCTGGAGCCTCCTCCTGTTGGAGTCCAGGAAAAGCCTGTGAACTTTTCCTGCTCCTCTGGGTGAGCTGNTAAAGTTTTCTAACTGGTTGATAATAGATATAAAAGCTACCTGCTTTGGGTAGCCATTGCCATTCTGCCCTCGTGTTCCTGGAGGTCACAGCACAGTCTGTGCCTCCCAAACTTTGATAAGAACGAAAAATAAACAAGCTTTGAAACAGCAGAAAGAAGCCTCATTTCATCTTTTCAGGACATGGGACACTGAAATAAGGAACACAGCCAGGCCAGGAGTCAGGGTCCAAAGAACACCCTGACATCCTCCATGCTGAACCACCCCAATTCCCTCAGCCTGTCTAGGAAAAGTGCTGCAGCCCTCACCCTACCTTTGTGGCCTCCTCTGGTTTCAGAGTCTTCATTCAAACTGCTTGAAATTCTTTCTGGGTTTCCATCCTTTGGAATTTTCCTCCTGTCCAAACTGCATCATTGCCTGCTGCTCCCCTGTGTGCAGCACCACGAGTATTGTTTCCTGCACTACTGTGATTTTGTTTCCTGCAGTATTGTGATTTTCCTCAGTCCTGGCCCCGTGGCACAGACCTGTTGATTGTTTGGCAGAGCGTGGAGCAGAAACTGTGAGGAGTTTTCAGGTGATAAATCAAAGATGCTGCTCACTCTTCACTAGGCACCCCGGAAAGCCTCTCTTCGGCAGGGAGAGGAACAAGAGAAATGGAACCACTTGAAAGCAAAGGGCAGCCTTTGAGATTGACAGTGATTTCCATACATTTCTTTATGGATGCCTGACTTCTTCAGAGGAGCAGCATCCCCTTTGGAAACTGCTCACCCCAAGGTGGGATTTGGTGTGTGCTGCCCTCAAGCCCCCATTTGCAGACATTTTGGAGAGCTCTGTTAGTGTTGGCTGAGTCACACGAACACCACGAAGAAAGGAAGCAAATCTTCCAGAGACTGGCTCTTTTATTTTGTCATTCACAGTTCTGGAGAAGGGAAGTACCGTCTAGTGCTCTTTTTGTTTCAAACAGAACATTCTTTTTTGTCTAAATAAAGTAGTTGGATTTTTTTTTCCTATCAGTGAGTCATAGAAAATGTAGAGGAAAGTTACCTAAAATGATGTAAATACTGCTGGGGTTTTACTATTTTCATAGTCCAACTCTAGATTTTGAAATATTGTTTTCTTAAACTGTATAAAGGTCTTTTAAATGTCTTGGAATTTTGCATGCACTGGAAGTTTTTCCTGTTTCTCTTTTATTTCTGGAATTTGCTTGATAGCAGAGCTGTACTGCAGGTGGAGAAGGGACTAGAAATTGTTTCCATTCAGCTCCTATGTAAACAGGTCCTGCTTAGTCCATGGCTGATTGTGTTCTTAAGAGTTTTATCAACTTGGACCTGTCACTTGAAGTCCATTTTAGTCAACTGGTATGAGGCAAATGGAAGAATTTCACTGACTTTAATAATAAAACTCTTGATTTCTCTTTTTTTTTTTCCCCTATTCCAGTGCAGAGTTTGGAGCATAACGCAAAGTTCTCCTGTGAAGTTATTTAATGTTTATTCCACCTGATTAACCATTGATATCTTAGATTTACAAGCACTTTTTGAAGAGTATCACTTCAGTCCTCAGGAATAAAGAAAATGACATCATTAATAGGCACATCAAAAAAATAATAAAGTTTATTCTTTTGATTAGTCACAGAATTAATTTGGTAGACTATTCTTTTCAAAGTATGAAATAGCAGAATGCTTTATAGCAGAATGCTTTCATTCCCGCTTTTGATACCTTATTTACAAACTAAAAAGGCAAAGAAATCCAGAAATGCAAAGAATGATCTTCATATTAAATTATACTCTTAAGAGAACAAAAAAAACCCCCTCAAAATAATTACTTTGCTTGGTGATTTGTTAATGAGATTTTATTATATACACTACAAGGAATAATAATGAAATGCCATGTTAAAGCTCCATAGCTCTTTTTTTCCAAAACCTAACAAGTCATTTTCTTTTCTCTGAGTTTTAACAGTGGCAATAATATCCTGATAAGGAATTTGTCTGGAAACTCTCACAACTCAATTTGAGTTATGACACCATTGCTGAGAACTCTGAACTTCCACAGTCTCCACAATAAAAACACAATGTAAATTTAAGCAGAATAATAGTACTTTTATGAGTAAAAGTGGTAGGAAAATAAACAGGATTTGCCAGGTGACAAAGGGTTTACAACTAGCAGAGAAATGTGCATTTTATTTTCAAGCTCCTTAAAAGCTGCTACACATAATGAGCAAACCCACCACGGATGGAGCAGGATTTGGCACCAGGTGGGGTTTAGGAATTCTCAGTGGGGAGGAACTGCTGCTTTGAGGGACTCAGAGTCCCTTAATTAAAGTGTCATATCCTGACCTGGTTATCCCCTTTGCACTGCCATCCCTTCTCAGCTGGGGTAATAAAGGGAAAGGGTGAATTGCTGCCCTCTCTCCATGCTGCTGGTGATGGAGAACAGGCAGATCTGTGGCCTGGGGAGCTGCTTATTCCCCTGGCTGCTGAAATCCCTCCACACGCTGCTGTTTGGAACACGGATGCATCCTTCCCTTTGTTTCTGAGCTAAATGCCAAATTCTTCTTGGTGCTTTGTGGTGTTCAAATCTTCCTGCTGCCTGTTCTCCCCGTTCCTGACAGTGGAGTAGAATGAGCTTTGAGTTTATTCCCTGTCAGTAAAACCTCTGTTTTTACTTGGATTTCTATTGTTCTAGCTGGGTAAACAGGACACAAGTATCTTACAAGATTTAAAACTTGCTTTATATCTACCTTGAAATAAGACAAACATAACTTATTCCAAAAAAAGAAAAAAAAGGTAGATATTTTTGTTGTTGAAATCGTTGAGGCAGGCTCTAAACAACTGTCCTAACTGGAGACTGGGGCTTGAGGTGCAGGAACTCTTGTTTTTACCATTTCCAGTGGAAGGTGCTTTAGGAGCTCTGTGTTTCCAGAAACCCTGGGTGTTCACACGCTGTCCTTAGACACATGATGCATCCTGAAAGGTGTGATTCAGAGTGCCTCATTCTGGAAGGCTAAATTCTCCATGGTCAATTCACATGACCTAGAGGCAACCTAGGCCATGTCCCTAAAATGAAGGCAGGATGAATTATCCCACCCCAGCAGCTAAAAAATGCCTCCATTGCTCATTGGTTATTTAGCTGCTTGGAGGGTTCACAGGACTTGACACACATATTTTAAAAATACTTCCAAAGAGTTTGGGGTTTTTAAAACAAATTTCTCTTCAACTGTTTTGCTTTGATAGGCATCTTAATCTAATTTTCAAAGATCTATTTGGAAAGAAGATTGGCAACAGCAAAACATCCTCAGAAATTCTCATCAGGAAAAAGCTTTCTGAGCCTTCTAAATAACACTTTTGAGAGAAGCAGCATTCCTCAACGTGTGGGCAACGAATCTTTGCTGCTCTTGGAGTGATGCACAGAGAAAGCAGGAAATACAGAGGTGCAGGCAAGAGGAGAGAGGGAGGAAAGAAATGAAAATAAAAGCTATTTTAGGAATAGACAAGGCCACAGTTGTGAGTTGGGGCAGAGGTTCAGGAGCTCAGAGTAAAAGTATTTATTACCAAGTTGCCCTGGCAGAGAAGCACCGAGGAGGTTTTGCTGAGAGCAGTTTGAGTAAGAGAAGGAAGAGGGAAGAGAAAGACCTGTAGGGGTGTCTGGCAGCTGGGCAAGAGCTTGCCATTGTTTTTGCCAACTGACCCGATGGGATTTTGGAAAGGATGCTGGAGGAGAGACAAAAGGCTTTGAGAAGGGCTGTGAGAGTAACTGCGAGAAGGACTTGGCTGCTGAAACCAAATCTGGGGCAGGGGCTGCAGGAAGGGGATTATTCCAGGTGCTGCAGGAGAGAAGTGGTGGCTCAAACCAAGAGCACAACAATTGGCTTTTATTAACAGGGGCAAGGAGAAGAGCTGAGTTCACCTTGCAGTGTTTGTTGGCAGAAAAAACCCCTCGCAGAGATGGCCTAGGCACAGTCAGGGGGCTCTCCACTGTGACTTTTCCCTTTGCCTTCTGGAATTCTTGCTCTTCCCACTGCAGTGAGCCTCTCCTACCTCAGAGTTAGGGCCCTGAGCATCTTTGCAATATAGAGATGTTCAGAGCACACCCCTATGGAAATGGTACCTATGGAAGGCCTGGTTTTTCCTACTGATCATGATGGTTTTATCCCATCACACATTTTGTGTCTGATTCCAGTATAATCACCAAGACTGTTCTCGGTAGTGCTTTATTTACAAGTGGATTTAAAAATGTCTGAATTAAATATGTAAAACTATGCACATCATTCTGTACCAGACACTACTGGAATGAGCCCTAAAATATGTTTTTATCCCACAGTTTAAAAGGTATGTTCTGCAAGGCATTTAGGGCCCTCAGTTCAATTGCATTTAATTGCAGTTGACATTATTATTGCATGACTAAGTATCAGCATCTTAAATATTGTCCAGTGACCTTGAAGTTTCCTCAGCTCGGCATATATGGTGCTATTAAATCCATAGGGAAGCAAGTGCCTTATTTTCTGTTCCCACAGCCAGCAGGTTTCCAGGCTGCACATAGCCAGGATTTTAGTGTCCTTTGGGACATGAAGAGTCAATGTGCTCCCCTCCTCAGAGAATTCAGCCAAAAGTCACTGATTAACTTACTTTGGCCTTGTTCCCCGTAAACCTCCTGGCATTGTGAAGGAGCCACCACTTCTTTCACCACCTCTCCACCTTGTTACATGAAGGAAAAGCCAGGAGAGCTGGATATTGTCCCTTGAGGTGTGTGGGACTGGGAGGGAGAGGTGGTGAGGTGAATGTGTTCTGCTTTTAATGGCTGTGGATCAGTTCAGGGACACATATGGCACAAAGAGAGCATTGGAAAAACCCACATGGGTATCATTAGCAGAGCTGTACCTTCAGTAGCCTGCAGCTCTGCAGGGTATTTCACTGAGGGCTGCACAGCAAAACTCTTCTAGTTTCCACCAGCTGTCATGGGTTGTTGGTGAGGCAGAGAGAAGTTCAATTCCCCCTTGCCCAGCCACACCTCATCACTCTCTCCTCCTGGCATCCATCTCCTTTCCAGCCTTCACGACGTGACAGCCAAGCAACATGAAAAGCAAAGGAATGTATTTAATCGAAATTTTCTGGAGAATGAAGTTGTGCAAGACTTGCTTTATATTTTTCTTTGGGAAATCCAGATTTTTTCCTTCTTACAGCTCTCTGTACCAATAGTATTTATTAGTTTTTTCAGCAGCCTTACATCCTGCAGTTACAATATTACCACTTTGTGGCACTTGCTGGTGGTTTGTACCCTTCTAGCTGCTGGCATCCACCAAGCTTTCAATATATAATAACTGAGCAAGGTGGTTTTCTGGAAGAAAATTAGCAGATGTCAAGGTTACAGTTGATCTTGGGACGACAAGTCCCTGGTAATAAGCACTTTGTTTCCAAAGACACCACTCAGTAGTTCTGTGGGAAATTTTAGCATTCAGGCTTCTGTTGTGAGTCACAAAAGCTTTTGTTTTACCCGAGACAGGCGAGCTCAAAGCTGTGTTATTTCCTGGGCACGGCACAAGTGGGCTGGGGATTATTTGGGGGTTTCAGGCTCAGGGCAGTTGCGAGGGCTGAGGACTCCATGAGGTTGTCATTTCCAACTCCCACCTTCTCCACGGTCTTTATTTGCTGCAGCACTTTTTTTTTGCACCAAATCCTTCACTGATGTAAACTAGGGAGGTTTTTGTAGGTGTCATTGTTTTGTGTAGGTTTTTATATTTTTGCTGGTTTTATTCCATTCAGAATAAATGGCTGGGGTTTGGGGCTGATACCTGGGCACAGCCAGAGTGGGAAAGCTTTCACCTCCTTTGGGTTTCAGAATCAGGACAAAGACCCTCAGGAGTTACCTTGGAAGAGCCTCCTTGCTGTCTCTCCATTTCTTCCCACATTTTCATCTGTGAACTGCCTCCTCCCTGTGTCTTCTTCCCACTCTCAGCCTGTAAATCTTGTCATGCTGTGTGTGTGTCTCAAATCCCACACAGCCAGAGCTGCCAGCTCTGCATCCCTGCACTGCCAACGGCAGCATCCCATCCTTCCTGCGGCTGCCAGAGTGGGATCCTTCCCTCACAAGCAGAGAAATCTCCTCTTATTTACAACCCAGTGCAGCCTTTCCCCCTTCAAACATGCCAGTACATACACAGACACTCTGTTGGGGTGTTTGGAAAGTTGGTTTTTTATCAGCATCCATTGTTTGGCTTCTTAGGAAACATTTACATAACATTTAATGCGTTTTGGAAACAAGTGTTGGACAAGATGCAGGTAATTTGGGGTTTTTTTGAACGAAATACAGAAAATCTGGTAAAAACTGTATATGTGGGGATGAGGGGAAAAAGATAAAAAAGACATTTCTCATTAAATAACTTTTGGATAAAGCATTTCAGCAAGAGAGTTTAGTGTATTTTTCCAGATTTTGCTAAAGGACTATGACAGAAGGACAGGCTTTTAGAAACCTCAGCTGGGTGTCATAGAAAAGCTATTTTTAGGAAAGTAGGCAATTAGGTATAAACAGGTAAAGTACACACTGTTTTCTAACATATTTGGCAGTCAAGGGGAATAGCTTTCTTTTTTGTCAATATAATAACCCCACAGGCGAGTGTTATCTTTACCTTCACCACTAGATTCTCACCTGTCCTGTAAGAGTGTAAATCCAGGGAAAACCTGGATGTAATGAGTGTGGTGAGAAGCTGCTGTACTCCTGTCAGAATATGAAAATTTGTCTCTGCCTCTTTCCCTTCCTTGTTCCTCAAAAGAGTTCCTCCCCTTAACAAAACCCATAATGAAGATCCTCACTCCCATATCCCTGGCTTTTCATGAAGATACCACATTTCTCTGTGAACTTTACCTATCACTCCACACCACATTCCCAGATCCTAAAGGTGGGTTCGAGCCTGAAGGATGGAAAAGCAAACAGGAAGCACAGTCTGTTCAGAAGAGATCACTCACTGCAGGTCTGTCATGAACTGTGCTGGTTTAGGGAAACATTTCAAGGAAATAACTCTCAAAAACTGGCCATCCGTTTCTTGGCAGCAGTTTGCTGTAGGTGAACTTTAAAGAACTGGATTAGAATTGCCTTTTAAAAAGTAGTCAAATATCAGAATTGTTACTCTATGGGGAGTTGGTCAGATCTGATTCTTTTTCTTTCTTGGCTGGAGGAAAAATGTAAGAATACATATTAAATTTTCATATAGAGAGGTGAACAGCATTTTCTTTGCAGTCTTGGTTTATTAGAGAGATTTTTTCACCACCGTCTGATCTGAGCATGGCGTTTTGGTCTGCTAAAATGAATCAAACTGTTTAAATGTAATTTGTTATGAAATTATACCGTGGTAAAAAAAAAAAATCTTTCTGGAGCCACATTTTCAGTGATGGAGAGGTTACCAGCATGCTCTCAGATAATATCATGAAATGATTCATTCTGAGTTTCTTCTGCTATTAAGGCAAAAAAAAATAACCTTCTGGTAAAACCCTGTTTTCTGTCCAGATGGATTTATGTGCTTGGGGTTTTCTCTGAAGTTAACTGCACAAAATAGATACCTTTTGAGTTAACTGGCCTGAGAATAGGCGGGACTCCGCTTGAGGATGTTGAAACTTTTATTAAAGTACAGATTTCTTTGACTATGGGTGTGGATGATGAGAAAAAGCTGGATCCAGCACTTCCTTTTCCCCTTTTTTGTTTCTCTGATTCAGACTTCAGAATACGATTGATGAGGGAGAGAGAGCAGGTGAGTCACTGTCCTGGAACAGAGCTTTGGAGCACGAATTAACATCTGGTGGTTTCTTTGTCCGCGGTGTCATTTATCTGAGACCCTGTCACCGACGGAGCCATTAACGTGCCGGGAGCTGGGGAGCACTAATTACTTCGGCAGTGCTAGGATTGGGAAGGGCAGTTCTGCAGAAAACCTCCAGGATGCAAAACCAGGATTAATTGCCCGTTTTCCAGCTGGATTCACAAAATGCTGGTGCTGCATTAGCTCTTTCAGAGAGCTGAGAAGGTTGCCACCATCTGCTTTGTTTCCTGTGAACCTGCTCACACGGCTTTCCTTCCCATGGGCTGATAGGAGCTGGATATCCCACACAGCCCTCGAAGTATTTGGACATTTTGCTGATTTGAGTGTTAGAACAGTCAGGATGGGTGTTTTCTATTAGTTATAATTTCAATTCTCTTGGCAAAACTTTTTGTTACACTTACATAGTTTGTGACATTGGGTACTGATGTTTTCACTTCTGAACTGTACTTTAAATTTCCCTGCTTCTAAGCAACCAATTAATGTGTAAAATAATTTCTGCCCCATTTGGAGACTAAACTTAATGCTCAGCTACATCAAAACCACGAGGCACCATCACCTCTCCTTGTGCAGTTTGTTTTGGAGTTGGTGAAGCCACAATTTGGGATAAAGTTCTATTTAAAGAATTAGAGGTTTTCAGCTGTAATTGCAACGTGAACCAGTCCTGCTGACCTTCTTCTGGCAGATGTAGGGTGGAAAGGATGGAAATGTTGTTGCCATCTGTGTTGCCTAATTGCTGTATTTGGTGGGAAATTGAAATGATTCAGGTTTACAAAGCTGTCACTCGTGTGCTTAAACATAGAGAGATCTGTGAACATTGAAATTGTGAAGTTTTATCTAGGGAATACAGTATTGCAGTCAGTGCCTTGTCTGGGCTGTCCTGAGACAAAGATTTTCCTTGAATTTTCACTGTCTGCTCCTAGCAGAGGGGCATGTGATGCATTTCCACTGTCAGGAAGCCAGACATACAAAGAATTTATTTTTAAAACTTACTGGGGTGTGTCCTCAAGTTTGAAATAATGTTATTGATTCATTTATGCACTGCGAGTAGAAACTTAAACTTATCAGAATTATCAGGTGAAGCAGAAAAGTAATCCTACTTCCCATTCCAGGTGGGAACACTGAGAGCATGAAACTGTATTGTCTAAATTTCCAAGGTTCTACAGGTGTTGATTTTTTTCACTTTCAGCTTTCTGAACAAGCTTGAGACTTCTTAATGGGGCCACAGGGTTTCAAACAACAGATTCATGATCTTTTAGGTGATGTATAGACAGACTGCAGCTGAAAAGTTCCTTTGGGAAGAATTACACAATTCTGTTCAAACCAGCCTTTCACTCTTGGGGGTTTCAAATGAGCCAAGCAGCTGAGGAGAGATTCTGCATGTGGAGGGTACGGGGGAGCACAGTCAGGAGGAACACAAATTGCAAATACTTTGTGCCATTTGGAAAAGTCCCTTGGCAAGCTGGGATCTGCCCACCTCCCATTGCTCTGCAGCAGAAAACAACCCTCCTGCTTCTCTTGGTGATGATCTTCACCACAGTGCTGCACACTTAGCACCAGCTCAAGTTTTGTTACACCTTGAGTAATCTGTGACAGCGTTCCTGCATCAGTTTGGGTTTGCAGGGTTTTTTAACTCCATGTGAGGTGAATTCTTGGATGTAAGTGAGCAAAATGCAGAGATTTTGTTTAGTCAGTTCAGCCACTTGCTTATAGGTACTTCTGTGAATGATACTTAATGGGATTGATTTCCTAAAGGACTTCAATTGGAAGGGCAGAAGTCAAGTTTCTCTGACTGATCTATATTGAATGGAGAGGTTTGGGTCAGTCCTCTTCATCTTGCTGCCTGAACTGTGATGTGCAGTGTGACATTTCAGCAGGTGAGATTTGAGACAAAAAAATGCCATCAGTCTCTCCTCAGAAATATCAAAAGTAATATCAAAAACACAGTTAATGAGAAAAGATCAGCCAGTTAGAGGGACAGGCCTCTTCCCCCGGCCTCACTCATTTGCTTCTCAGGCAGAAGATGTATCCCAGGGCAGTAAAAAGCACTGCAAAAACGTGTAAAAAGGACTGGGTCTCTTGTCGTGTGGTCAGAAGAGGTTTGAGAAGCCCTGGAAGGAGACAAGCTGGGTTTGCTGTGTCTTTAGAAATACTTTGTGGGTCAGGGTGTTAGGCACTAAGGGGGTGGTTCTTACAGGGGCACAGCCGCCTGCAGTGGAGCTGTCATGCCAGCCTTGAAATTCTGTGCCTCTCCCCAATTCCCAGGTCTTATTTCTTCCAAAAGAAGTGACAGGGCCATAATGTAACTTTAAGTAACTTCAAAGAGTATTTTCAAGACTTTTTAATAACACAGTAGAACTTATTTAATGCTCCAGTTATAGAGGAGTTACTATAATAAGAACTCTTCAAATGTGATTGTGCTCTGTGAAGTATCATCCCTCTTAAATCAGTGGTGTTATTATAGAAAAGGCTTGTTCAGTGCATTATTGAAAATTGCTTTTATAATTCATGTTCCAAGTAAATCTACCAGGATGGAAGAAAATTATGACTAATTTCCTGATCATAAACACCAGAAAGTAGTACAGTTCAGCTTACCTCACTGGTTCTGTAGCGATCCATGGAATACTTTAGTATGTAAACAGAACAGGGTTTGATAGCAACTCTTCAATAATGTCTTAGAAATGTTCAGCTTGGCCAGTGCTGTCATGTGGTTTATAGTGCGTCAGTGTTCTTGATAGATTAAGTAATGCACAAAACCAGTTCAAATTCGGTTTTACTTCATGGAGTTTAGAAAGCAGAGCTGCCATTTACAGCTGAATGTGGGCAGCTTTTCACTATCTCATGCCAAGGTGATGTTTCTTGATCTCAGAGTATTGTAGAAGTTGTTGCTTTTGGTTTAGATCAGAGTCCCCTTGGATCTGCTCCTTGCCTCACACACAGCTTGCTGCAGTTCCCTTCTCCCACCTTGCTATGTCCAGCATTGCAGGGCAGCCTGAGAGATCCTTTCTCAGATCTGTTTTTTCAGGAAGAAGAAAAGAACACAAAAATAGAATGCCTTTTCCTGGCAGGAATTGAAAGGCTGCAGCCCTCCCAACAGCACTTGTCACAAGAGTTCTGTTGTTTTACTGCTTTTTTCCTCGTTTGTCTCATAGAACAGATTGTTGCATCTCTTTCCTTCAAGAAATGGAGAGGTCAGTAGGCCTGCCCTGATTTCAGAAGACATCACTGCCAACCGCGCCAAGGCTGGCTGTTGATCCAAGGGTGCTGGAAAGCCTGAGGTGGCTGTGGGGATGTACCCAGAGCTTCCACAGCCTCCCAGAGGCAGGTACAAAGGAGCTGTTGCCAAACAGAGCCCCGGGACGCTCTGGCAGAGCTTCCTGAAATGTCTTTTATCAGATGCCATCCTCGTTACATTTCCAATCATTTGATGATACAGGCCAGAATGGTTCCATTTCACAAACCATTTCAATGGTTTCATTTCTTTCATTCCAGAATAGTTTTCATTTCATAATTTCATTTCATTTCAGAAATTTTTTTGGCTGTCCTTCAGCTGCTTGTGATTTGTGGGGCTGTAATTTCATGTGCCTTCTGAGGTTAAACTTTTTAAGTACCACATTGCTGTGATCAGCACTCAGTGTTGTGATCTGTTGTTTGGGTGTATCTGGAAAATGATAAGGAAAAAGACATCGTCTATCTGCCAGCTTCCCTGGGATGAGTGTTAATCTTCACTGGAAGCTCATGAATTAATAATTGTTTTTTGATGGTGCTGTGAAGAGCACAGAGGATTATTGGAGCAGTGACCCTAACTCGGAGGGCATTGTCATCTGTCAGTGCTGTGTGGTAGATGGGTGTTATCTACTGGGAATTTTGTCAGCCAAGCTTATGCAGGCCATTAAAAAGTCAGGTTTTGTCAACAACTGCCAGACAGTAGTCTGGAGAAAAAAAAAAAAAAGGTGATTTTACGTAGGAGAACAGCTGGGAAATTTTGTAACTTCCATTAATCACAGAATTTCCCAAAAACTGACCTCTCATTATTTTTGGGATTCTTTCCCTGTTAATGCCTCATTAAACAATCTATATGTAAGTATAGGACCCACTTCTCTGTCTGGGAGCAATCCGGACCTAGATTTGAGACACATTTCCCCCTCAAAAAAAAGTGCTTAGCAACTCCAGTTTCTAAATGTTTTCTCTTCATTTACATTTGTGTAAATTTTGGCTGGGGGGGAGTTAATTACAGATGGTTAGAAATAAATGTATATACATAGATTATTGAAGGTGCTGTCATGTTCTTGAATGTAGCTGAAAATTTGTATTTGGGGGGCTGTAAACTTTACGTGGTGGAAACTGCTAGAAAAAAATAGCTATAATTTATAAACTAGGTTAAGTTGACAGAGAATACATAAAAATCACTGTATGAACAGAGTTGGAACAGACAGGATAAACTTTTTATTAGTAGAACAAAGTATCATTTGATTGTATGTTTGGCTCCATCATTAGGATCTTTCTATTTCTCAAAATGTATTTAAATTGTTCACTCCATTGCTAAAATGTCTTGTCACTTGATATCTCTCAAGGTCAACATGGCCTTTCACATGAGGCCTAATCCTTTATTCATAGCCAAGCAGTCAAAAATTGAATTATGAATGCATTAAGCTCATTGGGTGCACATTAAAGTGAACAAAGGATTATATTGAGGAGAAAAACTCCAATTATCACTGTACAAAAGAGCTCTTTGTTTATGATACCAGGGTTTTGCTGTCCTTGTTTGTGTCCTCACTAAAATGTTTTTGGTCACTCTTATGTTCCAGGTGTTTCAATAAATGGCTCTTGAGGCTGATTTAAAGCTCTCGATTGATTTTGTAGGACCTGAATGAGTGACTTTGTTCAGCTTCTCCAGCCACCAAAGGTGCTGGATTTGGTGTGGCCTGAGCAGCAGCTTCCTTTGCTGCCACAGGATTCTGTAGGCTCTGATGGATTCCATTCCCTGAAGAATGGCAAGAAGGAAAAGAAGCCAGGGGGGAAGGGAAATGTTGGAGTCCAAGATATTTGGAAAACCCCTCAAATTGCCCTGGGGGGTCTGGGACCCTCGCTGGGACCCCAAGAGGACACAGTCTTTGATTTGTGCCCATGGGAATAGCTTCCAACACTTATGGATGAATTAAGAACGTTAAAAATATAAGATATAGTTTAGTTTATCACAGGGTGAAAATGTGTAGTTTTCGCTTTTGTAGTATGGAGGTAAAAGGGAAGCAAGATGGAGGTTTTTGGGTGGTTTTCAGAGTTCTTCTTCAACTCCATTTTCTGCTGTGACAGTGGCAAAGAGACATTGGTAGAATAGATTTGAGGTAGGGAAAAGTGTTAAAAATAGGTGATAGTTATTGGTACAGAATTATAAATATAATACATTTTAACAGTTAATTAAGTGAAAAGTTTTTAAAACAACACTGCATTCTCGGTTTCGAGGTCTTGCAGCGAGAAATTTAGAGCACGAATCCCAGGTGCAGGGCAGCTCTCTGAATATGAGATTAGAACTTGAATAAACAACAAGAAAAACTGAAAACTGCAAGTCTGACTCCTCTTTATATGGTATGGGACTTTGACAGAAGAAGAAAAACTCCTGTCTCAGGGACGTGGCTGCGTCAGGAAGTTCACAGGGAGGTGTCCAAAAAGAGAAGAACAGATTGTGCAGGTGGATGTAGTCTGCTGCTCTATCAAGGTGCCTTGTGAGAAGGGAGCAGTAGAACAAGTAGGCAACAGGAAAAGAGGTAAATGAAGTGGGAGAGCTAAATCAGAGCCAAACAAGGTGCTTTGGAAAAGTCTGAGATGTTTTAGAGTGGCCCACGGCAAAACACATAATTTTTTTTATTGTTATTATTATGAGTTTGGACATGGAATACCTGGAAATGGGAGAAGAGCTCCATAACACAATGTCCCTTGACACTGCAGGTTTGTTACAGGGGTTTATGCTTTTGTACCTCCTCTGTCCACCTTCGTCAGTGTCAGGCTGAGAAAGCAGAGCTGAGCTGCACAGGGACAGAGGGGAGGGAATAAGAATGTTCCCTTTCCTTACCCAATTTGCTGCCTTCAAGCATTGCATTTTGAAAGCCGAGAAAATATCATTTAATAATTTTCGCTTTCCTGCACATTTCCCAAAACACTTGTTACTCTCTTGCAGCTGAAATAAGGTTGATCATGTGGAAAAGGGTAAAATAGAAGTGTTTTATTATAGCTTCTTCTTTTACTATCTCGCAGACTGAAAAAAGCAGTGAGAGCAACTGAAATACTAACTTAAATTTATGTCTGTTCTTGGCCTGGCACTATTTACAGGAGTAGTTGTGATGTTCCTTTCTGAACATTCTGGTAACTATTACCATGAAGGATCATGGACCTCAATTTATATTTGCAAATTCCTGCTAGTAAGTAAAAATAGCCAGAAGTTATTACTGTCCTCGAAAAAACAAGGTTATTGACGTCAATAAAATATGTAATAACATTATCCAGGAGAAATGTAATGTCCCACAGGCAGAACGTCAGTGGTGTGAGCAGGAACCACAAGCGAACGTCTGTGTCTCTTTCTGTGTGTTACAGAAACGTGCACACACTGAATTAATTGCTGTAATGATCGTTAAGGCTTGAAACCTTTTTGGTCTTGATGGCGAGATGGTTAAGTGTCTGTAAATTTACTGATTTCTCTGCAATTTTGTAGAAAATCTGGGCTGCTTTTACACACATTCTGCTCTAACATAGCCTTTGCAAGGGAGCTGCCCAGGACCTGCCGAGGCACTTCTCCTTGACAGAAGTATTGGAACTGATGGCATCAGATAATCCCTCTGTGCCAAAACCAAACAGTAATGCAAGGAAAAGCATTCCCCAAATCCTATGAGGAATTGATAAAACATGCTATTAAAATATAAAAGTGGAAAAGGTGGTATTTAGACACTATTGTTGAGACAGCTGAAGTCTCAAGATGTTGGTTTGGACTCATCTTACTTGATGGGGGGATGCCTTTTTATTTCTTTTTTTTTTCCCCCTCATTTTTATTTTCCATTTTCAATATGACTGGAACTGATGTATTTTTACACAAATTGAAACATTTATTTTCATTTTGTATTTGTTAAATTGTGACAGTTTATGTACCCTGAGAGCTTAACTCCATCTTGTACATCACAAGAATTCTGACATTACTCACTGGATCTGTTGGGATTTCATGGCACAGACCTTTACACTTGGCAGGTTCTCTTTTTTTTCTTTTTTTTCTTTTTCTTTTTGGTAGGGGAACAACTGTAAGTGAATTGATGTTTAGTGCTAACAAGTGCATAACAGCCTTTTCTTTTGCTCTTTTCCTTATTTTATTTCCATCATTTCCTGCGTTTTAATGGCCATACATCTCACAAAGTAGATTTAAACTCTTAATTCCAGCTGTTACACATACATGGAGCTGTACATTATATTGTCAACCTGCAAATAGTGCTGTGCCTACTCAAGGTGCAGGACTATAAAGTGCCCAGCACTGCAGTGATAAACTGCAGGGTCACTCATGCAGCTTTTTTCAGGATAGCAAGTTGAAAAATAAAGAAAGGGACAACTGAGACACTGCTGACATGCAGGCACTGATGTGAAGCTATCCCAGGGACACTTTTAACTTTGGAGATTTTCTTGGCTTAACCTCATGGGATTTTTTTTCCACACACTCCAAAACTCAAGCCCCTATCTTGAGTGTCATCTTCATCCCTTCATGGCTGGAAGTGTCACAGCCACCTGAGCATCACAAATTTATAACATCAGAGCTTTAAATATTTTTCTGCTGTTCTGGACAAAATCCACGAAGAAAAGGAAAACCTATCAGTGGCTGTGAAAATGGTACAGCCACTGCCAGAATGTAGCAGGAAACAGAGAATTTGGTAATTCAGTTTGGTGTCATGGGAGCATCTTTAGCCTTGTGGCATTTGGTAGGCCAGCAGCAAGAGATGTTTCAAACAGGAATTCTTGTTTCACTTACCAACAACACTTTCTCTCCTATTTAAAAACACATCACGTGCAGCATTTTGTTGCTAGGTGCCTGCTTGGCCAAGTGCTGGTTTCTAAGCATGCTTTTATATTTAACTAACCCCTGCACAGCTTGCGAGGGATTTTGCTCCCATGAGTTCTAATTTTCCCTTCACCGTTTTCTGTATTTTTGGGTAAGGAAAATTCCTTCTTTCTCTTCATGAATTTAATCGAGATAATCTCTTCCAGCTAAATAGAGGAGGTTTACATCTCCTCCATGGAACTAGAGAAATTGTGTGCAGAAGTAGTACAGCTGGATTGGGGCTGCTATCAGAAGATGTTGGGAAAAAAAGATCAAATTAAGCATTATTTAGTTTCAGCTGTGTGATTTTTAGTGTTGCCTCACTTAAAGAACTTTAAAAAAAAAAAGGTAGAGAATTTATTGCTATTTGCTCACGATTGATGCAAATTCCACAGAGATTCAAAAGAAAACAATGGTAACAGAGAGCACAAAAGTCTGGGTTTCCAAGAGCAGAGGCCATGCACCTTTCCAGTGATTTAAAATAAGCAGGAGTTAGATCAGAAGTTCCTGTAAATTGTTTAACCAACCTCCCTAAGAGGGGTCTCACTTCAGGGAGTTGTTCATTCAGAGCTGTCTCTGCCAGCACAGAGCATTCGAGTAGATGCTGAGATCCCACGGGAGGGAAATGCCCATGATTTGTTCATAGGGATGGAGAGCTCCCTCCAGGGACAGCCTGACTCCTTCTGGGGCTCAGTTTGGGGAGGAACAGCATATTTCCAGTTGCTTTGCTTCCTTGCTGCCTTTTTTTTTTTTATCAGAGGGGAAGGATGTTGCCTAAATTATACATAAAGACACCTCACTTACTCTGAAACAGCAGCAATTGAGGACTATAAACTCACCATCCAGACCTCCCAATTTTTCTTCCAGAGGTTAAAGAAAAAGCAAAATTGAGGACAAAATGCTGGCATAACACTCTGAAGCTTTTGAAGTTGTTCTGTCAGCTTGTATGTGTGACATATTAACCAAAATTCTTTGAGTACTTCTGGGCTTTCGGGGCTGCCCTTGGAGTGTATCTGCAGCATGGAGTCAATCAGCTTGTATTGCCAGGATATAAAGGGTGATCAGAGAAATCTCTTCATACCTGGTATTATATTAGCAACAAGGCCCTTTTATTGCTTTTTCTGTAAAGGAAAGAATATTTTAACAAGGGAGAAGAAAATTTAGAGGCTGAGCTTTCCTATTTGGAATTACCATGAAAAGTTGGTTTCATTTCCCCCCAGCAGCACCAATAAAATCAGGATGAAAAATCAATTGCTTTTTTTGTAGCAGAAACAGTCTGAGTAAACAGTTCTGCTAAAATTCCACTAAAATAATTTCAAATAAACCCAGATATTTACTCTCTGGAATTTGTTGTAGTGAGATTCTCATTTAGGGATAAAAAGGGGTGCTAGTTAGGCGGTTATGACTTTCAGTGAGATGTGCTCTGGAAATCCTCACAGAGTGTCCCCAGTTCCAAATACTGCTGGCAGCTAATTCTTGCTCATTACTGTGTTTTGTAGCTGATGCTGGAACAGAAACTGCCCTTTCCTCGCTCTGGTCTAGATCAGATCAAACTGTAGTAGCTGCATAATTAAATGTGAGCATGTGTTTAAATGGAATTTACCTTTGCTTCCATCCCTGCTGGCTTTGGTACAGCATGGAAAGCTGGGCTTGATTTCTCCAGTCTCATTACAGTGCTTTCCCTGATGTTTATGGAGATATATTGATTTAAACTAGCTCAAAATGTTCTTCTGAGATCAGCTTCTTGCATTTGTCATTGAAGGTTTATACTCAGTCTCTATCTCCTATTATAATATTTTTTGAACTTCGACTCTTTCTGGTGAAGTTATCTGGTGAAGAAATGCTGTGTGATTGCTAAAGGATGTAGCTCACTGACATTTACATACTGCTCTGGGAGAGAAATCTGCTGAATGGGATATATATTGCAATTATTGTAGTCCTTTTATTCTCAGTTTCTCTTCTTTCCCCTCTTCTTTTTTCTTTTTTATCTTCATTTTCCTCTTCTTTTTCTCTCCTGTCTCCTTTTTCTCTCATTTTTCCCAACCTTTTCCCCTCCTTAATCCTCCTGTTCCCTCATTTTTTCCCCTGCTTTTTCCCTCCCTTTTCCCTTCTTTTTCTCTTCTTTTCCCCTTCTTTTCATCTTCTTTTTCCCCTTCTTTTCCCCTTCTTTTCCCCTTCTTTTTCCCTTCTTTTTCCCTTCTTTTTCCCTTTCCCCTCCCTTTCTCCATCCTTCCCCTCCCTTTTTCTTTCCTTTTCCCTTCTATTTTTCTTCTTTTTTCCCCCTCTTTTTTTTTTTTTTCTTTTGTCTCTTTCTTTTCTTTTTACTCTTCACTCTTGTTACTCTTATATTTTCAGGTATGACCACACCTCTGTTACATTTCACTTGTTTACAGTCAGAAATTGTGTACATGTGGAATCAAAAGTGAAGCCTGTGCAGCAGCAGCATCTTGTTGGCATAAACAGGACTGGGATTTTACCTCACAGGCCACTTGTTGCCTTTTTATTTGACCAGCCATTGTCAGAGGAAAACTTAAGGACTGGTGAAATACACTGTAAATGTGAACGAGGAGTTAAGGAGGAAGAGAAAGTCACCTTTTAAAATGCTGCAGCTATTATAACTTGAATAAAATTTCTTTATTGGGACACTAATTATAACAGATCCTTTCTTCACTCTCCACTGTTGGGAAGGATTTTTTCCAGGTGTTAACAGAAGTAAAGCCTTGAGCTCTTCACCCAGTGTTGCCATCTGGAAATTTTTTGAGACTGTGAGTATTTGGGAAGTCCAGATTTAGCCAGGAGGCTCCTGAGTCCTGCTCCAAAGCTTGTGGTGCTTGTGCATCTCCACAGCTGTGGTGGGGCTGGCTCAGCTGTGGGCTTTCAGTTACTGGAGACTGGACAAAGGCCACTTTTGCAAAAGACATTAAAAGATTCTCACCTGTAATTTCTCCTGAAAGTCTGGAATGTGTCTCAGAATGCCAAGACTTCCAAGCCTCTCCCCATGTCAGAGTCCTTTCTAAGGTTAAAACAGCGTTTTTGGAAAGCGAGATAAAGCTTTTCATGGGTCTGCACATCAACTGGGAAACTGGAGCCAAGTCCCTCAGCAATATAAACATTAAGCTGGACTCAGCCAAGTTCCCTTTTACGAGGAGAGTATTTGGCTGATTCCTCTGTGCTTCCCAAGGCCAGAGCTGCCGGGACTAACTCAGCTTCCAATTTTGTGCCTTGGCCTTCGCTCAAGTCCTGTTCCTGCGTGGAAACTCTCAGCTGGGAAGGGCAAAGCCTGGGATAACTTGTGCAAAAGTGGATTGTTGGCTTCATTCCAGAGTTCTCAGGGCACACTCAGGCACATCCTGGTTCACTATGCACCATGGATACAGGCACCTTCACTGGATATAAGCTAATTCTACGAAAGGCCACTGGAGTTTAAGGTATTAATAAGAACAAGTGGATGTTTGAAGAGAACTGTGCCCCAGGGAAATGGTGCTGCTTCATCCTTACCCAGTCCTGACTGTAGCCTTCCAAATACCTGGAGCAGGCATGAGGAAAAGTCTTTCATTTTCTGGAAAGGAACGAGGCTGGAGTTTTCTTCCTTTCCCCTCATTGCTTTGTGTGTCCCCTCAGGGCTTTCTTGGTTTCCCTTTGGGAGCTTCGTAGCAGTTTTTTGGGCCAAGCAGTGTGGCACTATTATCCAGGCAAACTTTGCAAGAGACTGTGGAACCCGAGCATGTGTTAGCTCAGCGAAGATGCATCTAAACCCTAATTTCTCAGTTACCTACTGCTTTACTACATAAATAATGCAGGATTCTTAACAACTTGCATCACTCTTCCTTATTTAACCTGGAGAGAGTTTGGGGTTGAGAGTAACACTGATAGGAAAGATTCATCACCATGGGTTACTGCAGTACGTTAGAATTTCATTTCTCATATTTCCCAAGGCTCAGCTCTTCCCGAAATTAGTACCTGTACTAACTATTTGGAATGTATTAGGAAGAAGGAAATTCTACATTTTAAACTATTCGGGCATAGCGAAGAGAAAGCATCACTTGTTACCATAAAATAGTGCTCAGTTTTAAGTCACTGTAAGAGCTGTTTTCACCTGTGAAGTAAAGCCAAGATGATTTCCAGACTCTTACTTCTGTTCTGATCCTGCTTGCTGTAGGCAGCAGATACAAAAACTTCTCTTGTCCACTGTGTTTTGAGAGCTCCACGTTTGAAACATCCCAATCCAACCAGCACTGCACGATGTGTGGTTGAGCATGGGGCTTCACCCTCAAATCATGAATATCCACCTTTCTGTTGTCTGACATGCTCATGAGGCTTTTTGTGTCTGTCTGCAAATAGAGAAGAATAAAGCATGCAGCTCGATGTTTCGAGGGAGGGAGGTGTCCTTCCAGTGGTAATGTAAAAGTAATATTTGTTGTGCCCAGGTGTAGGCAGACAAATCTCAAGGCTTGTTAGAAATAATGTCCATGCCTTATTCATATGCATGATTCTATCTCTTTGTCTTGATTATTTCAGTTCTGTTGCCCACAGATTGTTTCCACAATCCCTTCAGTGATGACCCCAAACTGCAGCTCTCATAGCATCATTGTTTAGTATGTTGCTGCACATATTCCTGGGGAGGAGTCAAAGCAGTGCTCAGATAATTGGTTTGCAGCGCTGTGTATAATGTGAGAGCTGATACAGGCTTTGAAGGATAACCTGGTTTTAGTGAGACTTGATTTGGCTCAGTCCATAGGAAACAGAAACACCATCTACAGCAGCGCTGGCACAAGGCTGAGGTTTCAGTTCTGTTCAGAAGGCAGATTCTGCTGAATCTGTTCCACAGCTGCTTGCGCAGTTTTCAGTGCAGTAAGGCTCAGACATTTCTGTAAAAATACTCTGTACACAGAAGTGTGGTTCAGCTGGGCGGTGGAGAGCTCAGCTTGCATATTCAGCAAGATTGCTCAGGATTAAATATGGTTTATTCTCTTAAATTAGATGGGACATAACACTTGCTACAAGAACCTTCATCAAAATTAATAAATCATGCATTGTGTTTTTAAGCCAAATGCTGCTGTGTTCACAGCATGCTTCCTTCTTCCTTCCCCTGAGATGTTAAGCCATTAAAAGAGTCCAAGATGTGTTTCCTTGTATTCCTTTAGACTTTTTAATGCTTTTCTGTGTATGCCATCATGTCACTGCAGGCAGGTAATCAATTGCAAGATTACACCTGAAAAGTGCATCAGTATTTCTTATTTGTCTGGCCAGAGGGATTACTGTCAAAAGGGACCCAGCACTGTTACATGCCTGGAGAGCTGTCATACCCTGGTCTAGATGCACCTGTGCCTCCACAGCTGTTTAAAGAGCACGTGGAGAACTAGAGAGACCTGGATGGTCCTGAAAAGCTGTTGAGATGCAAACCCAAACCAGAGCATTACACCTGAGTGCTTTCATCATTACGTGTCTGCCAGACGTGCCACGGTCCTGACCTGCAGGGGGAGAAGAGTTTGAGGGGGTTGGGAAAGAGAGGTGCAAGGAGAAATTGCATGAGGGGATAGACAGTGATGCTGCATCTATTTGCCTGTAGCCTCCCTGGTGAGGTAGTGATGTGGTGCTCCAGCCCAGAACCTGCAGAGAGCAGCCAGAGCACCTGAACTGAGGTATCGAGCAACAAATGCAAAAGGCAATAGATGAGCAGCTTATGCTGCTTGGTTTTCTTCCAAGCTTGTGCCCCAGCAAAACAAGATGTCATTTTTCTGTTGTCCTCTTGGTCCCTTTTCTGTGCCTGGTGTGTCTTCAGCAGAAAAACTGCTGTCACAGTGACACACTAACCCAGTTTAGCCTCAGGTCCTTTTTATGTGGGGCGGGGGAAAGCACAGACTGTGTGTGCTTGTGACAGTACTTTGTGATAGAGGAGACTGTGTCTGAGCCTTTGTGCAGGCAATCCCTGCTGAGAGGGGTGTCCTTAAACATGTTAGATATATGGAATAGGATTTTGTTAATCATGGATCTGAATTTTCTGGCATTCCTCTAAGGTTTTGCAGACCTTTTATTGTCTCCTGAAAATCTTGTGCACAGTTATTTAGTCATTGTACACCCCACACTGGGTTATTTTTGCCCAGTGTAAAGATGTTTCTGTTTCTGACATGACACCTGGGTGAAGACTCGTCTAGACACTCCTTAAATTCTTGTCTTTAGTAACTGGGTTTTCAGCTTGAAGTAAAATCTCAGTGGAGATCAGGCTGCTTGTAGACTGAGCATATATTGGCCACTCAAAACAAACTGTCCTATACTGTGGAAGAGATTAAATGTGTGAAAAACAGAATTTTTCCCATCTTCACTAGGCTTTGATCCTTTTGATCAATCACCATGTATTAGTTAGCTGTGTAAAGATTACTCTTTTAATTGCAGGTATTTATTCTAGGTTGCCTTTGTTTCATGATTTACGCTAGAAATCAGTAAATTAGGTATTTCATTTGCTACTTTACTTGGGTAAGTTAAACACAGGAAACTCTCTTGGAAGAAATCTGTTAATATTCAAAAATTAATTCCTCAAAAGTGTGGGAAAGGTGGAACTAAGGTTGGCTGTGCTATCCAGGCACACAGAAAAGGTGGGAGGAGATGGACTGTGTATGTTCTACCCCCTGCCCTGCCAGTATGAATCCTTTTAAACTGTTCAACAGGAGAGGGAGCCTCAAGAAACAGCACTGCTAAAATTACCTGCACCTCATTAGTAAGAATGGATGCAGAATCCATCTTGCAAAGCTCTGGCTTTGTTGGAAAAGATGTTCACAGAAAGAGCTGGGACTGAACCCCAGCAAAATAGGCCAAGACTAAGATCCCAAGCCTTGGCTGACAAATGGAGTGGGTTTGAAATGATGGCACCAATGGTATATTCTCAAGAGGGTCCCCACACATGGCGAATTTGAGTCCAGATTTGCTTGGGAAAGAGAAAATTGTGCTGAGGAGAGCTTGGGCACCTTTCCTACAACGTGGTACCTTCCTCCTCCCTCGGTTCCCATTACGCCTCCTCACTCTGACAGACAAAACCTTTGTTGACGTTCAGGCTCACAAAATCTCCCACTCCTTTTAAAATTAGAAGATTGTTACCTCAGTGGGAGAGAGCCAAGTCTGTTAAAGCAGCAGCACAGGATACCTGTGGAGTCCCTGGTTTCATGCTTGGGTGCAGTTTCTTCCTCAGTACGTCCTGCCACTCCAGAGGGAATCCGTGCTCCTTTATCAGACATTCCTGGCATAAGATCGATCCTCTGAAGGTTGTAGCATTTTTAGAGAAGCATAAATGAATTGCTGAACTGACATGTATTAGTTCTTCCACGGTTTAATATATGGCTTTCAGGAAGAGAAAAAATTGGCCATAAAGGAAAGATATTTCATGTCCATCCAGTTCCCTGATTCAGATCCCGTAGAAAAGTGCCACAGCAATTGTCTAACAAGACAATGCCTAACAAATGCCTAACAAGATAATTCTAAGCCACATATTTGGTTTATTGTATGTATGTGTGTACATATATCTGCACATATATGTGTGTGGGAAGAGTTTTTACTGGTTTTTAATCCACCATGATATTTTCTTGACTCTGGAGAAATCATACAAGCTTTGTATTTGGGCAATTCTTCCTCTTTCTCCTCATTGTCATTCGAGATTTCCTTGTTCTTTCATTCCATGACTCTTTTTTCCCTAGATGTGTTTCTGTGGGAGCAGTGGAAGGACATGTAGCACAAGTTGTCAGCGAGCTGCCAGGTTGTTTATCCCGTTTCCTTCAGGCAGTGTCGTGGGTTGTTTTCATGCTTGGCTCAGTCATGCCAGTAAACATTTGCAGATCACAATGGTGTTTATTCAGAAAAGATGCCAAAGGTCTCCGACTCAGGCCATGAATAAATGCAAGGTTAGTGTTCCTGTGCTGAGCCACTGCTTTCAAATTCCTATGAATTATTCTGGATTTTTTCCTACTTCAGTTGGCTTCAAATATCTTTTTGAACATATCTGTTCATCAGCATCGAATCAAAAGCTTGGCAGCTATTTCTTGATTAAATAATTATCCCCAAACTAATAAACATCACAGCAGGGTTTAATTAATATATGTCAGTCATATGGCTTCTTTTTTCCCCTCTCTCTTTTTTTTTTCCTCCTAAAAATACCATGTTCTGAAATTAGTATCTTCAGAATAAAGGTGTGGGCTTTTTTCTGCAGTGAGCCATGGGAGAGACAATTAAGGAGTCTGTTGATTGCATTCACTTATCTTTCTGTTTAGGCATGGATGTCTCATTTTTGAAAGTTTCCTGCTAGAAAAGCTGCAAAAATCTCACTGGAAACCCTCTTTGCCCCCATAGGACTGTTGTTATTGTAATAAAAACAACTCTGCTGCAACTTTATCTTTTATGAAAAATCTTCCACTAACAACTTAAGTTTTATTAACCACCTCCCAGACCAGAACTCATGGAGAGATTGAGGCAGTATTGGGAATAAAACGTCATGGTTTAAAAGTATTAAATCCCAGAATACTGCCCAGGATTTTGTGCTTTTTAGTTATGCATTTGAAGCATCTGAGCAGCTCTGGATGTGCTCCCTAAGGATGTCAGGTGTGATGGAGAGACATTGATGTCTTTGACCCTAGATGAGATAGCAGCAATTAAGAAACATAATTGCTTGTTTGGTATTAGTTCTTCTTTTGGTGTTGTTGGTAATTAATCTCTTTATATCCATGAGCTTCAAATGAACTTCAGCTACTGAGTGAAAATTGTGTTTTAATGTAAAAAACCAAACAAAACTCCTTAAATTAGCCTAACAAAATAAAACAGCCTTTTAAATTAATGGGTTCGGTGTAGTTTTCCTACTTAACAACCTGGTGGTTTCAGCGTGGTTTTTGTGTTCACACTTCACAGAGACTTATGGGGCAATATATAGAAATCAGGCTTTAAAATGAGCAAGCAGTCACAGTCCCTCAAGTGGATCTCACTGCCTGACCTTGATGAAATGAATATTTCTAATGTGCTGAAGGGATGGATAATTATTACCATATTTTGCAAGAAGTGCGGTCTGCTTTGAAGTTGGCAGAATCTTTTCCTGGGGTCTTCGTAGGATTAGACTTTCTACATGAGCAAAATTGCTTCCTTTAAGGAATGTATTTCCAGATGGAGCGATACTTGTCCTGTGCGTACTGAGATGCTGAATGACTTCAAACAGCTATGAGATATAATGAGAAGTGATATTATTCATAACCTCATCAAGAACTGCATCCATGGAGATTATGGAACGACCTCATCTTTTATTCGGACCATGTCACATATTCTGCCTTCAACAGGGGCCCTGGCGAAACACTGGCTGAGCTGATTAATTTATTTTCAATTTACGGGAAGACTTCCATGCCCATAAATATTTTTAGGTACATGCATAACTTTGCACTTAAGTAATCCCTTTGAAGGGAATTGGAGAAATTATTAGTTCATTTTGTCCGGGAAAGAGTACTCATAAAGGTTTGGAGTTTAATCTTATTGCATGGTTTCTTTGGTTGCACTGCATCCTTTGTTCCAGTGGTTTTACAGGTCTAATCTTTGAAGAGGGGAATATCTGGCATTCTGTGTATGCTTCACTTTATATAAATGATCTGTTTTGATACTTGCTGGTATTGTATTAATTGAGTACTTAATAGCAAATGTTCAGAAAACATGAAATTTCTTTCCACAAGGAAAGTAATCACAGGATTTTAAAAAGACTGAGTTTCCTATCTCCTGTTGAATATGCATTTCCAAGCGTGCTGGATGGTTGACTGATGTGTTTTTAAATGGATACATATGCTTTATGACAATTAAACAAAACTTGAACAAAAATTTGTCAAACAAGGAGGGCAGTGAGAAAATCCCTGTGTTCGTGGTACGAATTTGCTGCCAACCTTTGCAACGTGCTGAAATGCCAGGAGAGCATCTGGCCTGCAGTGATGTGTGCCTTGGTATTGGGAGAGACCTTGGTGCCTTCCCATGTGGAGGGGAGATTTCTGAGCTCTGGAGCAGCCCAGCTCCAGGGAAGGCACTTGCTGCCTCGAGTGTCCTTCTAGGATTTATGAAGTCAGTGGTCAGGATAACCCCACTGGGCTGTGCTGGAAGTTCCACTGTGGAGACTGGTGAGACCTTTGGCATATATCTGAGGAGGTTTTTACCTGAAGGGCCACAAAGGAGATTTACAGCCTGGGATTCTCTGCCAGCTGGGCTGCTGTAGCTGTAACTCAGTGCTGGGAAAGCCAGAAGCCTTTAGGAAGCCTGAAATGAGGAGTGAGTGCAGACACAAGGGAATGGTGGTGTGGCTCTGAGGCCACAGGAGTGGAGCATTCAGCACTCTGTGCCCCACAGCCCCAGGGAGGGGCTGCAGCTCCTGGCTGTGCCCAGCCGCTGTGCTGGGTGTGTACTGCCAGGCAGGGCTGCACATGGAGCTCTGAGTATCAATGAGCTGCTCAGGAGGCAACATCTGAAGAGGCTGAGGTCTTATTTAACCCCAATCCTTCCTCCCAGGAGAGGATAAACTCCACCCTGCTGAATGCAGCATTGTTCTCCTCGTGGCCGAGCTTTATGGAAACCCCCACAGGACAGCCAGGCTAAGCTGAGGGCTGGGGACCTCTGTAAGCCTATTGTTCCTGGTCTGAATTCCTTGATAAAATGTCTCTCTCGGGTTTGCTGTACACAATTCTCAGCACCATTTCGCTGGCAGAGGATGGGCTGAATTTCCCAAGCTCTTGAAGCTCTTTGCAGCTTGATCCTGGGGTGATTTTTACAAGCAGATAGAAATGTTTGTACTGGCAGAGATTCACGGGATCTGACAGCACAGCTTGTCTCCCAAGATTGTAGCTCTTGACTTGCTGATCAAATGAGTTTACCTGGGTGTAAGTTTGGATATCGTTCTGCACTTTTTCCTCTGCAGTGGTGTAGGTGACTGTGTTCAGTACCAGCCATTGCTGCTCAGTGTTAGGGAAAGTCCAGCCTGCTTCTCAGGAAAATGTGTGGCACTGGTTTCCTTTTTTGCAGTAACCACTTCACTACATAATATTAGACAAAATTCTCCAGGGTGCAGTGTGTTAAAGCAGCATGAAACCCATTGACTCCCTCTCTTCAGAAAGTATAAAAATAGAGACAGCTCTGCAAGCGGAGCACTTTTCCCAGAGTAGAAATAGATTAAATACAAGGGACCTACACTGCAGAGTATTTTGGACAGCCATTAATGACCAGCAGTCATTCTTGTGCTAATCTGTCCTTCTCTAGGAATATTTCCAGTTACTCTTGAATTGCGCAAATTGATTTTATTTTGTTCCCTCTGCTATCAGGCTGTTGGTTAATATCAGCCGGCAGGTGAGAGCTCTCAGGGCTCGGAGGCAGCAGAAATTAATATTCCACTGGGAAAGGAGACAGATGTGTGATCACTGCATCAAGTTAAGGAGGGCTGGGGAAGAAGGTGTCATGTATCAAACACCATTAACTTTGCAAGTACTTTCTGCTCTACAGATGAATCTAGATGTTTTCATAACATATTAGACAATGAATTGGGTCGGCTGCATAATAGAAAACATTTGGGAATACTTTAAAACATTATCCGACAAAAGTTTTTCCAAAAAAATTAAAAAACCAAACCAGATCCAAAGAGCATTTGTATGAGCCATTCTTCATTAAAACAAATAACATTTGTCTCTGCTCAGAGCCAGAGGAGAGAGCACTTTATTTCCTCTTTGCTGATGGGGATTGTCTATGTTTCCCTGCTTACAGCTCTACTGTAAAATAATGTCTTTTCTTTCAAAATTGGCATTGTTGTAATAAGTTATCCAAAAAAGTAATTGGTAACCTTTCCCTGCTCAAAGCCACACTGTGAGTAAAATATGAAAGGGCTGGTTTTTAAAATATAAGTTCTAGTTACTGCTTTATTAAGCATGTAAATTTTAGCATTAAGCAATTTTTGTTCCATTTAGTATCATAAAACTCAGAGATTGTTATCTGTGACTAAAAGAATAGATGGAAAACCTGAAGTTTAAGGAATCCTTTGAGGATATAGGGCAAGTCATAGTAATGGCACAGTTTGCACTCTGCAGTTTGTACATTACAGTATTAATGTGCACCTGCAATTTTTATTCTAAAAAATGATTGTGAAGGCAAAATTGCTACACCCCATTTACACAGGTGCCCATGGCAGTGACTGGATATGGTTAAATGTCCCTGCTGAGAACATGAGCATCAAGCACTCACTTTATATTCAGCTATGAAGCGTGGCTTTTCTTAATTTTAATGTTCGATGGCACAGACTGAAATAGATGCGTTATGTAATGCTAAAATAGGAGAGAAAGTTGAAGCAGAGTTGAGAATCCAGCCACCCCCACAACGTAGGTGTCTACGAGTCTGGGGTTGCATCTGAATCAGATGATCAGAGCCTGAAGTTTTCCAAAATGTCAGAAGTCCCAGTACCAAAATTAAATGCAGACACATAATGGGACTAAGCTGAACATATGGGGGAGATGTGACCCTGGAAACCTTATTCCAGCCTCTGCCTAATTTAGAGCTTGGAGAGTAAGTCTGCAAAGGTATTTTGGTGGTGAAGGGAGGATGTGCTTGCAGGAGTCCCAGTGGGCATCTGTGGGCAGATACAGACTTTTGTAAAGCCAAAAGTCCCTTTAGAAAATGTTTATTATTTCTTTTATAAATTAGAAACTTCTGTATATGAAGCCTGTACCTGATCTGTCAGGTGAATTTTAGTCCATGAACCCTCATCAATTTAAAAGAATAATGGCAAAAAGTGGAAAATAAAGTGTCTGAGAAAAAGGTGGTTACAAAGCAAGGGTTCATTCTTATGGCTGGGTCTAGCTTGAAGTGTGGTTTGGTTTTCTCCAGGTTGCTGTTTTTCTGTCTCTTAATTGATATCCCACTTTGATTAACGCATTGAAATGCAAATGCATGTTACATAGGATGAAGATGTTTCACCAAGAAGATTAATTAATTTCCAAGGCAGCCAATTAATAGAACTGACTACAAGAACACAGAGCAAGAGGAGGTTTAAGAGATTAAACTGCAGTGGTTTTAAGAGATTAAAGCATATCCAAAGTGAGACCCACGCATGCAAAGCCTGTATCCAAGTACACAGACATCTCCGGAGCAGAGCTGGACCCCACTGCTGCTCGGAGAAAATGTTCAGGAGAAAATTCATTAAGGCAGATCCATCTTGGAAAAAGAGAAATCACATTGCTTTGGTGTTGCATTTCATCTGCTTTTGGCTTGAGCCACGATTTTCTTCATAAAAGTAAAATTCTGTCAAGTGTTACTGTGGCTGCCTGACTGATGAAATGGTGCAATTCCCTGCCTTGGAGTTGTTCCCACTCTGTTCTTCTGGAAGCAGTAGCTACCTCCTCCTGTTCCCTGAATGTCTGATCCTAAAATATTTTTTAAAGTCAGACTTTCAGGTCTTGCTCCCTTCTCTCTGCTTCACGGGCACTGAGGTTGCACGGCTGGCAGTCGGTGCTGTGGGATCAGTTTAGCACCTGACACAAATTAGGCTTAGATTAGGTTTTAGTGCTGCTCCTGGTGGAGAAGGTCTTGTCTCTGTCCTCAGCTCCTTTAAAATGTGCTGATTGCTCCGTGGTGTTCAAGTGGATGCAGGGGTGGGTGTTGTAGCTGCAACGAGGCTGAATTTTCTCCCAGCCGAAATCTTCGGGCATTGCTGCAGAGCAGTTCCTCCTGAACCGATTTCCACTCATCCGTGAGGTTTTACTTGTCCGTAAACTTCAGGATTGCTTGATATTTTTGCTTTTCTTGTGACTAAATATTGAAAAATACTTTACACATTGCTGTGCATCACAATTGTACCTCATGAATACAATCTTGTATACCAGAACAAATGGAGGTAGAACAAATAATTTAAAATGATTTGAGTATGCAGAAAGTTCGTTAGGAGTAAAAATCACATTTTCAGTGTTACAAAGCAATTCAGTGTCATTAGTGTATTGTTGTTTATACATACTTGTGAATTTCCATCAAATATTTATATTGCCTTAATTTGGAGCTGACATTCAGAAGTCTTCACTGATTTACAGCGTTGAACCCAGGTAAATAATTCTAATCTAGTTGTGTCAAAATTCATTTCTGTACTTAAATACTACTTTCACAGAGAATTTTGCTCCAAGTTGCATTGTGGATTTCAGCCTCCTTTTGCTATCTCTTCCCTTTCCTAGGAAAAGTGTGGAAGGTGCTGTTGCCATGTCCGTATCCAGCACTAACTGTTTGTAGTTATGCTGTAATTTTAATTTCTCTGAACAGCTTTGGGTGTGTCTTCGAGCCCTGCAGATATGTTGTATGAGATGAAAGCAAAGCATTTTCATCAGAATGCACCCTGGTAGATGCACAGCACCCTCCAGGGCCTGCCTGCCAGCTTGAAGTGGTGACAGTTTGTATAGAAAGCCACATTTTATGCTTTTAAATACTCATCTATGTAGTTCTATT
The DNA here is from genome assembly GCA_013396875.1 of Vireo altiloquus. Taxonomy (NCBI): domain Eukaryota; kingdom Metazoa; phylum Chordata; class Aves; order Passeriformes; family Vireonidae; genus Vireo; species Vireo altiloquus. Next base: position 831,073 of record VZRF01012008.1, on the reverse strand, counting down.
CCAAGTAAGACTTAAGTTTTGACCAAACTTGACAGATTGGATGTTTGCTCCTCGAGCAGCTCCTGCTTGGACTCAAAGAGCAAAAGCTTTTCTGGAGCCAGATCTAGATGTGGGACTCAGCTCTCCATCTTCACATCCTGGATTTGAGCATCCGACCCAGGGCTGGAGCTGCTGCCTTAGCACAGGCCTGCTTTGGGGGACTGTGAAATGCACTGGGGTTTGTTGATGTGCCTCTTAGCTGTGAAACACATCCCTCTGCTTTATTGGTCCCCTCAGGGATCTCTGTTGCTTATCATCCCTGCTCCCATTTCTCTTCCGATCTTAATTAATCTCTGTCAAGCAGAGACACAAATTACTTGTCAGATCAATGACTGGATTCCCCCTGCTCTGCCTTGGGCTTTCAGGAGGAAAGGATATCACTTACCCTGGGTGGATTATCAGAGTGGATTATTGTGGGTTCTGCCACCAAGAAAAAGGAAAATCTGATCTGGCAGCTGCAGGTCAGTACATGCTTTATAGAGAGCTGTATGGAATGAAATCAGCTGCTAAAGACACACTTGAGTTTGGGAGGTAAACAGGAGTCTGCAAAGCATCTGGAATTCCCAGCTGTGTACTTTTTTTGGCATTTATAACCCGTTGCACATATTAAGGCTTTGTCAAGCTTGGGAAGTCGGTGCTCAGGATACTCGCTTTATTAAGTTGGAGTTTATTAAATTTACTCCAAATTCCTTTGCTGATGTAATGTCACTCCTGTGCTCATCGTGTGCAGCTGGCTGTGTATGGGGGTCGTGCGTGCAGCAGGAATGCGTCAGTGTGGGTTGGGTGTGTCGTTCACACCTAGCCGAAACATTCACCTTTGGGAAGAGCCCAAGCACAGTAAATCAGAGCAAATAAGAGTGAAGGCACGAGTGGAGATCTGCAGAGGACGTCCAATATCTTGGCTTTGTTTGTGTTACTTGTAGCTCTCTCAGAAGAGTAACTTGGTTTGCTTATGTTACTATCAAGATCTCGGTCTGAAAGGATAAACAGGATTTTGGAAAACTGAAATCTTTGTTGCTGTTGTTGACTTTAATTGCTGCACCATAAGTTTCTTGTCCCTGGGGCAGAATTTCTGTGCAATATCTCTGTATTTATTGCTAAAAAGAAAGGTTCTTAAGTTAGAGGTTATTAATTCTGTCTTAGGCACATGCTGCAAGATGGAACTGGAATTCAGCAAAGTCTTGTCTTTGAAGTGTCATAAATATCTTTCTGCTACATTTTATTAACCTTCCACTGTAATTAAAAAGGTAACGGCAGCGAGATCTGAGAGTGAGGTTGGTTCAGGTAATTCACCTTTCTGTTTTTATAGTTACTTCCGATTGGTTTTGAACTTCCTTGCAGATATTTGTAGGATCTTCCTACTCGTTCCTAGGTTTCTTCAGATGTTTATTTACAAAGACTCAAGGATGAATTTGTCAGAGCTGTTTGCTTTGTCCTGTTTGTACTTCTCTGCTGTGCCACGCCTGTTTTGGATTTCCCAAAGTTTTTTCCCTGAAAATAAATAAATTCTGCTCACTTCCTTCATGCTGCCAGCTCCTCAGGATTTCTTACGGATCTTGAACTTCTTGATAATTGCTTAGCCAGTGTGTTTCTTTTATAACACTTTGGATTGACGTTGCCACTCTTTGCAGGTTGTAGGAACTGCTGCAGCCTCTTTGTGCTTAAAATTGCTTCCACTGACATCAAATATTGCTATTGATGGTTGTTACTGCCTCAGTTTAATCAGACAATATCTCTTTAAGGTCTGTTTGATTCCTCTTCAGGTCTAAAGAAGTTTCTGTTCTCAATCATAAATTCGATTTGAAATATTTTTTTTTTCCCCAAATAAAAGCATAATACACATTTTGGAAGGAATTCAGAGGTTTAAAGATCTGCCAGTTTTCAATGCCAGCTCCTTTTTTAATGTTACAAGTTCCATCTCTCAGTGAGGCTCTTCCAAAGCACTGATGCTTTAACTAGGCACTGTTTTCCCTGTCAAGCAGCCTTTCAGTAGTTCTGCATGCAGAACACTTCCACCATTGAGCCTTAATTTCTTTGCTGTCTGTGAATTGCATATTGCAAAAATGCTATTAAATTTCAGTACCAATATACTGCTTAAGAGGTTCTGTCTGCAGAAAGCAGTAATACTGGGGGTTTTTCCTCTCAATTTTACCTTTTAACTTTTTGTCCTTGCACTCAGCAGTCACTTCTTGGGGAGCTGACTGTTTTGTAACCATGGGGGCAACTGCATGTTGGGATTTATTCACTACGAGGGGAGGGAGTGAGAACAGATCATGAACTGCTGCAAAAGCAACCAAACCTTATTCTCTCTGAGTGGGAAATCAGATTCTGTGAAAAATGTCCCTTTTTAGGAGGTCTTTCAAAGGGCTGTGCTTGCTGGGTCACCACATCGCCATGGCTTTGGGAGCCTGGTGAATGGCTGGAGCAGCAACAGCCTGGAGAGAGTTTTGACAGCAGGATCAGGCCCACAATGGAAAATCCACTCCCTGCTGACGGTTCTGCTTTACAAATGTAACCCTTTATTTGTAGGAACAAATTTGGGAGGGTTTCCTTTAACCACCCTCATGAAAAGCTGCTGAGAATCTGCTTTCAGCTCGCTGATACAGAGCTCTAGTCCCTGCAGCTCAGTTCTGAGGCTCTCTCTATCCTGGAATTTGGTTGTCTATTAAAAAAGAATTTCCCTCCTCATTCTGTGTGCTGAAGCACAGCTGTCACGCTGGTTTAGCAGCAAAGTTTACAGAAATAACGTTCTAACGTTTTTATTACTGTTTGTATTGCTTTAAAGTACCTGATTCGTGACCGGTGGACAGTTTTATTGCTGTCTGTGAGCTTTGTGTCTGAGGCAGAATGGTTTTGTTATTTAATGGATACTGTTGATTTTGGGGAAGCACCTCCTTTGGATATTGTCCTACTAAAAGAGAACAATCCCTTAAAAAGCCACAAGGGTATTTTAACTCTTGACCTTTAGGACTTGATGGCTGTGGCACAGGAGTGCCCAGGGACTTGAGCCAGTTGGCAGTGCCATGCCAGGAGGATTCCATCTCTGATCTAAAAGCAGGGGATGCTTCAGGAAGCTGAAAAGTGAGTGTGACATCACCCAGAATGTTGTTAGCTTCTTGTGCCTTTCTCACATCAGCTTTAGATGTGGAGTCTAAAGGCACAAAGAATAGGGTTTTTTGGTAGTTCCAAATGTTTTCAGTACTGCTGTGTGTGTCTCCACCAGGCTGGAGCATCTTCACAATGTGAACTGACAGCCAAAATGTTGGAAGAAGGTTGAGTTGTAGAGTGATGAAGGACCAGGATTAGTCGGGTGTTGCATGGGTCATCTCTGACTGGCTTTTCCTCTGTCTTAATTGTCATTTTACTTTCCTAAAGCCTGGACATGCAGCCAGGTTGAGTCTCTTGGCACAGCTCCAGCAGCAGCCATCTCCCCCTGGGAAGTGCCTATCTTATTCCGCTGGCTGAGAGAAAATGTACACAATGAGTTTGGGCAAAATGCCAGACTTTTCTTTTGGGAAAGTGTGCTGAGTTGTAACCCCACACTGGATTTCGGTGATGGTTTTCCATGCAATGTCCCAGTTATTATTCCTGCGCTCTGTGGTCCTTCACAACCAAATATTAAGTCAGGCAGATCCATTACTCTGTCTTTTTGTAGACAGATTAGACCTTTCCTTCTCCAAGCCCTGCAGGAGGCCCAGGTGTTCACAGAAAAGGGAAATGCCACCTTAAGTTTCATGGAAAGTTTCTTAAAGTGCATTCAAGCCTCTGTAGTTTGCAAGCACGGCTGGAAAAGTTGTCTCTCCACGTGCTTGTAGTGGTGAAACAGCCCCGGGTGCAGTGAAAATAAATGTTTGCTGGCTGTGCTACCTGGTGTGAGCAAGTGTTTGTATTTAATGAAAGTCTCATTTTCTCTCTGGAGCTGCTTAACGTTGAGCTTTGGAGGGAATTTGCTGTAGAAATGTAAGAGCAAAATGATGTTGGCCCAATGGGGGATGTCTTTTACATCTGGCCTTCTACCTCTGTTAGTTTGTACTGAAACACCATAATTATCAAGGGGCTTTTTCACCTGCTGGGAAGCAGCATAAGTAGAGGTCATTCCCTATGTGTTCGTGTTATTTACAACATACCTCGTTAGACCACGATTAGAATTTAAATGAATTAATTCAGTGCAGGCAGCTCCTGTAATTGCAAGGGAGCAGCCTCGGTGCTGCTGCCTGTCATACCTGAGGATCAAGACACTGAGAAATTATCTCCCCACACCTTTTCTCTGGTAGCTTTAATTAGCTGGGATTTTACAGCCTGGGCTGAGCTCTCTGGGTTCACAATTAGTAAATGCAGCAGAATGAAGAAACAGCTTGGAAATCTGATGAAGCAATAAGTGTGGAGCCCTTCGTGTATCATGGGAACATCATGCTGCTGCTAAATCCAGGGACAAAGCCTGGGCTATAAAAATCCTCAGGAGGCAATTTCCACAGCCACTTAAAATGCCAATGTGTTTGACTGCGTCCCACTGCACGTGCCATTTAATGAGCATGTGATTGCCAAAATCTGAATTAAGGTATAAAGTTGGAATCAATTTGGTTTGTGAACTTGCAAAAAGGAGAAATGAAATAATTCCAGTCAGAATTAGAAGTGGTGTCAGGATTGTCATGTTGATCTACCATGTACAATTTAAAGTAATTTCTTAAAAATGGGTTATTAAGGGGATATTTGGGGGAGCAGAAATGTTCTTTTGCATCCCATGAGGAGCTGAAATGATCATTCAAGGACAGAGTGAGTTTATGAGGAGTTGCAGCTTATCTCTGGGATTCCTGAAAGGATTGGACATGGATTAGACCTGAATACTTTACAGATGCCTCTGGCTGAGGATCTGTGTGATGTATCCAGCGTGGTTTAATAGGAAAGGACTGAAATTATTAACAAGAAAGGAAAATAACTGTAGGCTAACAGTGAATCTGATTTTGTTTTTAACACTGAAGCCTCTTGTGGTCTGCATCAGTGTCAGGTTATATCAGGAGCTGCTGTGATTCAAACAAGATGAGATTCTTTGATCGTGGATGTCCTTGTCATTTAAAATGTGATTAATACAACCATGGATTAGGATGTGATTGTGCACTAAGAGTATTGCATGACTTTTTAAAATAAACAAAGCCACTAAAGACATTCTGAATTAATAAAAACTTCCAAAGCGGATATTGAAAATTTAAATTCATTTTTACTCAGATCAAAAACTTCCAGATATTTCATTGGGGAAAAAGAAGAAGAATATTGTGTATTTTTTTTCCCTCTCCAGGAAGTTCCTACCAGCCATGAACTGTGGATTATCCCTCGGGGGAGGCACCCTCAGCCAGGACAGGGCTGCCAGGACTGGGGTGTTTTGGGGTGAAGCTCTGGAGTGTGACAGGGCTGCATTAATGGCAGCAGGTTGAACAGTAAAAGCACTTTTACAAGTCCATGAGGCTTTAGTTTTTCAGGCTTTCAGGAAAATGACTTTCCTTTTAGAGTTTTAGTATTTGTTTGGAGTTTGTTGTTGTTTTCTTGGGTTTTTTTTGTGGCAGCAAAACAGCTTTTCTGATAGCGAGGAGTTTGTAAGTTGAAAGCTGAGGAAACATCTTAGTTTGGGGCATTTGTGGCTCCCATGGATCAAAAAGTTGATGATTTTGGTGGAGATTTTTCAAGTGTTGTTTATCGGAGCCTGAACTTATGAGATGCTCTCCAGACTCTGAGGAGGAAACACTTGTGATTTCTGCATTGCTTCCTAAAATAGTCATGAGGGTCATCTTGCTAACATTTTCAGAGGGGAAAAATCCCCCAGCCAACAAGAGAACAAAATAACACAAAGTGATTTCCGTAGGCTTTCAGGGCATAACATTATTTCCACTCCCTAACGAAAGTGAGATTTTAGATCCTTTGCTTTAATCCTCCTATTTGTTCCCCGTTTCTCTTTTGCCTCAGGAATGTGTTTAGCAATAGCAGGACACACTTTTTAGCATTTAAAAATTAGCAGTCATCTGGAAAGGCATCGTGCCGAGGGGAAGGGAGGCAGCGTGCAGGCTCCACACAAAACCTTTTCACCATTCAGGAGCTGAAAGTTATTCTTAAAGTTTGATCTCAAGATACATCAGCGTGTTAGCAGGAGAACAATCTTGTGTCCGGGATAAATATTCCTGAATTGCTCACTGGAGCATTTCTGCTGGCAGAAAACGTGAGGGCAGCTTCTGGTTACCTGTAAAAGAATAGCCTGTGCTGTGCCAGATGCTGATGAGAAATTAATCAGCTTTTTGTATGGATACATTCATTGCTAAAAATAAGAGATTAGAGTACAATGGAGGCATAATTGCTGTGCTGGGGAAGAAAGCCTGAGAACTGCACCTTGGATAATTTGGTGCTAGGCCAGGTATTTTTAGGGACATATGGTTTACTGAATGAAGAGTTTTCTATTCTTATGCTTGTGTTGTCGGCTGTCTAATGAGGAATTCCACTGCTTAATTTTAATGCTGTTTCTCCCACTGGAGAGACCTTGAAATTTGAGAGGCTAAATTTCTGTTACTTAATACATATTTGCCGTCACCTATATAGAAAAAGCAGCAGTTCTGTAGATATCAACAGCTAATTTTGGAATGGATCCCTAATATCTTTATGCAAAATCTGAACAGCAAATCACTGCAATCAAATTGCTTTAAAAAGTCTTAATTACCTGACTTTTTCATGTTTTTTGTACGTCTGGCTTTCCTGTTCAGTGTTTTCTGTAAATACGAGCAAAATTGTACAGGGATGTGAAACTTTCTGACCTGCAAATTGTGTCTCCAAGTTCCTGTCTCAAGGTCATTAAACATTTGAGCACTTCAGTTCTCTTTTCCATGAAATTTAAGTTCATTTGCTGTAATTTTAGCTGTCCAGCAGCTGAACACGGAGCCCAAGGTAATCATCCAGGCTCTTTGAGTAGCAGCAGTAGCAGTGATCATGCATCTCCTGGGTTTTAAGTAGCTGTTTTGAGTGAAAGGGAGGTGACTCATGGTTTTTTTGACTACTTGGGGTTGACACTGCTGTGAGTGTGGAACTGCAGGAGTGTTAAGACTGAGGTGCAGTAGTGTGGATAAATAATAGCAAATGGCATTCTAACAACTTGGTACACTTCGATGGAGTACTTTAAAATTCATACTCTCCCTTTAGAACTTGAATAAATGAACTGATTTAATCTGATAGTGACTAGGAGCACTTAGCTGCTGAACCCTTCTTTATCCCACGTAATGGCTGTACACAAAACTTGTATTTTTATGCGTTTCTGTTTTGCAGAGCTGAACAAACACTGCATTATTTTATCAAAAACAATTACAAGCCTGTTAACAGCAAATAAAACCCGAGCTATTACACCCAAACAGTTAGGACAAAGGAAAACTGGAGCATATGTAGGCTGATTAAATGGTGTATATTTAATTTTCCTTTCAACCAAAGAAAATGAAGGATGTCAGCTGTTGAAATTCACAGAAGACAGAATATACTGAGAGCCACATGGGCTGAACCAATGATCCAGGAAAATCAAGTATGTGGGAGCTCCTAAAAGAAATTTGAAAAAAAAAAGAACTGAAATACAGCAGAGTAGGAATCTCTTGGGAGAAAGAAGAAAAAAGAAATTAGAAGAAGCATCACCTTGAAAGCTTTAAATGGTGAATGTTTATATCCATGGTACCATAGATGATGAGGTTAGCTAAGATCTACCATTTTCTCTCGTAAAGTTAATTTCAGAATTGATACCTTTTGGCAAATGAGGAATTTTTATGGCAAGAAGTAGTGATACAGAAAGCATCATGGAAAGAAAAGCTCCAGAGAGATTGAGAAAGACTTTCCGGTGAGCAACTGGCAGCCACTGTAAAAAATGACNTTCCAATTAGGACATTTCTCAAGATTCATTTTTTACCATGGCTGCCAGTTGCTCACTGGAAAGTCTGTCTCAGGTGTGTGAAACTTCCTCCCCATCCACCTTTCTGCTGCTTTCTTCCCAGACAGGGGGTTAACAGAAAACATTTCTTTTTCTTTTAGAAAACGGTTCATTTTTTGTGTCTGAAAATATGGAGAGGCTTCTTGCTTCTTTAAAGTCCGAATATTTAGAAAAAGGCTTGGAAAGGGAAAAGCAAGTGACATTGTCTACATTGTCTTATAAATATCAAAGCCAATTACTCATTCTTTCTACTGCCTGAAGGATAATCAGTTTTTTCAGTATTTTGTGCCTCAGCAATACAATTCTTCAAAGATTTTTAGGGCTTATTTTCAGCTCCTTTTGAATCGGAGCTCTCACAAAAATCTATACACTTCTCTAAATAGCGTTTCCTTCTTCATAAGCCCATGTTAAAATGTCACACCTTTGCAAAAGAAATATGTCAGAAACAGGTACATTAAAGAAAGAAAAAACCCCACCTGTTTGGTTTTTTTTTTAATATGAAACTCTGTAGTGTAAAGTATAAAAGTAATTGAAGACCTTGAAAAGGCCAAAACAAACTCAAAGTGAAGTTTCTGGCCCCGTTCCTGGTGAATCTGCAGTGCACTGATTTTACCAGGGCTGCTCACGTGCCCCAGGTCAGTGTCTGCCCCAGTGTTTTGCTCTCACCACGGACAGGAGTTAGACCAGAAATTTGGGGATAAATTCCAACCCATCCCACTCATGTCTTGGCTCATTCCCGTCTTCTGCAGAGCTCCCACTAAAGATCACTAGAGGAAGGGGCATCACTATTGCCTAATTAATTACTGCACTGCCCAATGGCATTTCATTACAGCAGCCCACACCTATTTAACTCCTCCTGTATTCAGTGAGCATCTGCTTTTCTTTGCTTTTCTTAGGGAATGTTGGACTTTTCATGCTGCAGTCAGTGGGATTATTCACAAAAGGAGGCATTAACATGGTGTTCCCCAAGGCACAGCTTCTGAAAGAGCACCAGCAGAGCTCATCCCAAATGTTCTTTTACTCCCAAAGTCCTGAGCACAGTCCTCTGTGTCTTACATTCAGCATCTCCTAAGTCTTCTTGCATAGTGCTTCCATGAATGGCATTAATTCACTATTTGGAAGCTTTTTAAAGCAATCTTCGTAGAAACCTACCTAGAAAAGTTTGTCCTATTTTGCTTTTCTTTTTTTTTTTTTTTTTCTTTTTTTTTTTTTTTTTTTTTTTTTTTTTCCTTTTTTTTGGTATATGGCTATGGTGTTTGGTTTTTTTTTAAAGGCAAAAGAGAATTTACCTGACAGCTGATCTAATAAAATATGCTCTGGTCAGGTATTTGCTCTGCTGCTGCTGCCACTTGATCTAAGGGGAAACTGCACACTGAGCTGCTCTGAGCTTTAAAAAAAATAGGAACTTGTTTTTCAGTATTTGTTTTTGTACTTCATTGTCTGGGCAGGATCTTGCAGGAGGCCTCAAGAGAGGCAGCAGCAAACTCATGTTGTTGCGTCTGTGGAAATGTTTCTTTTTTTCCTTGTTTTTTAAGGTGTGAGATTTCAGCTTTCTGCTCATCACAAAGTTAGCTGAGATCCATTCAGCTTCTCTTCCTTGTTCCTGCAGGACATCCTTCTGGAGGAGCTTGTTCATGCCAAAGGCAGAGCTTGTACTGAGTGCAGTAAAAAGCACATCCATTTGTTGTGCTCTGTGCTTTCCTTATCCATCTCATTCTTTCCTTAGCCATCTCATTCTTACCTTCTCTGGAGCACAAAAGTGCAGTTACACTTCAGGTGCAGAATCTCCATGTGTGGCACCACGAGGGACTGATCTGAGCCAAACCTCTCAAACCCAACGGGGTGTCCAGGGGATGGAGGTCATTCAGGTGTTCCCAGACAACACTAAATAACTGTGAGAACTCTCTCTCTGGAATTCCATGCCTTTTGGGGTGTAGGAGTGTTCCCCTCACGGTCTTAGACCAACAGCTGAGGACTGGGCCATGATTTTCTTTGACTCCAAAGAAGGATCATGTAGCTGGATTTATAATCCCAAACATCAGAAAGGCTGAGTGAGATCCAAAGAACAAAACCTAAAGAAATGAAACTAGAGGAGTGAAGCTTTTCCTTGGAAGGTATCAAACAAATCCAGACCTTGGATGGCACTTTCCAGATTTATAGATCACAGCACCCTTGACAGAAGATGTGGATATCATCAGATGTGTTTTCGTGTGGAAGAAGCAAACAAAACTTCAAATGGCATGAGAAAAGATCAGGCACTGAGGCAAGAACTCGCCCAGTAAATGGAAATTTGACTTTATGTAGAGAAAAGCTGCGTCAGGTTAGGGTATAACTCCTCTGATGGTGCTAAATGACTAAACACATTAAGGTGTATTTGATAAAGATTCCAGCAAACTGATATGAGAGCAGTAAATTTATTTGTGTCAATTGTCCTCACTTTCTACCAACTTTCTGTGTTTTTAAAAATTTTCCCCATTATAATTTAGATTTCTCCATTCCTTTGTATTAACACTGAAAATCCCAGCAGCTTGGGAGTCCTTTGGGTGTTTGGTTGGTTTGGGGTTTTTTGTGGGTTGATTGTTCGTGGGGTATTTTTTATTTTGTTTAGTTTGGTCTTTACATTTTTTTTCTTAAATCCATTTGAATCATGAGTACAATTCTGGTTGTGGACAAGCTCCTGTAGCATCTCATTAGAGCTGCAGTTAAAGGTCTCATAGGTCAGATTTCTGGGTAGGTGATATCCACTGCAGCCTGAAAGTTTCTGTCTCCATTATGAATTTCCTACCATTCAGGAGATCTACACCTATTCAGTAGCCTGGTTTAAAAAACTGATTAGAAACTTGATAAGCCAGAAATAAATTTCTGCTGGGAATTCTGCCCAGAGGGCTGCTTGAGCACACTTCATTCACCCTTTGTTCTATTGGCACAGGTTGTTTTACCAGGGGAAGGTGTAAGGCTTTACTTTTATTCCTGCCCAAATTGTGCATTTTCCAAGGTTGCATTTATCCTTCTTTCAAAACATTCCATTGTTCCCTTCCTCCAGGAGCTTAGTTATGAGTTGGGATGAAAAGCAAAATCAAAAGAGACATTTAAAAAATTTGCTGAGAATTTATTCCCTGTTGTCAGTTGTGCTTGCACAGTCACAGAAAGGGACAAATCACATGCACCAGCACCATGCATGAAGAGCAAAACCAGATAATGGTGCCAATATAAATTATGTTATAGAAATATAAAACACTATATTTATTATTATATGTAGGTAAAAAATGTACAGTATCCTCAAAGGATTACAGATTGCCATGGACATGATTTTTTTCAAACAAGCCCACTGAGCAAATAAAAGAAATCCTAACCTACTGAAGTATCTAAATGGTATGGAAAACGTGGAAAAGAGGAAAAAAGGTCCTTAGAAGACTTAGATCCTGTGTTGCTCACGCTCTGTAGTCTCAGGTAGGTGCCAGCATGTGCCATGTGGCCTTGTCTTGCTGCTATTTTGGGGGATCATTAATTTAAGCATTCAGGCTGACTCCAGGCACTATTGATCTCCCTATTTATAGCACCAATCCATTGCACACAAGGTTTTTATCTGTAGGGGACTCATTGGGTTGATGGGTGAGTTCACCTGGTTTGCAGGGGTTGGGGGTCACTGTCAGTCCAGGCAGCTTTGCTGGAAAGGTCCCATTTCACAGGCTTGGGAGATTTCTTCAAGGCACTGTTGGGATTCAGCTTTCTGTAATAAAAACAATTGAATAAAACAGGGAATTACAGAAAGCCTCCATAGATGATATGGAGCTATTTATATATATATATAGTAGCTACTATATATATATAAAACAAGCCATTCCTTGCTGGCTGTGAAACAACAGGATAATATCAAATATCCCATTGCAAAGGATAGAAATATAGTGCAGCACCTGAGCTCTGAGGACTCATTTGTGCACAGCAATAAGGCTGCACCAGAGCAGCCCAAATGTGCAATTCAGTGCTGCAGTGCTGGGAGGCCCTGACCTGGGGCAAGCAGCTGCCATCATTCCACAGCAGCAGAGCTCCTGCTCTGTGCCTTTGGATCCTCACATCAGCCACAGAGACAAAACTGGCACCTGCAGAGCTCTTTGAAGGCTGTTGGAATGCTCAGCACAGCTAAGTGCTTCTCACAGCAGAGGAATGCAGGCATCACCTCTGGGTCGCCTTGGGAGACGTTCTGCGTTGAAATTTAGATTCAAAGAAATCTAGATTATTACAGCAACACCTCAGTGCTGGTAGGAGAGGCTGCTCTGGAGGGGGTTGGAATAAATAAAGAAATAAATAAAATAAATAAATATAGGTGCATGTGGCATCATGTCAACACCCCTCCAGCTGCTTGGTGGGGGATGGCCAAACTGCACCCTCTGCTCCCAAACGCCTTCCAAACTCCTTGCACAACAAGTGGCTGGTGGGAAGCACTGCCATGCTGGCAGAATGATTACCCAGATGTACCTTGATGCTTTCATTCCAGGAGGTATAAATGCATGAAGGGCACTGTGCCATTTTCTGTTGCAAGATCTCCTCCTGCTGTAAGCCAGGGTGTGAAGGTGGTTCTGGTGGCTTTTGGAAGCAGCAGCTCAGCGACACAATCAGGCAAGGAAGGGAAAGTCTGAACTCTGCTCATGTGAATGCACTGAGGTTTTGTGCTTCATCACTTCAGAGCTTATTCAGATGTGTAAGTATGAAGCATACATTTATGCTTCCCTCTAAAAACCATTCAAAGGGGAAAAAAAAAGACTGCTGTGTTAACACTCTCAGTGAGGCAAGAGCAGTTGATCAGAATATAAGAAAAATGAAATTCAGTAGAATTTAGAGAAGCAAAAGATAGAGAAAGTTTACAGAGAAAGGAAATGAAGACTCTGAAATTCAGGATTTTTCACTTATCACAAGAGATGTCCTGGTTTTGTTTGTCTCCTTATTTCCCCTTAAAGGGTGGGGGTGGGAAGAACTGCAGAACAGCAAGGTATTAATGCATTTTTATGGGAACTGTGTATTTAAAACCCAGTGTCAAATGATGTTGTTTTGAGGCAGTGACATTTAGAATATTCTCATATTTGCAGAATATCCCTGTCCAAATTGCATCCATCATAACTATTTGTTTTCCCAAGGATGTATTGGAAGGGATCCCACTGGAGGAAGTGTACCCTCAGTGCCATACTCTTATGTGCACAAAATATTTTTAATTCCCTTTTCAAGAAACATTGGAATTTGTAACCTTTCAGAAATATTTTGGTCAAAGCCTGGAGTTCATAGTTTTGCTCAGTCAAGTGCCCCACTGGGGATCCTTAGGAAGTTCAGCAAAGGGGGAGCACAAAGTGTGGCCTGGAGTTTGTGCAGGACTTTTCCAGCCTCCTCTGCTGTTTTCTGGTCTCCTTTCTCCTGCCAAACCTGTTTACTCCACATCCCCCAGCTAAAATTTGATTTTTATAATTAACTAACTGCTTGGGTAGTTTATACACATCAAAGTGTGCTTTATTTTCCATTGCCTTTAAGGCTGTTTTATCCTTCAAGTTGGAAAACTTCTTATCTAGATGAAACAGCCTTAAATGGCTGGATTTAGTTCATTAAATTCTTGGATAACTGGGAGTCTGTCTGGCACTTAGCAAGTGAAATTTGGAAGAGAAGTGCTGATCTGCCTTCTAAATGTAAGAAATTGGATTCTTTGCAAGCTGCCATGGTTTGTACAAGGCGCTTTAAAAACAATTAAAGACTCTTAAACTTCCTCTGCCAATTTTTACCCTTTCTCAACTCCTGTAAGTCCAGGTGAACCTCTTTGAATTGAGGAGAGTTGTTAAGTTTGTGCATTAGTGCAAAATTCCAGTTATCTCTTGATTTCAGTGCATCACCTGCTGTCGGTGCTTGGTCAAGGGTCATGTGATGTTTTGGGATGAAAAATATCCTTTGACTCCTTGCACCTTGCCCAAGTTTAATTATTTCTGCTGTGGAAAAGAGCCATCCATGGATATCAGGGATGCAGAGGTATTCACTGAGGAATGTCTGCTTTTTAAAGAGCAAGAGTTGCTGTCCCTGTTGCTTTCCCTATGAACCATGAGGAAAACTGATAGAAATTGAGAAGTTTGAAGGACCAAGTTTGCTGTAGTTGTCTGAATGTTCTCTATCTGCAGATGTATAGGCAGAAACATGTATTTAGGAGTGAATTTTGGTTCTAGAACACATGTGAAAAATTCACATGCCCACAGCTGCTCGCTCAGAAGTTTGCATCTGGATTTTTTGGGTCCATTTCCATCACTTTCTGCTTGGACTGATTTTTGCTCTCCCATGTCTCAGTATTCTCACATTGTTTGGCTGCTCACAAGTATGTGACACTCAGGATTTTCATCAGTGAGTTGATGTGTTGTGTTCTTCGAGCCTGATTTAAAATTGACCCAGCTGCTCTTTTTCTATTCCCATGTCGTGGTTTGACACTGACCCAATGCCAGGCACCCATGAGAGTCACTAGCTCACCCTCTCCTGCCACAGCTGGGCAGAGGAGAGAGAAAAAAATTAATGAAGGGTTCATGAGTTGAGATAAGGACCGGGAGAAAACACTTCAAGGGCAAAACAGGCTCAACTTAAAGTTGCAAAGAATTTTTTACTAACAGAGTCAGAGGAGGATAATGAGAAGTAAAATAAGCCTTTGAAACACCTTTTCTCCCCAGCCTCTCTCCCTTCTCACTGACAGTGCAGGGAGACAGGGTGTGGGGTTTTGGTCAGTTCATCACCTGAGGTTTTCTTCCACTGCTTACAATNGCTGTGGGAGGATCTCTGCATCCCCGAGGATCTCTATGGGCTGTGGGTGTATCTCTGCATCCCCCATGGATCCCCATGAGCTGTGGGTGGATCTCTGCATCCCCCATGGATCTCCATGGGCTGTGGGTGGATCTCTGCATCCCCCATGGATCCCCATGGGCTGTGGGTGGATCTCTGCATCCCCATGGATCCCCATGGGCTGTGGGAGGATCTCTGCATCCCCGAGGATCTCTATGGGCTGTGGGTGTATCTCTGCATCCCCCATGGATCCCCATGAGCTGTGGGTGGATCTCTGCATCCCCCATGGATCTCCATGGGCTGTGGGTGGATCTCTGCATCCCCCATGGATCCCCATGGGCTGTGGGTGGATCTCTGCATCCCCATGGATCCCCATGGGCTGTGGGAGGATCTCTGCATCCCCGAGGATCTCTATGGGCTGTGGGTGTATCTCTGCATCCCCCATGGATCCCCATGAGCTGTGGGTGGATCTCTGCATCCCCCATGGATCTCCATGGGCTGTGGGTGGATCTCTGCATCCCCCATGGATCCCCATGGGCTGTGGGTGGATCTCTGCATCCCCATGGATCCCCATGGGCTGTGGGAGGATCTCTGCATCCCCGAGGATCTCTATGGGCTGTGGGTGTATCTCTGCATCCCCCATGGATCCCCATGAGCTGCAGGGGCACAGCTGCTTCACCTCAGTCATCACCATGGCCTGCAGAGGAATCTCAGCTCTGGTGCCTGGAGCACCTCCTCCTTCTCCACTGACCTTGGGGTGGTCTCCATGTTGTTTCCCTCACATGTTCTCACCTCCTCCTCTTCTCTGGGTAGAAAAAAACTGTGAGTGCTTTGTTTTGATTTTCTTCTTAAATATCACAGAGGCATTACCAGCCTCTCTCACTGGCCCAGGTTTGGCCAGCAGCATGTCCATCTTCAGAGCCATCAGGGATTGGCTCTGCTGGACGTGGTGGAAGCTTCCTCACAGGACCCATCTTTGTGGCCCTCCTGCTACCTAAAACCAGGCTGTGCCAAACCAATGCATCCCTTCACCAGTCAGTTCTCAAATCAGTGGAGTATAAAACCAAGGGGTTAAAATAATGTCCATGGCACCCCCTGAAGAATTCCTCTCTGCAGCTGCTTGCCAAAGACATCAGTGTTTGGATGTCCTTTTCCTAGCAGTGACTGAACATGTTTCCTCTGCTTTCACAGGTGGTGAAATTGATCTGTCATTAAACCACCCAAATCCAGTTTCTACATTTATTCACTGTTGGCTCTCCTCAGCCAGAAAAACATAGTTGTGGTTCTTACTCATACTCCTTGTAGATTTTACTACTTTTTTTTTCAGTAGTCATGTTCTCTTCTAAACCAGGAACCTATTTCTAGTCAATTTTCTGTTAGATACTTATTTTAAAGTTAAAATGTACTTAGAGAAAATAGTCCTCTCTGGAGTAAATTGAAGCCAACCAGGTTTTAAAAAGGAATTTTAATTTGTTTTTTTTTATTCTTCATTACTTTGTCTCTATTAACTTCGCCATCTGAGGCAGTGGCATCTGGACATTTTGCCGTATGGTTATTAGCTGATTTTACAGGTTATTGGAGTGAAGTCCCTTGGCTTTGTGGTACCCTGGCTTCAGTTTCCATCGAGCTAGGTTGTCACCAGGAACCAGGACAGCTCCATCAGACCTGCAGGGAATAATCTGTGCTGTCTAATTCGGCACCAGTTTGTAGCTGTCAAGTGTCTGCATGTATTTCTGCTTCTGAATTGTCTGTACTAAGGTGCAGTGAAGGTTTTGTGACATGTGACAGTGTGGGTCAACTCATCATTAGCCACCAATAATTAATTAGGTGTGCCATTAAGAGCCTGTTCTGAGCTCACGGTCAGATTTGCAGGAGTATCTGCTACAGCCCAAGAAGGAAACAATTTTGACTCTTGTTGCACCATCATTGAAATGGTTTATTTTTCTTTCCTATGCTGTAAATGAGTTTCCTAGAATTAAATACTTAAAGGTAATGGGAACAGTGAGTGTTTACAATAATTAAAATCAGGTAAATTGAAACCTTTAGCAATAAGCATATCCCACATGACTTTGTAATTGAAAAACATGACACCAAAACGTGTCTCTCAGACAGGTAAGAGAGAACAAAATATTGCTGGCATGGCACACAGGCTCTTTTCTTGCTTTTCCTTTGGTTTTTTCCGCTGCTGATGAGTGTGTCTGAAATGTTGCAATAATAAGCAGCTCGTTAGTCAGATGTTTTCAATTCTGGCTTTCCGTGTTTCATCTGTTCTGTTTGTGTGGGGTGGGTAGTTGGTGCACTCAGCATTTCAGACCGTCTGGATGCACACATTTCCACCAGCTAAAAAAAAAAAATGAATGCATTAAAATGCAAGTGACTGTACTGCAGCCCTTGTGGAGCACTCCAGAGCAGCGTGGTGGCATTCCCACTATACTTCTCATTCAGCTCATTTCAGCCCTCAGATTTTTACAAATGCTAGATAAATGAAGAGCTGATTGTACCTCAACCTCTGAAGTAACCCAATTAAAATAACTCTACACAGCAATTCCGAATTGGAAGAACAATGCATGTGAGATTTATAGATAAGTGAAAATTAAGCTGCTCTTCAGCTATCCCTGCCCTTAGGTGCTCTGCAAGTTGCTGTAGAAATCATTTCATTTAAAGACTTTTTATAGGTTTTTCAATAGTCTCATACAGACCAAAGAAAATGAGTTCATAAAAGTGACAGAAAAATGAGACAAGTTTCTTTTCGCTGCTCTCTGTTCATCTCTTCCTTTAAAATTAAATTGAAGAAGATCTCATGGAATTTTGAGGAAGGAAAAGCAGGGAAGGGAAGTGTGTGTATTTAAAGGTTATCTTTAAAATAATGAGCCATCTACAGCTGATAAAAATTGGTCAAAAATGTTCATGAGTTAAAAAACACCTAGAGGAAGATTGTGAACAGTTGTAGCTGCTTGGTATTTCACCTTTTTAGAGTTGTCATATAAATTAAGATTTACACTGTGAGATGTAAAGTTTTTTCACGTTAATCACAACCACATCCAAAAGCACTGACAAACAGCACGTTTGGTCTGATTTTACTTAGATAGTTATAGTTTATACTGTCACTTGTTTTTTGTTAGAACACACAGTCTCGCAAACAATTTGGAACTCAAAATACCATGAACGTAGGAAAACACATCTTGAGAAATATGAACGTTAAGATGGAAAACTAAAACAAAAATCTGGGCTGAATATTTGCTTAATGTTCTGTCATGAGAGCATGAGAGACTCAGAGAAGCTGGATTTGGATCACTTGAACTGTGAGAAAGGTCAGAAAAAGAGGAATGAGGTGGCCCTGGTTTTGTCCCTGGGCTTTTCCTCAGCATGTACAATTCATTCTCTTTGTATTTCAGATAAAATCCCAGTTTCACTGAATATGGCATAGACATAATTTGGGTGTCTCTCTCCCTTTCCCCCAGAAATCAATCTGATTTTGTACTGTACGTAGTATTTTCACCAGAGCTAGCACTGAATATCCATCAGTGCTGTCTCCAGTAAACTTCTGCAGCACATCTGGTACAGAAATTCTGGTGCCATTGAAAATTGTGTTGAAAGAGACCTGCCAGCCTGGCTGTCCAGCACATCAGCTGCTCCCTCCAGCTTGGTGTGGTTGTGAGCTTCCAAAGGCTGCATTCTGTCCTCCTGATGTGGTGGCTAACATAGGACTTGATGATTTTTCTGGGGGGGATGACTCTAAGTGTTATAAAAATACTGATTAATCACATTTTATGTTTTTAAAGAACCCATGCCTTGCAGTGTGGGTATTGTAGAAAGTCAGCGTGAATTCATCCTGCATTTTCAGAGCTCACAGTTAGAATTATATTTGGAAATGCCTATTGACACAGTGCTCTCTTTTACAAAGTCCATTTTCCAGGCAGAGATTTGCTCCCTGTTACTTCTTTATCAAAGAAAAGCATGTATTAAACTGGCACATACTCTTTCTTCCTCAAAAGTTGTAAATCACAGAAAAAAGAAGTATCTTTACTCTTCTTCATAACTTGCTCCTGGTAAACTTGATGTATTGATGTTCCTCAAGCATGGGATTGGATTAAGCTATTTTAGGGAAAACAAGCCTTGTTCTGGACTAGGTGTTTCGTGGAGAAGGTGAATCAGCATTGGCTGTTTGAGGTGTGATTTATGGGATCCTGTCCTCCCTGATAATATCTGTGGGAACAACAGCTCTTGGATTTTAGTTGCATCTAAGGTATTTGGGATTTCTGGGGTATTTGGGATGGCTGCATGTACCAGATCTGTAGGAGTCAGTGGATGCCTTGGATCTCCTTCCCTAGGGACTGACTAAAGCATTTCTGACTCCTTTTACCTCATACTGTGTTATGTGTCAGAAATATTCCACTGTACTAACGGAGCAGATGGTCACATTGAGACCAGTTTAGATGACTGAGAGTGTTTCTTAAAGAAACTTCCTCTTGTTTTGTGCACATCGACTTGCTTTACACAGAAATGATGCTTGGATGACTTGGGTGTTTAAACAAGATCCTGGCTCTATTTCTGTGCCTAGGTAGCTATGGTGATATCATGCCAGATTTGGAATCCATTCTCAAACCTTAGAAAGGAGAAGACATTTATTTGCAAATATTTTGGTTATATGTTGATGTGATACTCTTTTGTGAAATGTGTGAAGACATTATTTGTAATAAAACCATACTGCAGTGTTTATTAGACTTAACTATATTTCTGGTTTCATGACAACGATTTTGGTAAGGATAACTTGATATAAGTAAATCCATTAAACTATCAAACTTCCTGTGTATTCTGTGTAATGAAAGAGAGTTTGGAGAACACTGTTTGGAATATCTTTGATGCAGTAATTGGAGTGTATTCATTTCACGTAACTGTCATTAAGACAGACAGACAAAATCTTGTCACTGAGTTTTGTTGATGTAATTCCCATGTATGGATATTCTCCTTAATCAGTGAGAGGGACTGCTGAAAGATAAACTTGAGAGTTTTGACTTTGTTCTCAACAAAGGAGGGAGAGAAAAAAGATTTCTTTGAAGGATGAGTCTGTCAATGCACTTGATGGGAAGTTCTTAGTGATGTGTGACACGAAGGGTGTTTGAACCAGCTGTGAAATCTGTGTGGGGATTGTTAGCAGTGAATTTCAGCCAGTTAAAAAAGGACATTTTGTTTCTGAAGGTCAGGCTGGTGCAGACACAAAGATGAGAAGCAATTCTTAGGTATCATCATGGACCCAAGAACTGTTGCAGACCAGAGCTGTGTGTTTCAGGTACCACAGGTGGTACAAAATCATTTCAAGAGCCTTAGTAAGCAATTCCTACCTTTAGCTGGTCTGGCCAGCTTGCACTGAGGAGTTTGGTTGTGTCACTGCAGCAGAGCTGGGCCTTGGGAACTGAGCTGAAATCCTTAGCTAGCCACAGGGGTAAGTGATCTGATTTTAGGTGTCACTTAGTGGTTCCTATTTTACTGCCCCTAAACCAGAACCTACCTGGTGCCCAAAGTGTTAAGAGCTGATATTTTGAAATCTGGGTCAAATATATGAGATATCCATGCTATCTATATATATGCATGTATCTACATTTTTGTTGATAAACACTGTGTGATAAGGAATTCTTGAAGACAAGATGTTGTTCTATTTGTAGAAAATCTGTAGGAGTTCTGCCTTCAATGGAATCACAATATAAGGTCCTAGTTTAACAAGGTTCTTTTTTTAATCTAAGCCTCAAACTCGAATGTTTCTTGGAAAACTCTTTGCATATGTAGCTATCTAATGGTGCTTCTTTCCTCCTCTATATTCCCTCTTCTGGGATACACAAAGAGCTAAAAAAATGTAAGTGCACTTTTGAATGCTTGGAAATCTCATTTTTATGAGCAGAAAACTAAGATGAAAATCAGTGCCATTTTTGTTTCAAATCTCTCCTGAAGTTTATCATAACTGTTAAATATATCATAATTTATCATAATTGTTAAATATAACAATTTGGGATCATGATGGTCACAGGTATTAATACAGACTACGATAGTATTACAGTCTGGAGAATTCTGAAGTACCCTTATAGGTCTGTAAAATAGTTTTGAGAGTTTTTTGCATCGTAAATTAATGTCTTCACCAAAAATTCCCAATATTTACTTGCACACCTGTTCCAGCAACCCAAGAAGTTCCGATTCTGTTGATAGTCACCCAGTTTGACCATCAGATTATCTGTAACTACCAAACCCCAGGAAAATCTTTAGCATTGGACAGATTCCTTTCCTTTTTAGAGGGATCAGAAGCTGCTCTCCAAGATGGTGCTGCAGCTTTGAGAAGCATCAGTGAGAAAGGGGAGCTGACCTGCTGCTCTCTGCTGCTTTGAAATTGTGAGAACCTAATTGGGGGTTCGTGCCCAGGATGCTTTGTCTTCTCCATCTCTTATATCAGGAAAAATAACAAAAGACTTTGTTGCTGCTTCAGGTTGTTTATTCTAGGTTATCAAGGATTCAGGAACACAGTGTCCCCACTCCGTCCAGGTGTCAAATGGCCAACGACACCCAGTGCGAGGAGATTATATAGTTTCATCATCAAATAGGAAGATTCTACGTACATTATTTTGTTTCTAAATCCAATAACTATCAATATTGTTGACATGTCTCTTCTAAACTAAATTCTTTCTACCAATTACTACACAATAGGAACTGAGGTCACAGAAAAGGGAAGGAGAAGGACAAGGGACCGACACCCAAAAATCTCCATCTTGGTCCCATAGTAATATATCAGGCAATTCCTAAAATTACAAACCCGTTTTTCTGTGGCACATCAAACATCCAGCTTTTCATTTCTTTGGTGCTTGCTGATCACCCAGAAGTGAGGGTAGCCTCTCCCAAGGGCTCATTTCTATGGCAAAGCCTTCTTGTGGTGGAGCTTTGGGGGTAAATTTAGTCCCCAGGAGAACAGGCAAAGCTATTTGACTTTGCTGGTCTCCAACAGAAATCAGTGTTTGAATGCCACAGAACCTCGTGGCAGCCTTTTATAACTGCACATGAAAAAACCAGAATGTTTCCACAGACAGATGGTGTGTTGCAGGTTTTCAGAAAAAAAGAAAGTTTAAAGAGCTGGTGATACTAATAAAAGATGTTATGGCATTTGCTGCGCTGCGCAGAGCACACACTAATTGGGATTTCAGGGTTAGGACCTACATTGTAATAACAGCAATCACAGTGGAAAGCAGGGATTGCAATGTGGCTGAGGTGCCTCTCTGAGTCACGTTATTCTTATGATTTCCAGTGAAAGGGGAATACAGCAGGAGAAAGTTTTGGAAGTCTGATTGAGATCTATTTTTATCCATCTGTCTACAGGACCCTGGTTTCTATCAAAAAGTCATTATTCTGCATTTGTTTGTGAAAATTGTAGAAATTACTTAAGCTTTTCTTTATTGCAATGTTATCCTCTATTCTCTGTTTCCCATTGATCGATTTTCTTTGATAGTTTCTCAAGACAGCACAACCAAGTAGGGAAGGTTTTTTCCCCAGATGAGCACATAGTCCTCTAACCTCAATTTGACATGACTACTTTGATTTTTGATAGATTCTAAAGCTCTTTGTGCTGTCAACACCATCCTTATCACCTCCTCCATATTTACCTGCTCACAAATTCCAGCTCCCTCCAGGAATTTAAGCATTGTCCCAATCAAAACACTGATTTTCTTGACCTGGTTCTGGGGCAGTCTTCAGGCACCTCCAGTCCTTGAGCTGAAGCTCCTACTAGACCCCAGTGAAAGGGGAGAACCAGCTCACCCCTGGGCCTTTTGACTGGAAGAAGCAAAGCCATGCTCCTTTGTCAGGAAACATCAAAGACTTAAAATATTGAGCTACAAAGGGAACTTTGATGAGTTATGTGAGTATTGCCAACAGCTGCTGCTTATTGGCCATCCCATGGGCATGTTCCCAAACTTCAATAACTCAGGTGTTCCAAAAATTACTGCGATCAGTATTAAATAGATACAATTTGAGTGTCCATCAAAGAGCTCAATATGTTGCTAATAAGGCCTCAGTCTAGCAAAGAGCTTATCCCAAGCTGTAGCTCCAAACAGCAGCAAGCTTTTCAGTGTCATTCCCTAAAATGGAATTATCAAAATAATCCACTTTACTTAAGCTAAATTTGGTCTTGCTGCTGGGCTTGGTTTTTTCCCCATGTGCTTTCCTGCCATCTCCACAGGAAAACCTGCTGACATTTTAAAAAGGGCTTTGATTCATAGAGCACTGATAGTCTTCAAGATGTTGATAAAGGATATTTTGCTCATCTGCTTAGGAGTGTTTGCAGCAAAGGGTGGTAACAAGGGAGCAGAGCTGTTCATGAGGAATGTGGGAGCTGGCAGTGGGCTTTGGTGTCTGAGAACTTCCTATCTAAGGGCTAATTGTGACCTAAATCATCAGCTAAGGGCGAGGTTGTCACTGACAAGTGCATCTGTCACCCCTCAAGGGAAAATACACCCAAGGCAGGGGTCAAAGAGGGTGTGAATCATGTTAGCATCAATATTAGACTTTTGTGCTAAACTTTAAAATATAACATCTGAAAAAACCATTAGAAACCAGCTATAAAAATAAGTATTTTGAGTCTGTGGAGCACATAGGTTGCACTGAGACAGCCCAGGACCCGTGGTGTATTCCCTTTATGAACAGCTGCTGGATGGTGGCTGGATAATGCAGTGCAGCAATGGACTGTGTGCTTCAAACTTTGCTAGACAGAGAAATTCAATGTTTGTCATTCAAACAGCAACCCAAAGAGGATGGTCTGCCTAATTGCTTGCCTTTAAAGCCTGGTGAAAAAAATCTTTGATTTGGAAAACCAAATTCATACTCACATTGCTTGATTTGCCACTTACTTTGTGCTTCTAAAAACCTTACTGAGCCAGTCCCAGATAACTTCTCTTTTGATGAATTTGCTTCGAAAAAGCATCTCATTTCAAATATGTTTCTTTTTTTATTCTGTGGTGCGTGGCTAATGTGTACCTCAGTCTAACTGAGGTGTGATTCATCACTGAGACATCCCCTGGCCGACTGTAAATACGAAAGAAAAAGGTTATCTTCTCTCTTCTTTTGTTGCTACGATTGCAGATCATCATCCGGAGTGAAACTGTGAGCTCAGCCAGGGAGAGGGAGAGAGGAATGACAATGATGTGAAAGGGAGCGAAAGCAGAGTCACAATCCCGTTCTGTGTGAGCACAGAAAGAATGATGCTGTTCCCAGACAGGCCCTTGAGCAGCAGCATTTGTCTGTCTGATTTGGGGGTTGAAATGGTAGAGGGTAAAAAGGAGATGGATTCTCATCTCCCAGAAACACGAAACAAAGATTCGTAACATCCAGCCTGTAAATAAAAGAGAAAGGAACCCATCTAAATACACCATGACTGACTTAGCAACTGCAGGGCATTTCTCTAGCTCTTCTCCCAGATCTAAATGATACTATTTCTTTGTCTTTCTCCTTTGAATCCTCATCTCTGAAACACAACTACTATTTTTGTATCCCTCTCCTGTTTTTCTCTCCTGTGAAAGCCTGTGATTAACTTGTTTACCCACGAAACCATCTTTGTCTCGGAGCACAATGATATTCCCTCTTTACAGAGCCCTTAAATAGGATTATTCTGTCTGTTTTCCTGCAACACTTGCCATCATACCCAGTATTTAAAGAGACTCAGCATTTATGACAGACAGCCTTGTACTTTCTTTCCAGTTTCTACCTCATGCTCCAAAAATGCTTTCCTGAACCTGGTGAAGTGTTTGGTGAACACATACAAAGCTCCATTGCCTCCAGAAGATATGATACCAGTCAGGAGATGCCCTTTAAGACTGATGTCTTGTTGGTACAGGATTTTCTGCAAGATCCCTGAAAAATGGCCCTTTTTGTCATCCTAACCTTGTTACATTAAATTTAATCTGTATCCGTTGGTGGAAATTTAGATACTTATTCAAAAATTTATTAAATATTAAGAATACCACAAACACTGAACATACGCAGGCACTGGGGGGAGAAAGTTCACAGGAGAGTGAAATTTAAACTGCAGTAGATTTTTGTGTCAGTTTTGAAATAATTTGATCTCTGCACAGAATCTGTCATCCCACAGGGATTCTATTTGCTGGCCATTTTTTAGTTTTTGCAGGAGGCTGAAAAGTCTTGCCTTCCAGGAAACCTGAGCTTTCACATTATACTCAGTCCTTTTCAAAGGACTGAATCGGTCATGCAGGGCAGCTTTTCATCTAAGTGAGGCCAGGGACCAAACAGTTTTCTTAGTTTAAAACACACTGAGTGCATTTCTTGGAAATGGTGCAGCCTCATAGAAACGAGGAGAGTCACCAAATAACCTGAGGGTTTTACTCACACGCTTAGGTTGCCAATGAAGCCAAGGTTCAGGCTATTAATAGCTGATAAAAATCATTGAATGAACCTTTCCTTCACAGAAGGGTTAGGCAGTCATTGCTCTATGGAGGCTGGATCGAGGTGCAGGGCTTGAGTCACCATCCCTGGAGGGGTTTAACAGAGTGTGGATGTGGCTTTTGGGGATGTGGGTTAGTGGTGGCTTGGCTTTTGCTGGGGGAACAGTTGGACTCGATGCTCTTAAAGGTCTTTTCCAGCTGAAATGATTCTGTGATTCTGTATTTGATATAAACTGGGGAAAAAAGGTTAAAAGCTAAATCTGAATGGAGTATAACGAATAATTTAAATAATATGTGACCTTTTGAACCTGAAGAAGAAAGAGGAGGGCAATGCTAAATTTCCGTTATTAATTTCATAGTGTTTAAGAAAGTGAATTTCAGAAATCTTCCTAATTCCTTAGGAAAAACGAAGTTCTCATTTTCAGTTTTCTCTAAAATCCATTAAAATCCCAGGGAATCTCCCTGGTTTGGTCAGTAGCCTTTAGACAGATTGTGTTTTTCTGACAGGAAACACAGTTTGTGTTTGCTTAACTTCTGAGGCAAAATATCTGAAAATGGGAATGTGCAGCCATGAGCTGGACTGCTCTGAGTCTGTACAGCACCAATATAGAGCCCAAAGGCTTTGAAGGATTTACAGCAGTGATTTCCTTTTTATTCTGAATTAATAACTCTTAAGTATTCTAATGAGTCATTAACTGGATCAGAACCTAGTGCCATCATGTTTCAAATGTTCAAAAGAACACATGTTTTCAAAGTGGATGTATTTGCAATTTTTTGTACCTGTTTTAGTGTAATATATTTGCAAAAGTTTTTAAATTATTTGATCGTTATTTCACCTGCAGGACCCGAAGCTGCGCGAGCTGCTGGATGCTGGGAACGCAGGAGGTCGGCTGGAAAATCGAATGATCACTGTGGTGTATGGCCCAGACCTGGTCAATATATCCTACTTGAACCTGGTGGCATTCCAAGATGATATAGCAAAGGTAACACACCTTCATCTGTCCTACCAAATTCAGGTTTTGGAAGTAATGTTTTGAGATACGAATGAATGAGCTGAAAGTGGGAATTGCTAGGAAGCGAACTGCAGTTCTGTTCGGGAGCTGTGCCACTCAGTTCCCAAGAAGAAGTGTGCAGTCTTTTTTTGTTTTTGTTTTTTCAAGTTTATTCAGCAAGATATCTGCCCCTGGTAAGTGTGCTCACGTTCAGAAAGTTGCTTGTAAAGCCCAAATAACCACTGTGAAAATAGCAGTACACACAAATTTAAACTTGGGTATGAGATGTTACACTGTGGCTCCCCAAACACATCACTATATTTCACTAGTAGCATCACATTTTGCCTGCTGAGAGCCTTTGATAAGACTTGTGGAGTCAATCATGGGCTTAGAAAAGTATTTTTTCCATGCAGATCCATCAATTCCCTCTGTCCAACCCATGACATAAAACAGTGGGGTGTGCCACTAGAACTGATATTAGCACATGTTTTGGGGTTAGGTTTTTTCCTTCTGCCTTCAATTTCTCTATAATTCAGTTCTGTTTAATGAAGTGGGAGCTTTTGCTTTATCTGTTTCAAACAGACATTCCAAAGCTTCTTCTCTTTCTGCTTCCACTCATATGGGTACACACTGATCCCAGCCTCCAGACATCCATGCACAGAACACTTTCCTACGAGCATTTTTACATCCTGGAGTTCACTAGATTGTACTAAAACGAGATTTTCCCCAGCCTGCTGTGATTTAACAACAGCAAGGAGTTATTTTGTCACCTCACAGGCAACAAGGATTGTTAGACCAGGTACAAAAAGGTCACAGGAGTGAAGCCTTCAGCTAGGAGGGGACATTTTTGCTTGCCAGATTTCTATTCTTGCTAATCTTCTTTAGCCAGCTGGCAAAAACATGATTTCCAATTTTTCTTTGCCATGGAAGAATAGAAACACAAAGAGTTTGTGGTGGTCTATGAAAAGCTGAGAGGGAAGTGCTGTCCTCAAACATGAAAATGCACAACTCTACAGGGTGGGTGAGAAACCTTAACACTGCAGAAATGAAAGGGATTGAAATAACTCTTCAGGAAAAATAAGGATCTGTGTTTATGGTGGAAAATGAAAAGGTATGCTAAGGCTTTACCGGCAGAAATTGTTGTCTCTTATCAAGGAGCAGGGAAAATCACCCAAATCAGAAGCTTATGTCCTTCTTTCTCACTTTCCTGTCTAGCCAGCAGTCAGTGAGCCATAATCTATTTGCTAAAACAGCACAGAAGTGGGTATTTTAGGGCTATTTTCTGTTTGATAATGGAATCTTATAGTACAATGGATAAAATCATATTTTGTAAAAGCTTGGCTGCTCTAAATCTTGAGTAACTCCTGCCATCCTAGTAACTAAGAATCTGAGTCTTCCTTTTTATTTGTAAATGCAGTAGAGCAAATAAATTAATATTTGATCAGTTGGGCACTATGGCCTGAGGATGCAATTTTTAAGGCATTGCAGATTAACTGTGCTTGCTTTGAGGTCACGTTAAATATCCTCATTGTTTGGATCAAAACTGTTTTCATCACTGTTGAACACATCTAAAAATTCCTCCCTTTTTAACCTGTTTTCCAACTTCATATGAACCGATTCTGAGAATCTGGTCTTTATTGGTCTTTATATTGAAGTTGTAATCAATAAGCACATCAGGCACAAATCATCTCTTTGGGGAGCTCTGGGAAGGAATGAGAGTACAACATGTTTTCAACGCCACACTTGCAAATTTTGACCCTTCTGATGGTCCAGGGTAAGCAAGTGCCAATGGAAATCTCCCCACCTTTCCCTTTCAGTGCATGAATACTTTTTGGTTAACCCTTCCTTTGTGATACCTTTTTTTTAAAGTTTTGTGCCAAGTGTTGACCAGACC
This sequence comes from Vireo altiloquus, assembly GCA_013396875.1. NCBI lineage: Eukaryota > Metazoa > Chordata > Aves > Passeriformes > Vireonidae > Vireo > Vireo altiloquus. The sequence continues at coordinate 802,990 of VZRF01012008.1, read as the reverse complement.
TCCATTAAGGAGAAAGGTAAAATAAACTCTAATGGTCTTAATGAGGCAGTTAAAATGATTCAATTATAGGGTTTTCTCCCTTTGCAGAGGGTTGCCTTTTCTATTACAAGCCCTGCTTGTCACATCCCCTGGCCAAGTTATGGAAAAATTAGGAAAATGCAAGTCTTGGGTTATTCAGCTTGCCTCAAGTGCACGAAATAGAAATGTCAGTGTGTTGGTTTATGTTCGTTCCTCCAGGAGAAAGTAACTGGTGTTGAAAGCACATCAGTGATCAGCTGAGGGGCCTCAGGTTTGTTCAAAGAATGCAGCTGGAAATTCGTCAGACACTGGTCTGAGGGGCAGGCAGGAAGGTGTGTCCTGATGGGGAGGAGAAGCAGCACTGAGAGAATGCTCACTTATTTTCATTGGAGAATGCTTGTCTGGGTTAGGATTTATTTGTGAGCACCCACAGAGTGCTGGAGAAGCAGCAGAGGTTTATTGTCAAACCCCACTCTGAGCAAATGCTCTTTTTCTCTGTCTCCATTCCAGCATGAAGAAGTCCAAGCCATCAACCACTGTCTGCCCTAGAGTAGTTTGTTCTCCTCCCAAATCCAGCAGAACCAAAAGTGAACACCTCGTTTTTCTCATCTCTTTCCTCTCTCTCTCTTTGGTGCCTCTCATGCCAGCTCTCTTCTTTCTGCATTGCCAATCCAGGCCCTGTCCAGAGCCCAAGGAAATCTGTTTCTCCTCGGTTTGATGAGCTTTGGGAAAAATGCATCGCTAAGAGCTGATGAATTCCTCCATAAGTAAAATGATGTCATCAGAGATGATTCACAAGTCATGCTATACTATTCTTTCCAGCATACATCTTTATTTTTCTAGTTTCCCCAGTGTGTGTAAGAGCTTCATCAGTAGAATAAAATGCTAAAACAAGCCACATAAATTCACATCCATTTGATACGGGGTTTTTAAAATAAAATTCTGGAAGTGTAGAATTTCAGCAGCTTGCTTTGTTAACATCCCACCAAAAAGAAATGTGCGAGGAACATTGCCTTCACACATAGTCAGTCCTGATTTGAAGGAAGTGTTTTCAAGACTGTGCTACCTTTTCTTATGAAAAAGGTCTCATCTCTTCTGTTGCACTAAATGTTTTATGGTATCCTGATGCATGCAGTGGAAGAGAGAGATGACTTCACCGAGCAGCACATTTCCAAACGAGCTGCTGCTCATGTGCTACCTGTCAAAGCACAGAACAGCTGAATTATTCGTTAGCAAAGTTCACAGGAATGATAGAAGATGAACTGGTGTGACAGGATGGAGCCAAGAGGGGATCAAGTTCAGGAAGCTCTTATCATGATGGATGTGACTTGCTTGGCGTTGACGACCAGAAGGCCAAGTCCTTCCTCTCCCAGACGGGATCAGTGCTGCCTTTGTTGGCACTGCTGCAGCCCTGTTTCAAAAGCCCAGATTTCTATTTTCCCGTCGTATCACATCTGTGCAGAGGCTGCAGCGCCCGTGGCCATGCAGAGGCTGCTGTAAGCTTCCCACAGTTGGCTGTTTTCTCTCCACACTGAACAGCTTTGCATCCCTTGGAGTGCTCTCCCCGAGCGCTGCCTGCTGGAATTGCTGGTAAAGAGTCAGAGTGTGAGCTTTGCTCTGTGCCACGCAGCAAATCCAAGGAAACAGAGCCCTTTGGTAGCTGAAGCAGCAAAAGCACATCTTGGCTCACAGCTTGGTGAGAGCCCATCAAAGTCAGTCCCAAGAATCTCTTTATTTGTTCAGCTCTGTCCTCAAGGCTGTTGTTCCCACTCCTGCCAAGGGTTCGGATCAGAGGCTGGGAAGGTGATGTGATCCTTTGGCAGATGTTCTGATCTTGGCTTTTTGGCTGTGGCTCTGGGGTGGCTGGACCCTGAAATGGGAGAGACAATGAGCAAGTGTCGCTTGTGGCCTGGAGAGAAATGGCTCAGCCTGCAGGTAGCCCTCGGAATATTTGGCAAGAGCAATGGGATTGCTTTGGAGAGCCGGGAAAGGAACGAAATGGAACAAATGGCAAGACTGCTTATATAAATAATGTGTGTGACAGGCACATAATGAGTGAGTTTCCCTTAACATTCCTGTCAACAAGCATTCGGACAAAGAAAAGGAAGAGCTGGGGGTGTGGGATTCTCTTGAAGTGCCCTACTTCTGTTTTATACAAAATATTTCAGCTTTAAGCCCAGCAGAAGCAGCAAGATGAAAACAGTCTATCAAGATCTGTTAAAAGCCAGTGTATTTTTAATTTCGAAATAATATTTTGTGTTGCTGTTAATCTCTGTGGCCATTAGTGTCACAGGGAGAAGTTCAAGCAGCTATTATTAGTGCCTAAACAAAGCAGTGTTTACAAGATGAGCCTATTTTGAGCCTGGAAAAATGAGTTGCCAAGAAGAAAAACAGATGCTTCACTTAATACGTTCTCTGTTCCAAGAGTCACAGCAAAGCAGTTGTGTTGCTAACGAACTCGACTCCTCCTCGTCTGCTTTCTCACACCCCTGATTTTTCAAACTAGACCTAAGAAGGAAAAACAATTAAAGAAGAAGAATGGCAGTGGTCACGAGAAGGTGGAGGGGAGGACTATCTCAGCAGCACTGATTTGCCTCCAGAACAAGTCGGTGTCTGAGGGAAGAAGGCTTCTCTTCCAGAAACACCAGCCACAGGAGAGGTGCTGTCTCAGCTGCTTAGGGGTGAGGTGGTGAATGGGATGGACTTCAGGATCTGAGCTGGAGGATATCAAAGGCCACTAAAACAATTCCTCCTTGGGAGCAGCAGTGAGAGACCAGTTTCAGGAACAAGGTCTGACAACATCAGGGAAAAAATCCTAGCACATAAAAAATGGAAGAACCTCCCAGCTTCTGAATCTCTCTCAAATCAATCACCCAGTCATGTGGAAACATGAGGCTTTTTAGGTAAAACAAGCTAAGAAGCCCCAAAGTGACATAGGAACATTTGTTTCATTGGAAGTTAATGCTACTTCCCATCCCTATCCATTTCTGTCAGAATGGAATCCTCCTCTTTTTTTAAAAATTTTCCTCAAAAAAAAGAAATGCCAAGAAGGGAATACTTCCCAAAGAGTGTGGCAGTGGGAATTTTGGATTTGGACTGTTATGAAAGGAAATATAATTTTAGTTTGGAACAAAACTCAGAAAGCTTTGTCAAATAAAACAAAAAACCACTTTGTTTGCAAAGACATTGCTTGTTTTCTTCCCTTTCTTTTAGCAGGGTGAAACAAAGCCAATCCAAAACCATGGTTGTGATTAAAAAGGTGTGCAATTAAAGATTGTGAATAAGCACCAAGTTAGAAAGGAAAAATGCACTGAAATTGTCAATGAAAAACTGCAGGAGAGACCTGCAGGACAGGGAGGAAAGCAGGACAAACTCTGAGAGTCTAAACTTCATGTTACAATCATGGATCAGCCATGCTGGGAACCCTGGAAAGGTCCAGGATGCAAGGGAAGGATTGAGCAATGTGGAGCAGCCTGGTGTAGGGGAAGGTGCCCTGCCTGTGGCAGGAGGTTGGAACTGGATGCTCTTGGCCATCCCTTCCAACACAAACCATTCCATGATTCTATGGCATTTCTTCCCTACCTTGGGAAGAGGGAAAAAAATTTAGTGAGGGATAGGACCCCGGTGTAAGGATGTACCACCAGGAGGAAGGAGTTCTTTGGAGTTGCATCTTCCTTGCGCATCAGAGTAATTGAAATGTATTCCTCTATATTTCTGCTGGCTGGGTTTTTTTTTTTAAGCTTGTTTCTTATGTTGGCTGGTAAGATCTTGGATAGAGTCAGTACTTTCATTTGTAACAGCCTTCATTTTTTTCGCAGCGTGAAAAAAATCAGGTCTCTCAAATGAGGAGGGAAGCTGTAATTGGAAAAATCAAGTTTAGGCTTTAATTAGGCCCTTTGTTTTGAAAGCATGATTTAAAAAAAATGTTTTGCATTGTGTCGGCAAATGTCTAAACTGAGCCTCATTTACTCACTTTTTCTCTTCACAGGAATGGTCAGATGAAGTGTTCAGTTTGGCAACAAATTTGTTGGCACAGAACATGTCAAGGGACGCGTTTCTGGAAAAAGCGTAAGTGGCCCTCGTGTGTCACACTGGGGGTGTTGCTCTTCTCTCTGCGTAATTTTCCTCCTTGCTTCTTACTCACCTTGTCATCTATTGTTTCTGCTCTGGTGACTTGTCACTTCTGTAAACACAGGTCCTTGTTCTTACGGTTTTAAAAAGCCTGTTATCTAGGAGTCATCTGAACAAAAATCCTTTTTAGGGTTCTCCTTGCAAACTATTAAATCATTGCAAAGAAACCCGGAATTAAATGCTCCCTGCCCCTTGTATAGGGGTAGCTTCAGCTGTGGGCTGAAGATCTCCATTTAAAAAGAAGGAATATTCTGGACTGACTTGCTTTGGTTTGTTTTCTTTTTTATCTTTTACTGATAATAAAAAAAAGAGAAATGCCAGAAGTCCCTTTTCCTCAGTCCGATCTCTCTGGTTTCCATGTGATCCAGAGAGAAGCTGGGAATCCATTCCTCTGGATTTCTTGGCAGAGTGAGCAGATTCTGAGTTGCTCTCTGTGAAGTAGAAAAGCTATTTGTAGGAATGTTTGGGGTGAAATACACACCTGAAGGGGAAGAGAGCTAAACTTGACGTTAGCCATTCTTGACCGATGAGAAATGCACGAGCTGAGGCAGTTTTGAGTCAGTTAGAGCTCTGAGAACAGCATGGCAAAGCCTGCCAGACAGTGCTGGTGTTGGACTGGGTACTCACTGGCCTTTTGGGCTTCTGATAGAGGGGATGCACCTTCCCCAGCCTGTGAGTTAGCTGCTTAAAGTTTGCTTAGTGTCTCCCCTAACACCTTTTCCTGCTCACAGGCATGGGTTCAGTCCACCTAAATACTAGACTTAAGTTCCTAAAACTTCCTTCCATCCAAAAAGCAAGTTAAGTCCCCCTTTTCCTGGACTTTCTGACGCTGGTTTCATTGGCTGCACCATAGTTAGTCAGAATGCTCCAAAGTGCTTAAGTTTAATCCCACAGAATCATAGGGAGGAGGGATGTGCACGTGTGGGTGTGTTTCCTTCTCACAGTGTTCTTGTGGTGCTCCTGGNGGAAATATAATTTTAGTTTGGAACAAAACTCAGAAAGCTTTGTCAAATAAAACAAAAAACCACTTTGTTTGCAAAGACATTGCTTGTTTTCTTCCCTTTCTTTTAGCAGGGTGAAACAAAGCCAATCCAAAACCATGGTTGTGATTAAAAAGGTGTGCAATTAAAGATTGTGAATAAGCACCAAGTTAGAAAGGAAAAATGCACTGAAATTGTCAATGAAAAACTGCAGGAGAGACCTGCAGGACAGGGAGGAAAGCAGGACAAACTCTGAGAGTCTAAACTTCATGTTACAATCATGGATCAGCCATGCTGGGAACCCTGGAAAGGTCCAGGATGCAAGGGAAGGATTGAGCAATGTGGAGCAGCCTGGTGTAGGGGAAGGTGCCCTGCCTGTGGCATGAGGTTGGAACTGGATGCTCTTGGCCATCCCTTCCAACACAAACCATTCCATGATTCTATGGCATTTCTTCCCTACCTTGGGAAGAGGGAAAAAAATTTAGTGAGGGATAGGAGCCCAGTGTAAGGATGTACCACCAGGAGGAAGGAGTTCTTTGGAGTTGCATCTTCCTTGCGCATCAGAGTAATTGAAATGTATTCCTCTACATTTCTGCTGGCTGGGGTTTTTTTAAAACTTGTTTCTTACGTTGGCTGGTAAGATCTTGGATAGAGTCAGTACTTTCATTTGTAACAGCCTTCATTTTTTTCGCAGCGTGAAAAAAATCAGGTCTCTCAAATGAGGAGGGAAGCTGTAATTGGAAAAATCAAGTTTAGGCTTTAATTAGGCCCTTTGTTTTGAAAGCATGATTTAAAAAAAATGTTTTGCATTGTGTCGGCAAATGTCTAAACTGAGCCTCATTTACTCACTTTTTCTCTTCATAGGAATGGTCAGATGAAGTGTTCAGTTTGGCAACAAATTTGTTGGCACAGAACATGTCAAGGGACGCGTTTCTGGAAAAAGCGTAAGTGGCCCTCGTGTGTCACGCTGGGGGTGTTGCTCTTCTCTCTGCGTAATTTTCCTCCTTGCTTCTTACTCACCTTGTCATCTATTGTTTCTGCTCTGGTGACTTGTCACTTCTGTAAACACAGGTCCTTGTTCTTACGGTTTTAAAAAGCCTGTTATCTAGGAGTCATCTGAACAAAAATCCTTTTTAGGGTTCTCCTTGCAAACTATTAAATCATTGCAAAGAAACCCGGAATTAAATGCTCCCTGCCCCTTGTATAGGGGTAGCTTCAGCTGTGGGCTGAAGATCTCCATTTAAAAAGAAAGAATATTCTGGACTGACTTGCTTTGGTTTGTTTTCTTTTTTATCTTTTACTGATAACAAAAGAAAAGAGAACTGCCAGAAGTCCCTTTTCCTCAGTCCAATCTCTCTGGTTTCCATGTGATCCAGAGAGAAGCTGGGAATCCATTCCTCTGGATTTCCTGGCAGAGTGAGCAGATTCTGAGTTGCTCTCCACGAAGTAGAAAAGCTGTTTGTAGGAATGTTTGGGGTGAAATACACACCTGAAGGGGAAGAGAGCTAAACTTGACGTTAGCCATTCTTGACCGATGAGAAATGCACGAGCTGAGGCAGTTTTGAGTCAGTTAGAGCTCTGAGAACAGCATGGCAAAGCCTGCCAGACAGTGCTGGTGTTGGACTGGGTACTCAATGGCCTTTTGGGCTTCTGATAGAGGGGATGCACCTTCCCCAGCCTGTGAGTTAGCTGCTTAAAGTCTGCTTAGTGTCTCCCCTAACATCTTTTCCTGCTCACAGGCATGGGCTCAGTCCAGCTAAATACTAAACGTAAGTTCCTAAAACTTCCTTCCATCCAAAAAGCAAGTTAAGTCCCCCTTTTCCTGGACTTTCTGACGCTGGTTTCATTGGCTGCACCATAGTTAGTCAGAATGCTCCAAAGTGCTTAAGTTTAATCCCACAGAATCATAGGGAGGAGGGATGTGCACGTGTGGGTGTGTTTCCTTCTCACAGTGTTCTTGTGGTGCTCCTGGAGACCACAGAAATTCTTGAGGCAGCTCTGAAGGCTGCATGTTGCTGGAACTGCAGCTTTGTGTCTGATAATGGTGTGTTGGGACAGCAGGGATGTGTTAGGCAAACAAAATCCCAAATGGATGGGAACATTTAACATTTCCTGATGGCCCTGCATGTTGGCACTGGGGAATGTGCTCACCTGAGCTGACTTCCTTCAGCTCCATAGGTTGAAGGTGAGTTTTGAAAGTGATTTGATTCTACAATTTCCTTGCCCCTCAAATGCCCAGGTGGCCACAGGGCTCTGCTGACAGGTCTGTAGTGGGGAGGGTTGGGGCTGTACCTAATGGGCCTTTTCCTACCCAGATCAGAGGAGAAACATGCATCACACAGTACAGTAGAGGCAGCCTTGTCTGGAGCTGTTCTTTGGCAGTTTTTCAAGCCATATTAATTAAAGATGAAGTCACTGGACACACTGCGTAGATTCAGTAGCAGGCAAGCATGACATTCCTGTGTCTTTTTCCACTAATTAATAAATCACTTGGAAACCATAAGGTTTCCCAGCTCCTCTGCACAGATGCCAAATCAGTCACTTAAGAAATCTATGACTTTGAAGATTAAATTATTTCCCCGTTATAATTAGTATACTAAGCAAAGGGTTGGTTGGAGTCCTATCAGAACCCTTTTCTTGAAATAGAAAACCAAATTGCATTAGAGAAGAATGAAGGGTTTTTTCTTTATGCCCTTCAGTTCCTTGGAGCATTGGAAGTGCAATAATAAACAGCTTGAGAAGCTTTTCCCCATCTTCTTTATTTCTAGCTTCCTTGGCTGTAGAAGAAAACACTCAATGTGACCAAAATATAGCCAAGATTTTCAAAAAATAGAAGGCAAAATAAAAGAAACTTTTTTTTTTAAATAAATGCTGAGATTTTTTTTGTTTTAAAAATCTCATCGGTGCTGGGAGATGTGTTTGGTGACACAGTAGCACGAAAGACTTCAGTTTCCAGAAGATGAATGTGAGGAGTCAAGGATTTGTGGAAATGTTCCTATCCTAGTTATCCTAGTTTTAGCATGCACTTTGTCTTTGAAGTGGTTGCTAATGGCATTTTCTGTTGGGAAGAAAAGGAAAGTTTATTAGAACCATGCAGCTGCTGCTTCTTCTTTTGGCAGACCAGTGGGTAAAGATAAAAAGCTGAGTTTTTTAAAACAAAACAAAAAATCCTCTTAAATATTTAAGTGTTACCACATTTTTCACCAGATGATGTGACTGCAAAACTCGTTTACAGTTGCCTCAGGACTGACAGTAGAAGGTTTTTACTCAGCAATGATATCCCAACAGGTTTTCATACTGGGAGAAAGAGCTGAGTGGAACTTGCACATGATCAGAGCACTAGCCCTGAGCTANCCGGAATTAAATGCTCCCTGCCCCTTGTATAGGGGTAGCTTCAGCTGTGGGCTGAAGATCTCCATTTAAAAAGAAGGAATATTCTGGACTGACTTGCTTTGGTTTGTTTTCTTTTTTATCTTTTACTGATAATAAAAAAAAGAGAAATGCCAGAAGTCCCTTTTCCTCAGTCCGATCTCTCTGGTTTCCATGTGATCCAGAGAGAAGCTGGGAATCCATTCCTCTGGATTTCTTGGCAGAGTGAGCAGATTCTGAGTTGCTCTCTGTGAAGTAGAAAAGCTATTTGTAGGAATGTTTGGGGTGAAATACACACCTAAAGGGGAAGAGAGCTAAACTTGACGTTAGCCATTCTTGACCGATGAGAAATGCACGAGCTGAGGCAGTTTTGTGTCAGTTAGAGCTCTGAGAACAGTGCTCTGAGACAGTGCTGGTGTTGGACTGGGTACTCACTGGCCTTTTGGGCTTCTGATAGAGGGGATGCACCTTCCCCAGCCTGTGAGTTAGCTGCTTAAAGTTTGCTTAGTGTCTCCCCTAACACCTTTTCCTGCTCACAGGCATGGGTTCAGTCCACCTAAATACTAGACTTAAGTTCCTAAAACTTCCTTCCATCCAAATGCAAGTTAACTCCCCCTTTTCCTGGACTTTCTGAGGCTGGTTTCATTGGCTGCACCATAGTTAGTGAGAATGCTCCAAAGTGCTTAAATTTAATCCCACAGAATCATAGGTGCCTGTTGTGGGGAGGAGGGTTGTGCACGTGTGGATGTGTTTCCTTCTCACAGTGTTCCTTGTGGTGCTCCTGGAGTCCACAGAAATTCTTGAGGCAGCTCTGAAGGCTGCATGTTGCTGGAACTCCAGCTTTGTGTCTGATAATGGTGTGTTGGGACAGCAGGGATGTGTTAGGCAAACAAAATCCCAAATGGATGGGAACATTTAACATTTCCTGATGGCCCTGCATGTTAGCACTGGGGAATGTGCTCACCTGAGCAGGTGACTTCCTTCAGCTCCATAGGTTGGAGGTGAGTTTTGAGAGTGATTTGATTCTACAATTTCCTTGCCCCTCAAATGCCCAGGTGGCCACAGGGCTCTGCTGACAGGTCTGTAGTGGGGAGGGTTGGGGCTGTACCTAATGGGCCTTTTCCTACCCAGATCAGAGGAGAAACATGCATCACACAGTACAGTAGAGGCAGCCTTGTCTGGAGCTGTTCTTTGGCAGTTTTTCAAGCCATATTAATTAAAGATGAAGTCACTGGACACACTGCGTAGATTCAGTAGCAGGCAAGCATGACATTCCTGTGTCTTTTTCCACTAATTAATAAATCACTTGGAAACCATAAGGTTTCCCAGCTCCTCTGCACAGATGCCAAATCAGTCACTTAAGAAATCTATGACTTTGAAGATTAAATTATTTCCCCGTTATAATTAGTATACTAAGCAAAGGGTTGGTTGGAGTCTTATCAGAACCCTTTTCTTGAAATAGAAAACCAAATTGCATTAGAGAAGAATGAAGGGTTTTTTCTTTATGCCATTCAGTTCCTTGGAGCATTGGAAGTGCAATAATAAACAGCTTGAGAAGCTTTTCCCCATCTTCTTTATTTCTAGCTTCCTTGGCTGTAGAAGAAAACACTCAATGTGACCAAAATATAGCCAAGATTTTCAAAAAATAGAAGGCAAAATAAAAGAAACTTTTTTTTTTTAAATAAATGCTGAGATTTTTTTGTTTTAAAAATCTCATTGGTGCTGGGAGATGTGTTTGGTGACACAGTAGCACGAAAGACTTCAGTTTCCAGAAGATGAATGTGAGGAGTCAAGGATTTGTGGAAATGTTCCTATCCTAGTTATCCTAGTTTTAGCATGCACTTTGTCTTTGAAGTGGTTGCTAATGGCATTTTCTGTTGGGAAGAAAAGGAAAGTTTATTAGAACCATGCAGCTGCTTCTTCTTCTTTTGGCAGACCAGTGGGTAAAGATAAAAAGCTGAGTTTTTTAAAACAAAACAAAAAATCCTCTTAAATATTTAAGTGTTACCACATTTTTCACCAGATGATGTGACTGCAAAACTCGTTTACAGTTGCCTCAGGACTGACAGTAGAAGGTTTTTACTCAGCAATGATATCCCAACAGGTTTTCATACTGGGAGAAAGAGCTGAGTGGAACTTGCACATGATCAGAGCACTAGCCCTGAGCTAGAAAGTTGGTGGAGAGGTACTTGAAAATGCTGTAAAAATAAAGCAGGATGCTTTTCTCTCCACAGCTACACAAAACTCAAGCTGCAGGTGACTCCAGAGGGGCGCATTCCTCTGAAGAAGTAAGTTCTGTTCTCTTGCTTACCATGTGCTCTCTGCTGACTTTGGGGTGTGAATATATGTTTGGGGTGAGCATGAGGTCCCTGTGCTTAGAAGAATAATTTTACCATCTGTTTAGAACACGTATTGCAGGAGAGAGTGGCCAATGATGCTCATCCAGGATGTCTCTGTTCAAATGCCCTTTGGGTGCAGACATTCTGCCTCTCTGCCCTGGTTCCTTCCACTTGTGAAAATAAAAAACCCAACATAATTTCTTTATCTCAGGGACATATTGTGAAGAGAAACAGGTTCAAATTGCATGTCACTGGTGGAATGAAGAGACCAGTGATTGCTGAAATAAATACCTGCTGTGATAGGGGCTGGTGTAGGGTGGAGTTAAAACTGAGCACTTTTAAACTCCCCTCTGTTACTGAACAGTCAGCAAATGGAAATAAATAGTTAAAGATATAATAGGCTGCTAAGAGATAGTCACTCTTTGAGCCACATGGGCCATCAAGGCACATCTTTAAGCCAAATCCCTCTGTTTTGTCCTCGTTTTGCAGCATATACCGCTTGTTCTCCTCCGACAGAAAACGAGTAGAGACCGCGTTGGAAGCCTGTAACCTTCCCTCTTCCAGGGTAAGCATCTGCAGTCATTCTGATCAGCACTGCTTGCATTTGGTGCTGTTTCCTGCCTGCTGAGTTTGTCCAAGGCTGACTCTGCTGTGCTGGCTTTGCTGCTGGATGGGTCCTCAGCAGCAGCTCTGGCTTTCCCACACGCAAAGTTCCTGATACCCATCTGAGTACCTTTGATTTGAAGTTTGTAGGGACCCAGGAGCACCTGGAAGAAGCCTGAAAGGATTCAAAGAAAAGGCAGAGTTTGTGTGACCTGCCCTGGAGGAATCCTGTGAGGACATTTTAAGATTGGTGACTGTTCCACAATTTCCAAGGCACAACTTCAGAGCAGTGTTAGCCTGAGGTGTAGCTCAGGGTGTGATCTATAGCTGGAGAGAAGTGCCAGGCTAAACCCACCGTGGCTTATCTAAAAGGTGCACAAAGTCAGTGTTGAAATGCTGTGGTGTGGAAGCTGTTAACTCTGCAGGGATGCAGCCATTGCATCCTGCTAATCCAGGAACTCTCCTCAGCCCCCAGGGCATTTTGGGGATGGTACCTCACCCTCAAGAAGAAGGAATGAGCTCTTTTCAGGAGGAGTGAGCTCGAGTAGGTGATTCCAGTTCATGCTGGAGTCACAGAATCACAGATTGGGTCAGGCTGGAATGGACCACAGTGGGACATCTGGTCCCACCTCTCTGCTCAAACTGAGTTTTAATCCCAGGGAAGCTTCTTGCAGGATAATTCCTACATTCAGGGGTTCAAGAGGTGGGGCAAAGCCATTCTGTAGCAGAGAAGAGCCTGCATCTCCTGATCCCTTGCTCTGGTACAAAACTCTGTACTGTGAGGATTCTTCAGCATTTGCTCCCCCAGTGGTTGAACAGAGCCCATTCCTACAGCTCCAGGAGAACAGGAGAACAAAATCTTCACCAGCCAAACCTCAGACACCTCTTACACTGAGACCTTCCTTAGGTTTGGGAGCTCAGTTCTGTGAAATTCAAAGGAATGTCAGCAAAGTAGGTATAAAATACTATAACAGTCTTATCCAAAGTAATATTGTGAGGTTAGAAACATGGAGGGAATAATTTTAAAGACGAGTTTCCATTTAATTGGTAGCAAACAAGACAAGGTGTGCAAAAAAAAATCTCTGAGGTGCTTTCTGAATTAGCTGATTTATTTCTTCCGTTTACTACGTGTCTCTGAAAAAAAAATTAAATATCATTTGGGTCTTTGGAAGAAACTGCAGCCTTTTTCTGCTATTTATCTAAGTACAGCCGGTTTTACATACACACTGCTGGATGCTTGTTGCTGGGATACCATCTTAAAAATTATTCAGAGTATAAAGTAGATCCTTTCTTTGCTTGGGACAAAAGAAAAATACACTGCATGAACCAAAGAAAACTGTGTTGATCACCTTTGAAAAATATTGTAGAAGGGCAAAACTGAATCTCGTGGAGGTAATAGAATAGAAGAAAAGCAGAACTTCAACTACAGCTCTTTTCCTTTGTGTTCCTGTTTATTTGAACAAGTGAAATTCATAGCTTCAACTTCTAGATTTTCTGCCCTATTGTACTACAGGACAAATGGTGTTCCAGTAAAGCCTTAGAACAGCAATAGACTCCAGCAGTGTGCAAGGCATGGATATCAAGAAGTCTTGCTCAGCAAAACACCACCAAATTATTCAGAGAATTCATGAAAGTCTCTCATGGACATTGTCAGTTTAGGGTCCTTGGTTTTTCATATTCATGCCTCTTGAAGATCCCTCTAAAGATTTTCTCCCCGAGTTTCCACACTTCTCATTGCTCTGGGAAGATACAGAGCTCTTGGCCGTGAGCTTCACACGACGTTTTGCTGCAGCTCTTGGAACTTAGAAATGAATCTTCAAGCCCAGGACAGTCCCTATATCTGCCTTCTGCAGTGACCTGGGCACAGGTGCCAGGGGAGAGTGTCCCTGTGTGGACTGTTTTGTGGCAGGACAAACATCCCCACCCGTCAGCCCCAGGGAATTCCCTCCAGGGAATTCTCTATGTGTGTTTGCCAGGACACCTCGTGGCACAATGTGCAGACATGTAGTGCAAGAGGAGAAAGAGTTCTCATTGCCTGGAGAATTGTTTTCATCCTGAGGAACAACACCAGAGAGGATCCTCGGAATTTCTGAAAAGAAATCCTTTATTTCGTATTTGAGGACCTTAATAAGGAATGGATTCTCTGCAGTGCTGAGCACTCCGGCCCTGATTCAGCCCAGCAGCAGAGCATGACCACAGACAGATGATCCATGGACCTCAAGTCAAGCACTTTTTCAAAGTTTAATTAATGGCCTTATTAATTTCTCTCTTTCTGGGTCAAAACTGGCCTGAGTAGAGTCTTGCAGGACCAGGCCCTGATTTTTGGAACAGTTGTCATCCAGTAGATCTGAAATCAGAGGAATCTTCAAATAAGTGTTTAAACAAACTTTTAAAATATGTCCGTGAATTTCTGTGTTTGCCATCTGATTCCTCTATGATTTCTTTTAAAAATCTTGGCTGCTTTTTGGGAGTGGGGTTGCCTTTTTATCATATTTTTGAGGTTTCTGGGTTTGGTTAAAGGTACTTTAAATAGAATTAGAAGAGTTTTATTTTAGCTGTCCTTTTGGCTATTAAGGCTGATTTTTCCCTTCCAGTTAATGTTGAGGTTCACAATGAAGCACCAGTGAGCTTGACTGTTAAAATAAAATAACCAGCTCTTGAGTCCAGTCTGTGCAAATAATCTGAATTAGCTCTTGTGCTGCCAAATACGTAACAGACTGGATACAGATGTTATAAAAGCAGGCAGGTTACCAGGCAAATCATAAATCAGCAGTGCTTGAAATTAATAGAGAATCTTAATCATGGAATAAAATTGAATGCCAGTATTAAGCCAAGCTGGAAACGAGGGAGGCTCTCGTGTGGTGCAGAAGGTTTGTGCTTTGTTCATTGGTGTCAAAAAAGAGATGAGCCCATAAGGTGTGTGGGTGGTTCCTCTGAAATGGGGATGGCTCAGACCAGGCTGAGTAAGGGGGCAGCATATTTTAATCCCTTTGGGCAGGCTTTTGGAAGCCAAATATAGTTGTGTGAGGTTGTGCCTGAGGTGGCTCTCAACTCCTATCTAGATATTTTGTGGTTTGTAGCCCACTGATGATGATACTGGTAGGAAATACCTGTTAAGAAGTTCTGTATGCTTATGCCTGAAGGCTCGTGTTGGTCATTCTCTTTGCAGTGGGTGTTTTGAGATACGAGGAGGCAAACCAAGGTCTATTAATTGGATCTGAGTGGTAAATCTGAGCCTGGATCTCAGGTTATTGGAAGAGCTCCACATTTGTTCAGCTGAGCACCTTCAGATCTTCTGTAAAGAAAAAAATAGTAGCTTGATGGGGGCCTGTACTTGTGTGGTAATTAGAGAATCATTGAAAAGCCTTTGGCTGAGGAGCAGCAGCCCCTCAAGCAGGGGTTATAAGCAGAGGGAGCAGGGGAGGGCAGGGTGCCAGCTCTGCTGAGAAATTTCCCAAGCTTTGAGAATCCCAGCCTTAAGGAAAACACAGGATCAGCACTGAGAGCACCACAGCTTGGGTTTATCAAAGTGTTGTGGGTGCAGGTTCAGGGCCACTGAAAGGAGATATTTCCATCCCCTACCTTCAGCTTCCCAGCTTCTCCATCCACCCTTGCACTGGATTTAGCAGCAGTGCCACTGCCGAGTTGCCTGGCTCGGGGAGTGATCCTGTGTGAAGTACACAGGGAGGTTTTGGCTGGGTAAGATTTGAACCAGTTCACCTTGCAGCCACTCGCAGTCTGGCAAAAAAGGGAGGTGGTCTTGTGGGGTCACCTTAGAATGTCGGAGCCTGGAGATGGTTATCCAGGCAGAGCAGAGGAGCAGCCCAGCTTGGCCAGTCTGCTCTTGTGGACAGAAACACAGAACAAAACCCTCTCGAGCCTCTGCAGGTTTCAGATGAAAGGAGACAAAGCGACGCCTGTGGTATCATTTATTTATTGTAACCTAAAGCAGGAAAAATATAGAAAAGTTTCCTTCTGTCTGACAAAGGCTCAAACGGATGCTTCAGGTTCCCTTGGCAACAGTGTTAAACAGGCAGAATAAATACAAGCACTGATTGCCCCAGCAGCAGCTCGATCCCGAGACAGCCAGGTTCCAATGGCCTGCCAAGCAAACAGCTTTGTGCCCAAGTTAACATTTTGCTCCTCTAGTTCATTGTATTTGGGAGCCTGGAGAGGCATCCTGTGGGCCTGTGCTGCTCCCAGAGACCACGTGGCATAGCTTTGGATGAAGCACTTTCAAGCTTCATGTAAAGGGCTTATCCAGTCCAGAATTTGCCTGTAATAATTTTATTTTTTCAGAGAAAAATGTAGTGAGGATGATAAAATTGTCATCTCAAAGTTGGACTAAATTTAGACTGCTCCAAATTTTAGAAAACGTTAGGTAAAAAAAATCCTGGCACGTCTTCTGCAGGAGAGCATTTTTATCAATTTCTCTAAGAGAAATCTGATTGCCAAATGTTTTACACTAAGTGTTCAGGACAAAGATGGATAGAAAAGCTGTGCTGCCTGAGTCTTGCCCAGATTTGTGGCATCTTTAACGTGTATCTTCAGGAATCAAAAGTCGAAATCGCTGCTGCTGTCAGGGAACAAGTGTATTAGTAACGACACAGTGACCCAGTTTGTTCCCTACTTGCGTGACAGGTTTGGAAAGATGAGTGACATCCTCATCCTCTGTGATGCTGCTGTTCTGCTCACTCAGAAACACAGGCTCAGCACTGCTGGGGGTGAGCTCAGAGGCTTCCTCAGGACTGATCCACCTATTTTTGCTGTCGGTGGGGGGGTTAGATGGGGAGATGTCCCTTCCTCCTCCCTCACAGGTGCTCAAAGATGAGATAACTGTGCCTCATGGAAGCTGATAGATGTGTTTGTACGTATTTTTTAAAGATGTACTCTTCAAGCTGCTCTGTTATTCAAGGGAATTTATAATCTTGCAGAATCTGGGCTCCTCTCGGTAGCAGGAAGGAAATCAAAAGCAGCCAAGAAGTGAGTGATCTGTTTGCAAAGAACATATAAAAGTGCCCTATCTTTCTCTCACTGTTTTTTCCCCATTTCACAGAATGATTCAATCCCTCAAGACGACTTCACGCCAGAAGTGTACAGAGTGTTCTTAAACAACCTCTGCCCTCGGCCTGAGATCGACCACATCTTTTCCGAGTTGTAAGGAAAGACTCTCTTTGGTTTATTTATTTATTTTTCCCATTCACTGATTTTCTGGGCTGGGGATGGCAAAGTAGGTTATTGATACTACAGTGCTTGCCAGTAACAGATTTAAATGTCAAGCAGAGCTGTTATTTAACCTTGGATCAAGGGTTCCTTCTCTCCCAGGCTTTTACCTCCACTTCTGATGACTTGAGTTTTAAAGGAATTTGTTCCTAGAGGAGCAGAACTGCCAGGTCTTGTTTTTCTGTATTGATCAGAATACTTCAGGTTTCCAAGAAAGTAAAGAAAGAAGAGTAATAAGCAATAACAGCATGGAATAGGTATGAGCATATGTATAATCACCCCCAAAAACTTAATTAGGAGTTGCAAAAAATGCAGTAACTTTTAGGATTTGTGTATGATGAATTCACACGGTGAAATTAAATTAGCAGCCAGCTACAACTGATTTCATACATTCAGTTATGAGCTCTGTAACTCCTGGTGCTTCTACCCCTTGCAGCAATCCTTGTGCTTCCAGTGCCAGCAGAGCCTGATCAATGGAGTCAGAACATTGAGCAAATATGAGAGGAAAACAATTTCCAAAATACACCCCACGACCACCAAAGCAATTGGTGAACATATTTCAGCAACACGGCTGTGCTCACATTCCCCTTTTGGGGTTGTGGCTCTAAGGCTGGGGATCCAGAGGAGCACAGCCCTGTCCCAGTTTGCTCCCACTGCACACAGGAGAGGCTTCCCATTGCTCCCTGGCAGAGCAGAACTAGGCCAGTCCTGAGTGCTGTAGGCAACCCTGAACTCGTCACCTGGCCCAGAGGCTTCCTGGATTTCCGTCTGGACACAACTTGGATCCAAACTCTGCTCTCTTTACTGACTCTCTGAATAGGCATCTTTTTGCTTGCATTACAGGTTTAGAAGGTTTATAAAAAAAAGTCCACACAAATCACTAGAATAATAAAGTCAAGGCTGCTGTTATTCAGCAGTAAGCCCAAATAGCTGGGCCAGGAATGCCAGCAGAGTGTTTCTGGTAAGCTTGCAATTGAATTCCACGGTCATTTCCTCTTTTACTTTTTTAAACAGCTTAATTCCAAGAATTCAGAGGAGTGAAAGGCAGTTTTAGCATTGCTCTAAGTATTGATGCCTGTAATATTGACCATTGTCAAAGATGTTCCTCCTAGATGTCTGGTGAAGAATCTTTGGCAGAATAAGTTAGTCCAGGGACACAGAGGAGTGATGTTTTTGTTGTATGATAGTTTCAATCTTGTTTCAGTTTCCTTGGGGAGTTTCAGATGCGGAACAAGGTTTCAAGGCAATGGATTTAAATGACTTTGCTGTTGCTTTAATTTCTCTCCAGTGGTGCCAAGAGCAAACCCTACCTTACTGTGGATCAGATGATGGACTTTATAAATTTGAAGCAACGGGATCCACGATTAAATGAGATCCTTTATCCACCACTCAAACAAGAACAAGTTCAAGTGCTGATTGAGAAGTATGAACCCAACAGCAACCTAGCAAAGAAAGGTCAGTGGTTTTCACACTCCTGCTGTACTGGGTTTCTGTTGAAACAGTAACTCAATTATGCTACATGCTAAAGCAAAATTTGGTTCAAAATCCAATTGCTTTCCCAGCCTTTTTGGATAATACAGGCCTGTGATGCATCATGTGGTGCATTTTGAAATGTGTTTGGTTGGTATCAGGTTAAGAAGGATGGCGCTGGTTTCTGTGTTTGCTTTGCAGTGTGTAGGATTGACCAAAGAGTTGCTCTGGTTTGCAACCCTCAGCAGTGATTATCACAGTGGCTGTTTACCAGCATCTACAATGTAAAATTGAACGTAAAAATGAGGGACAGCGGAACTAAGAGCATGATAATTCTATCATTTAATAATACTATTAAGTCTAGCCCTCCACTTTTGGATAAAGTGGCATACAAAGCAAGATGTGAGATCAGCTCAGTGTATTTTGTACTATAATCACAGAAAATTCCCTTTTGAACATCTCAAGTGTTGTCAGGACTTAGCTGGGCATTCTGCCAAAACCAGAGAAAGAACTCCTGCACAAATCCCTGCAGATTTTTGCTACCACCACAACTCTTAAAATAGCATTCAGTTTGTGTCTGCATCCTGTTTTATTCCAATCCACATATCCTAATGATTAGCCTAGGTTTTACTCCTTAGAAATTTTAGAGGCATTGGAGTATCCTGCAAAAACAGGTCAATATGAAAAAGATTGTTTGGTCCAGAGATTGTGGATCAAAAAAGGCACAAAAAGACCCAAAAGTCTAGAGATGAACTGAAGGCATTCCCTCACCTCTCCCTGGAAGTCTTCTCACCTTGACGTCTTCCCTGAAGGAAATCAATGTCACAGTCAATGTTGTCTCTCAAACACTTCTAATTTTCCTCTTAAGTCGTCTTATTTTTCTAGTCCAATCAAACTGAGTGTTTCCAGAGGTTTTGCTGGAGGCTTAAATCCTGCTTTTTTGCCATATTTATGCAAACTCTCTTTTGACGTCAGCAGGAACAGTACCTTGAGCAAATGGAAACACGTTGTGACCTCCTTTCTCATCTGTGCAAATATTAGAACACTGCTCCATGCTTACCTTATTTCCCACCAGCGGCAGGAAAGTCTGTTACCTAAAAGATCACTCTTGTTACCCAAATATTAGCTCTTCATAGAAGCCAAATAAAGGATTTATTAGAAGGAGGTGTGCTGGTGTGCCAGAGTCAAAATGGAATCACCTCCTGACTAGCAATAAGGAGGAGGCATGAAACAGACCTGAGGAAGAAAAGTGCTGTGGTGGTGTTGGCTACCACCTCCAGTGGGATTTGTGGGACACCTCCAGCTTTACCCTCTTTACCTTGGTGCACGCATTTGCTGTTCCACAGGTGCCTCCCTTCCCAGGTGTGATTTATGTTGCTCTTAAAGAATCTGTTCTCTCTGAAAATGCTGACTTGAACAGGGGAAAGGCAGATCATAGAGAATGAATTCTTTTTGTGGGGTTGTTGTGGGTTTTTTTTTTCCCTTTTCAGACTTGTGCACTGGGGTCCAGCTGGCACAAGCTGAGAACCACCTCTGTGCTGGAGACACCACCTCCCTGTCTGGCAGCAGAGCTGCAGCAACTGGCAGCAACTCCAGTGTAAATCCTAAGCTTACTGCCTTAAAATGACAGGAATTGGCTAATCAGGACACAGGGACACAATATTTTCTGTACATCTGCTCCGAGTTAGGAATGCAATTCACTGTATATTAAATGAAGTGTAGGTGTGCATTCATTTCTACACTCATGGAATAATTGTCCAAAAATGCTTCATGTCTATAAAATGTCACCAAAATGTAACCACGTATTTAGAGCAGTGATTTAACCTTTTAATAGAGTGTTCTGTAAAAGGGATGATCACCCAGACTTCCTGCTGCCAGAAAGGACAATTCCCGAGGTTGGTGAAGTGAAATTTCCAGTTAGTTTTTGGCCAGAAATGTGAACACAGGTACCCAGGCAACTTCTGAAAGTGTGCTGCACATCCTTCTTAGCAAATAAAATTTCAAGCGTTGAAAAGTTCTTTTAAATAAAATCAGGATTTTTTTTTTTCCTTGGAAATGTAAATCCAGATTCATAAATTGGAAGCCATGTACAGCACCTGGCTCCTTGCTCCCTGTTTGGACAGTTCTAGACCTTCACTCGTCTGATGATTGTTCTTAATTTCCTGTCTGAGTTCATTGTCTGTGCACATCCACTGTACCACAATATTCTCTTCTAATTATTCTCTCATAGCTAATTAAATGAAGCAAGTTGTTGTGCTGTCTCTCGACTTTCACAGCACTATTCAAACGCTTTTGGGATGTCATAATTCCCCTGGTCACCACTGTAGCCCTTTTGTTGTTGCTGTTGCTACTCAACTACACTATTTTGAACACAATAAGCAAGAGCTGTCCATAATATTTTTAATT
The DNA here is from genome assembly GCA_013396875.1 of Vireo altiloquus. NCBI lineage: Eukaryota > Metazoa > Chordata > Aves > Passeriformes > Vireonidae > Vireo > Vireo altiloquus. Next base: position 782,451 of record VZRF01012008.1, on the reverse strand, counting down.
TTTGCAGCTCCTCAGGTACCTGGTAAAATCTAATGTTGGTGAAGTTCCTTAGGTTACAGAGTTCTGAGAAAAAGGCTACCCATGTTCCTGCTTGTCACTGATTTATTTTAGGTGTATTTATTACTGGGATGTGGTGGAGCTTTTGCAAAATCAGCAGATAGGTGGGCTTGACATCTGCATAGGTTAAGCATGTGGAGCAGTGGTTTATTGTGGTTCAGGTAAGCTGTTGTGATTAATGCTTTGTGTCATGCAGTGAAGGAGAGTAATTCGCTGCAGAACGTGTTCCTTATCAGGTGGAAGCAGGAGGAAGTCCCTGGTAGTGCTGAGCAGTCTCTCCCTGTCAGCAGAAGTGTGCTGTGGGGCTGCCAGGGCTGGAGAAGAATTTACCATATATACTTGTCTCCCATTCTACAGAAACATGCTGGTTCTTCCTCTGCTTAAAGACACAATTAATTCCTAAAAGTCTCTGAGTTGCAAAGGAGCTTTGAGAGCTCAAATCCCAATATCTCACTTGAAGCATTTCATTCTGAAACCAGGTGCATGCTTTGGAAACCACTGAGCCACAGCCTCAGTTCCTGTGTCACTCCCACACTGCAGGCATGCAAGAAGAGCTGTATCCATGCACCAGACCAGAAAGGAAAGCAGGGAAGAACACAAAACCAAGTTCTGCTAGGGAGAGGAGGTGTAAAAAAAACTAAAGCTGTAAAATATGTGCTTCCACCACTGTCCTTGGAGGGAACCATACAAGGGTTAGGTTATTATCAGCCTTTATTTTTAGAGTGGTTTTTGTGGTGGAAAATTTAAAAATAGAGTGTGAAAGTGCTTTAAGTAATGGCATAAAGATGTGGGTTTTTCTCCCCTCTTAAGGATGCATTTATTTAAATATTATCTCTGCTTATATAATTTAAAAGGGCCAAACCTTTAGATCTGCACGGAGAAAAAAAGCTTTGCTCTTATATTTCACAGTGTTTCTTTCTCCAGATTTTCTCTGTATCTATTTGCTGTGTGTCAGCTTTGGTTAGACATGTATTTAGAAGGATTGTAGAGGAGCTGATTCCATGACTCTGCCCATGAATTCCAGTATTAATTTAGTTTTGCAGTGCACATTTATTAGTAGTCATTTTGCTGAGTTTTTCTTAGGTAATAAAATAAATTAAGCAATTATCATCAGATTAAGATATATTTAATTTTATACAGCATCTATTGTATGTATTTTTCCCATGGCAGCCTTAACACCGGGCAGTATTCACTCCAGCATAAATGTGGTTTTCCTCCTTTAAACTTCTATGCTATTTAAACATTTTCATCCCACTGCATTAGATTTACCTTTTAGTAACTACTTAAGAATAATTACACACTGGATTCTTCTGATGGCAGAAGGGGGTCATTTCCTAGGCAACAGATTTTAATGGCAAAAACAAGCACTGTGCAGCCATGGCTCTACTTTTAAGACATACTTCACGTTATAAATATTACTAATACATAAATATTACTTCATAATATTTAAAGCATAAATTCTGATGTATAAATCATTCAGGCAAATGGTAGGGTTTTCTGGCATGAAACATTTGTAGGAAGTGTTACAAAACAGTTGAAAGTCTTTGGCCTCCCAAATGTGACGTTGGAAATTACAAATACTTACCCAAAAGCTCAGTAACTTTAGGATTGTCAGTGATTTCCAGATTTACAAGAGAAGAGTTCTCTGCACTTCATGTCTCAAACATTGACAGAACAATGGATCCCAGTCATGATTTATTGCTCTTTAAAATGTTTATGTCACACCAAAGTTGTAGTCTAGCCCAGGCTGTCAGCAGCAAGTGCTGAGTTAGGTAGCTTACCAGAAAGCCTTTTTTAAAAAAATTGTTCTTATCTATATATCTATATCTATCTCTATATATATATCTGTGTACCAAATGTTAGTATGGATAATGTGTCAGCATAAATAAGTTAATGGAAATGGTTTATCAAAATGAGTTTGCAAAATATGTTTCTGTAGTACGCTGGAGGTTGTTTTTTCTAGTTAAGCTTTAAAATTCATTTCAGATCTTTCAGTTGTTTGGAACATTGCATCTCAAGTGAAAAACTAAATATAAAAGTCTTTCAGATTGGAAAGTCCTCAATTATAAGGATTTTTTACATCTGATGTACAGGTAAAGTGTTTCATCTCTCTGACCGAACTGTACCAACTGAAACAGTGATGTGGACTAGTGATAATGGATTTTGCAACACTGAACACTGATGTTGGCAGTAAAGTTAATGAAAATACCAAAAATACATTTAGGGCTCCAGAGAGGGCAAGTTCTGTGATCTTCTGTGTATAATGCAGATACTTTGAAAGAAGCACGAGCTTTGCAGAAATCCATTTTGGAACTGGTGTCTGGCAGCAGGAATAGCTCCACTGGTATCAGTGGAACAGTGCTGAGTGTAAAATGGGCCAGACTTACTGTGGAATTGGTTTGCAGAGCATAAACTAATAGTGGTAATTCACATTCTGCAGTCAGCCCAGCCCTGTGCTATCAAACATGGAAGTGACCACACCAGTGACTCCTGTCCCACGACCTGGAATCCACAGGGACCACCTGTTGGGCTCTGTGCTCAAACCCTGCAGGCAGCCTTCAGCCCTGGCTCCTGACACTGAAAATGGGTGAAAAACTTGGGGTAACAGGACCTCAAAGAATCACGGTTTTAGAGGTTTTAGAGCCTCATTCCCTCCAGCTGGAGCCTTTGCTCAGAGATAAGAGACTCTTACGTCAACACTGCGTTTCAGGGGTTATGGAGATGTATTTTTCTGCCGTTGTCTGCTTGTATTGTGTTTGACTCGGCCTCAGACTATCAGAGCCCATAAATAGAAAACTTAGTCTAGCAGTAAAACTGTTTCTTTTGTGCTTGTTGCTGCCTCTTTCATGGAGCACAGGGAAGTATTCAATTTTAGAAGCAGGATTTATTATTTGAAGATGAATATTAGATAAAGTTTACTTCTGAAAATATAAAGGAGCCTGGACTCAAGTGCTGAAGGAAACAAATGTAGATAAAGCTCGGACAAACATGGCGTGGTTTGACTCTTCATTATGACTTGCACAAGTGTAGTGCTTTCAGCTGCAAAGGGCCCCTGAGGACACAGGGAGTGAAGGCTGCTGGGATCCACTGGGTGACATCTAGCACTGGTGGCTCAAGAGCCACAAATGGGCTCACTGCCATCTGGCCATCCCCTTTTGGGTACCATTTTTGGGGTTTGCCTCATCCTCTGGTCGGCTCGACTCAACAGTCAGTCAGTCTGTGCCTTGAGGAGCCAGCCCTGATCCTTGAGTGTTTTGGGATGTGTGGTATCTGTCAGAGCAGCCTGAGCACTGCTGGAACGCAGCATCCATATGAGGAAGTTTCCCTTCTAATGTCAGATGTAATCATCTAACAGTATCCTTTAGCTGGAATATGCCTGTAAATAACAGCCGGGTTAAACACTGGGGAGGCAGAAAGAAGTGGTAAACTAAAGGACAATGTTGGCACAAGAACACAGAGGGGTCAAGTGGCCTTGAATAAATTTAGGCTGGGAATTAGGAAAACTTTCCTAACAATATGGTCCTGGCACAGACTACCAGAGGTAGTAAAGAGAGCAAAAAAAGCGATTGTTATTAAGAGAGAGCCCAAGTTGTTTATGAAAGAGATTGTCCACTGCAGTGGTTGCAGCTGCAGAACCAAGTTTAAAGAACAGATAAGGAAGGCCCTTTAAAGGGACTAAAATCTTTTCGGTTCATTTGCACTGTCTTCGCAGTGCCACCCCTTTATTCTTTTCCACTTCTCTCCAATATTAATCTTTTTTCAGCTGCAGGAGTTTCTGGAAGTAAAAATGTCACCTGTGATTTTTCTCTTTTAGTTTTTTTTCACCACTTAGAGCACGCTGACACTCTTCTCTTATCTCTTCCCATTACACTACAGGACAGTCTCTTTGGCAAGTGCATTAATAGCTTATGTAGAGAAGTATCACTTAGCAGAAAAAAATATGTATTTTTAGATGTCAGTACAACTTAGCAATTGGAAGTGAGCCAACATGTAACATTATTCCATCTCCCAGGATCACTCTGAGGCATTCTACAGAGGATGTTTGTGAGAGGTTTGGCAAGACAGTGACATATTCCAGTGGTGTCCCTCTTTCAAGTCTGTCAGAAATCACTGCAGTATTGCTGGGATGAATGGTGTTTTTATCCGTCTGATTGAAATCCTTTCCGCTCAGCCCTTAGGAATCTGCCATGTTGCAAAGTGCTCATTCCACTGCTAGCTAGGGATTGGTGGCAAGGTGATTTTGTAGTGGTTTTGTGGATTTAGTTGGATCTAAACTAACTGTCTTCTGATATCCTGTACAGGATATCCTGTCAGAAACAATTTCAACTGCATCTCTGCTAAGAAGCCAGGAGCAGAGAATGGCTCATGTCTGTAAAACTCTGCTTCAATCTTGAGACCTAGGAGAGATGGGTTGCTTGGGGTTTTCCCCCACTCCTTAATAATTACTGGTTCTTCAAGTTTGTGATATCTGCCTGCTGAAGTTTCAGAAACTGTTCCAAGACTTGTTTTCCTTATCAGGAAACCTCTGCTTACCAGAATCTCTGAACTGTGACCATGCATTGTAACAGCAGAAGGTTTTAAAGCTGTTGCAGACATTTAAAAGATCAATATGCATCAAAATAAATGTGTTTCCAAGGTATAAATTTGAAGGAAGAGAAAATGTTGAATGTTTAGAATCTTCCCTGCTTCGATATGTGTTTTGCTGCTTTCCTAGCACTATTGGAGAAAAATTCATCCTTTTCACAGGCTGTGTAGTAGGTTAGAGCCCTTCCTTCCTGGGAGCTTGAAAAGGGCTGAAAAAGCTTCTGACTTCTAATAAAATAAGTAAATACCGTGCTCAACATTGCACAGTGGCTTTAAGATCTTGTTAAACCTGGATGGTTCATGCCTACAGGCACCGGTGAGATTTGGAAACCTGTTTTTTTTCTCAGGTGCCACTCCATCTTCCTTTCCCTTTGGAGTTGGCAGTGTCCTTAGAATGCTCCCAAAGTTTTGATTCTGTTTGAAGTAGATTTGCTGTTTGGCACGGCTTGCCTGGAAGCTTGTAGGAAATATTTCCTCCCTGGAGTGAACTAAGTGTTTTGGGCTGTAGTGCCTCATCTTGATAGCTCAGAAGAGTGGTTTTCCATCTGCAAACATTTTCTTGCCCCCCCCCCAAAAAAGGTAAATAACTGTATCCACTCTTGGTTTTCTCTGTACACTTGTGATGAAGTGGATGAAGTGAATGATGAAGTGCATTCGATAGCTTCATTGGAATGATGAGCATTCCTGATTGAGACGTACTGAACTCTGCTTTACTTGGTTGATGAGCCTTCCTCAGCACAATGCTCTGGATTTCGGTGTCCTTGGGCCTGCAATATTTCCGCATGGATTAACGGATACTGAGCAGCTCTTTCATGTAGGCCACTTAAGCACAACATGTTTGCCTTCCCGTGTTTTCCCTCACTGACTGCTTGGCATTCTGTAAGCATTTATTCTGATCTTGTATCAGGGTCACCATTCTCTATTTACATTCTGATTTCCCTGTGTCTTATTACGCTGTGCCCATCAAGGCTGGAGCAAGCAATCTTGCTCTGTCCCTTTCTTACCCAGTGAGTTTTCCATTTCTGTTTCAAGAACATGTTACCAAAGACAGCTTGTTTTGGGCTGTGGCCAGGTGACTGTCTAATTACAGAAGGTATTTGAGCGAGTGGAACTGAGGGCAGAATTGGATCCGTTATGTTTTCCTCCAAGTTTAGAGAACGGAAATGAGATTTGAACACAACAGGATATTGTCCTGCTTTGATTTTAAAGGATTTAAGCAATGAGACAACCAATAAGTCCACTGCAAGGCTGTTTCCTAGCACAGTTATTTGAAGCACTGCCAAGCTTTTTCAGATACTCACCCCAAGTTTTCTGATGCTTACTCTGGTCTCATTACCTGTTTAATTCCTTTTTCTTCTGCACCTTTTTTGATGCAGTTTCTTTTACACGCAGATTGCTGTTCTCTGCATCTTATCTTCTTCTCAGGGTGGTAGATTTCTAGGCGTCTTCTTCCCTATTCACCTCTGTATTTTGGATTTTTCTTTGCTCTAGTGGTTAGCTATGTAGCTTGAATTATTATTTGTGTGTTCTCATTTGATTTGTGTCCCACATACCTGGTTCATTACAGCTTTACTCTCTTGTTTTGCTAACAACCACCAGAGAACTGTCTCTTCTTTAAACCCTGTGTTGTTGATTCTCCTTTTTCACATTATTAAGGACTTTATGAAACCAGACCTACTGCTGATCACTGTTTGGCCTCTGGACTTTTCGTGCAGTTCAGCTTTCAAATTCAAAGAAACCCTGATCTTTTAAGCTGACCTCAGTTTATTTCTATCTGTGCTTTTTTGCAGATTAGTTTTTCCAATCAGGAAAAATTTGAATTTAAAACTTCATTAAATGCTTCACTAATATCCAGATGAAGTAATTCAGATATATTGCTGTTCCTCTACTTATTAACTTGATAAGGCTGTCTGACTAGTATGAATTTTTGTCCTTACTGATCATTGAGAGAGCTGCTAAAATGGAGGAGCTACTGACAATTTCTGCATGTGGTGTGTAAATGGTGGTTGGTACTTTAATATTTTGATGTATCTGCAGATCCTGACCTGAGGCCTGAGTCTTTGCCATCCTCAGTGTTTTTTCTAAAACAAAGCAGCACTAAGATTCCTGGGGTAAGATGAAGTACTCCAGTTGTACGGTTGGGGTCTTTTCAGTCTGGGCTAGGCTTGTACCTTATTTTCTCCTCGTGATGACTTTGCTGTTAAGAGGATGTAAATTCATCTTGTGAGCTTCTCACAAACCTAGAAAGCACAGAGTAGCTAATGGTGCCCAGTGATGCACACCAGGACTGTGTGCATCCTACTCCACACTGTGCATGAAATTTCAATACCTAATGAGCTGTAAATGGCTGTGCTGGTTTGTGAGAGAGAATTCCCAATGGGACACGATTTACAGATCTCTCACTGGATTATCAAGTATCTGCTTTACTTGTCGGATTCTTATCTTTGAGTTGAGAGGACTGCTCATTTGTGTGGGATTACAGCAAATGTGATTATTGTTACCGATTGCATTGGAATAGACCTGATTTCGCCGTCAGATAAAATGCTATTGTAATTCTGTGCTGCTGACTGGGAGATACAAGGTGCCAATTAATTACCTCGCTTCCTTTTTCGTTTGTTTTTGCTTTAATAACATCTCTTGGCACAATTGTGCTTTCCAGCTAAATTGTAACTGAGTGGATAACAGCATGGGTGTAAACAAACGGAAAGCACTATGAAGTTTGCAGATATGCAGAAAGAAATGTTTAAGATCCATATGACCAAACCTGTTGACTGTGTACAAGTGAATGCACATTTTAAGTGTCATACAAAACATACACAAATTTTAAGGAACAAATGAAGGCTGTTGTTAAAGTTGGAAGACTAAAGTGCAAAGAAAAGCATTAACATAAGTGGTCTTTTTTGCTGGCTGCTGTGCCTCTCTTGTTTTTTGTCCCAAGACTTTTCCCAGAGGACTGGAAGGCTCCTGGGAGCAGTCTGGGCAGACCTCAGAGAAATTAAAGTAGCTGCACATCCAACATACCTGCCAAAATAAGGGGATGAAGTTTAGATCAAGCAGCTGTTTGAGTAGTTCTCAGGGATTAGCTGCACTTATATATTACCCCCAGACTACTGCACTGCTGGTGTTTTGGTCTTGATCCTGGACCTCTGCAGAGGGCACTGAACTGGGGAAGAAGCTTCTTTTGGAAGCTCGACCCTGCTTTGAACCCTGATGTCTTTTAGCCGGTGTTGAGTGAGCAGGGGTTTGTTTACATCCTCGTGTGGAGGAGCTGGCAAGCTCCCAGGGACACAGGAGCAGTTCCACATCCAGAGCAACATGCTGGTCATGCTGGCTGCTAAAGGAGTTGGGAAAGCAGGATCTTGTTGAGTTACCTTTGTCTCATTAGGCAATTGGAGAAGGATTTCTGTATCATCAGCAGCCTGTGCTTTTTCCAGCCCTGGAAACTGCATGAGAACAGTTTTCCGTGAGGCAGTCGCTTGTGTCTGCCCTGGCACCATCACAGGCCCCATGTGAGAAATGTGCTGGGTTCTCTGGATCTGGTCAAACAGGACTGAGAGCAGCCTGGTGAGAACACAATAAGTCTTCAAATAGAGGAGCCTCTGAGAAGTATATTCACAAAGTACACTCTATCCTATCAACCATTTCAGCTGGCTGGAATTTCTGCTTCATGGTAAATCTGTGGACACCATCTCCCAGGAATGGGGATATTCCAGATCACATAAACTGCAGAAGAAATCATTTTGATTGATGAATGTTGACAAGATCTAAGAACTATAGAAAAGAGGATTCACTTTATTACCCCTGTAAATTCTGTGAATTTTCAATAGATCGTTTGCCAGAAATATGTCACTTGCCTGAAGACTGCTTCCAGGGAAAAGGATCTGGGATAACAAAAGTGACTTCTGTTGTATTTAGAGCTGACAAATGTTGACTAGAAAAGAGCCTCGATACTTGTGGACAAAGCAACAGTTAGATTTTTACATGTTTCTTTCTGAACTAGGAACATTCATGTGTTTGATCCATTGTAATAGATCTTGTAAGGTATTGGATGATGTAGCTGGAGTTAATAAGGAATCATTGTGAAATGCGTAGAATTTGCCTCTTCATTCGTGCCTTTTTTTTTTTCCTTTTTTTCTCCCTTGTAACTATTTTGGAACAATCAGATGGAGCCAGGGATGCAGAAAAAGATCAACCTGCACAAACACTTCCCAGATTTCATATAATGAAGCTGATCACAGTCAGGAAATTCAATAGAATCTCTCAATCTATTCCTCTTCTAGTAGGAAATTACTTCTCCTTCCTACCAAATTTTAATGAAAAAATGCCAAATGTGGTTGACTTCACAAGGTTGCCGATGTGGTGGCTCTTTTTTGATCTCTGCGTGACTTTCACCACCCTGAAGGTTGTATGGAGCAGAAGTTTGAGGTGTTCTGTGGAACCATTTGCTGAGAAACTGCTTCACAATTTCCTGCATGTGTGTACAAATAGAGAGAGAGTCATTTCCAGACTATCCAGTGCTTTTCCAAACTCTTGAAAGTTTTTAATTCAGGTACATTTCTAGAGTTAGATCAAAGTCTATATAATCTTCACCCAAGTGTGCAGCAACACATTTCTAATTTTGAGGTATTGGGAATGCCTGTGACTAAGAATACATTAGACACTTTTGTGTTTCTCCTTTACGCTTATTCTTGTATTTCTCAGGCCTGTTCCAATGCACAATAAAAACATTAAAATTGATCTGTTACTTACTTGGCTGGCACCAAACTTTAGCTGGCCACTTATGCGTGCTTTGGGAATCAAGTCAGAAAACGTGTGAAGCGTGAGGGGAAAAAGTGCGGAGTGTGAGAGAAAAAGGGCAAAAGTGCAGAAAGAATGCAAAGTGAGGGGGAAAATGAAAAGTGCGTGGGGAAGAAGTACAGAGTGATGGGAAAAGTGTGGAGTGTGAAGAAAAAATGGGTAAAGTGAGGCAGGAAAACTGCAGAGCGTGAGGGGAAAAAGTGCAAACTGTAATGGGGGAAGTGCAAAATATGAAGAGGAAAAGTTGAAAGTGTGAGGGAAAAATCAAAGTGAGAGGGGGAAAAGTGCAGAGAAAAGTGCAAAGTGAGGGGAAAAGTGCGAAGTGTGAGGGGAAGAAGTGTGAAGTGTGAGCAGAAATGTGCGAAGTGTGAGGGGAAAAGTGAAGTGTGAGGAAAATAGGGAAAAGTGAGGCAGGAAAAAGGCCGAGTGTGAGGGGGAAAATTGCAAAATGTAAGGTAAAACCAGAAAGTGTAAAGGGAAATAGGGCAAAGTGTGAAGGGAAAAATGCAAACAGGAAAAAGTGCAAAGTGAGAGGGGAAGAGTGCAAAATATGAAGAGGAAAAGTGGAAAGTGTGGGAGGAAAATAAGCACAAAGCATGACGGGAAAAAGGTTCTGAAAGTGAGGGGGAAAGTGCAATGGGGGAAAATGTGCCACGTGTGAGGGGAAAGTGTGAAAACTGGGAGAGGAAAATGTGCAGAGTGTGAGGGAAGGTGGACAAAGGGAGAGGAGAAAAGGGAGAGGCCTGAGGAAGAGAGGAGGATGAGGAGCTCTTGCCCTCTTCAGCAGGAGCTACCACAGTGCCTCTGAGTGAGTTGTGTTGAACATTTAAGTTGGCCAGATACCTCAGGAAAAAGTGTAGGCATTTTTCTGTTTGTTCTGGTTTTAAGTGTTTTTATACAACACTACTGAGTGACCCCACAGGGAGGGAAGTTGTAATTAATCAGATAAATTAGAGAAGAGGTGTTTGAAGGGAGAAAAAATAAAGTTATTGTGCTGGCAAACTCCAAACCCTGCAAAGAGAAGGGTCTTGCCGAGGGCTGTAGCTGCTGACATGGCTTCTGCTGTGATTACACAGATGTGAGTTCCATCCAAAGAAGAAACATTAGATCAAATTTTACGTGGCAGTGGTGAGTGAAAAAGACAAGCCAATTAACTCTACAACTTGAAGTATATAAAGCACACTAGAGATTTTTGNTCGTTTGCCAGAAATATGTCACTTGCCTGAAGACTGCTTCCAGGGAAAAGGATCTGGGATAACAAAAGTGACTTCTGTTGTATTTAGAGCTGACAAATGTTGACTAGAAAAGAGCCTCGATACTTGTGGACAAAGCAACAGTTACATTTTTACATGTTTCTTTCTGAACTAGGAACATTCACGTGTTTGATCCATTGTAATAGATCTTGTAAGGTATTGGATGATGTAGCTGGAGTTAATAAGGAATCATTGTGAAATGCGTAGAATTTGCCTCTTCATTCGTGCCTTTTTTTTTTTCCTTTTTTTCTCCCTTGTAACTATTTTGGAACAATCAGATGGAGCCAGGGATGCAGAAAAAGATCAACCTGCACAAACACTTCCCAGATTTCATATAATGAAGCTGATCACAGTCAGGAAATTCAATAGAATCTCTCAATCTATTCCTCTTCTAGTAGGAAATTACTTCTCCTTCCTACCAAATTTTAATGAAAAAATGCCAAATGTGGTTGACTTCACAGGGTTGCCAATGTGGTGGCTCTTTTTTGATCTCTGCGTGACTTTCACCACCCTGAAGGTTGTATGGAGCAGAAGTTTGAGGTGTTCTGTGGAACCATTTGCTGAGAAACTGCTTCACACTTTCCTTCATGTGTGCACAAATAGAGAGAGAGGCATAGAGAGTCATTTCCAGACTATCCAGTGCTTTTCCAAACTCTTGAAAGTTTTTAATTCAGGTACATTTCTAGAGTTAGATCAAAGTCTATATAATCTTCACCCAAGTGTGCAGCAACACATTTCTAATTTTGAGGTATTGGGAATGCTTGTGACTAAGAATACATTAGACACTTTTGTGTTTCTCCTTTACGCTTATTCTTGTATTTCTCAGGCCTGTTCCAATGCACAATAAAAACATTAAAATTGATCTGTTACTTACTTGGCTGGCACCAAACTTTAGCTGGCCACTTATGCGTGCTTTGGGAATCAAGTCAGAAAACGTGTGAAGCGTGAGGGGAAAAAGTGCGGAGTGTGAGAGAAAAAGGGCAAAAGTGCAGAAAGAATGCAAAGTGAGGGGGAAAATGAAAAGTGCGTGGGGAAGAAGTACAGAATGATGGGAAAAGTGTGGAGTATGAAGAAAAAATGGGCAAAGTGTGGCAGAGCGTGAGGGGAAAAGTGCAAAGTGTAATGGGGGAAGTGCAAAATATGAAGAGGAAAAGTGGAAAGTGTGGGAGGAAAATAAGCACAAAGCATGACGGGAAAAAGGTTCTGAAAGTGAGGGGGAAAGTGCAATGAGGGAAAATGTGCCACGTGTGAGGGGAAAGTGTGAAAACTGGGAGAGGAAAATGTGCAGAGTGTGAGGGAAGGTGGACAAAGGGAGAGGAGAAAAGGGAGAGGCCTGAGGAAGAGAGGAGGATGAGGAGCTCTTGCCCTCTTCAGCAGGAGCTACCACAGTGCCTCTGAGTGAGTTGTGTTGAACATTTAAGTTGGCCAGATACCTCAGGAAAAAGTGTAGGCATTTTTCTGTTTGTTCTGGTTTTAAGTGTTTTTATACAACACTACTGAGTGACCCCACAGGGAGGGAAGTTGTAATTAATCAGATAAATTAGAGAAGAGGTGTTTGAAGGGAGAAAAAATAAAGTTATTGTGCTGGCAAACTCCAAACCCTGCAAAGAGAAGGGTCTTGCCGAGGGCTGTAGCTGCTGACATGGCTTCTGCTGTGATTACACAGATGTGAGTTCCATCCAAAGAAGAAACATCAGATCAAATTTTACGTGGCAGTGGTGAGTGAAAAAGACAAGCCAATTAACTCTACAACTTGAAGTATATAAAGCACACTAGAGATTTTTGGAAGTTTCATCAAAATTTTAGGGCTAAGATAATTTTAATAAAAAAAGCCAAAAAGAAGAAAGGAAAATATGTGAATCAGTCACGTCTCTGTGTCTTTGCATTATGTGTCTCTTGTCTCTCTAACATTTTATACCTAAACACATCATTAAATCTTTCTATTATATATCCAAGATAAAAGGTGACAACTGTAATGGAAACAACTGATCACATAATATTTTTTTTCTTGCCAGTGTCTGTGCAAATGTGTAATATGTGTAAGGAAACAGAGAACAAATCTTACCGCTTATTTGAGACTATTTTTTTTGGATGACTGTCCACCAAGGATCATCCTCTCTGCAGTTGGCCTCCGAATATCATTGACATTGGTCACAAGCAATCTACTCTTTAATATCCAGGACACAAAGCCCCTTTGACATCTGCCATCTCCGTTCCGCAGACAAACTCTCACTGGTGCGATATTGGCTGTAATTGAACTTGCAGATGGCTTCACTTTCTGAAATGCTGACTGCTTAATTGTGATAGGGGAAATTGCATTCTAGAGCTGTGAGCTCAGGCAAGTGTGTAACTCATAAGCTGCCCAATCATACATGTGAATAATGCTCAGTGTGATTTATGTTAACACCAGTGGCAATGCACGGGAGGACATTTCTCCATCTGAAAAACAAGGCCCCCATTTGTCAGGTACGCTCTGGGGATTGAACACAGAGATCACTTTGAGAACCTTGAAAACTACACCTGCATGAATCAACCTATCTGTATAACAAAATGCAAGTAACAGCTACCCCATTTGGATCTTAGCTGTTTTTACCTCTATTATTTTACTTGATATGGATACACACCACATGCTCTGCCTGCCTAATCCCAGTAAACTTGGTGCAGAGTGTTCTCTTAGGTGGATTTTAGGTCAAGCTAGCTCCATGATAGCACTTGGTACTGTTGGCATTCTCTGGTAGATTCACGCAGTAGAAATGTTGTTCCTAAACCTTCAGTTTCATGAAAAACCTCATTTGTGGAGTTTTTTTTCCTGATTTTCACCTTCTTACATTTTTTCTTGTGGAAAGGAAGGTACAAGGGCCTCCATCTCTGCATTAGTTACCCCATAACAAAGCAGCTGTGGAGCCTGACAAGATTGCACTCAGATTACAGCCTTCAAATAGTGGATGGACTTGATGTTTTCCTTTCCAACCATCTTACAATTGTTGTCATAAGAATGAATGGTAATTGCATTGCTCTGTATCATCACTGCATTTCTTGTCATATGAATAAGTCCAGTCTTGAGTTCTTATGAAAATGAGGATCAGCACTTAAGGCTGTTACATCTTTTCCTCTCTGACCAAGAGCCAAATCAGGTCCAAGCACAGATTTTAAGCAAATGCTTTACATGCAATATTTGTATCATGTGATTACAAGCTTAAAAAAAAAAAAAAAAGGGGGAGGGTTGTCTGCTGCTTTTTAACATGCTAGAAAAATATGTGTAAGTTTATGTGTTTTAGTAAAAAAAGGGATTGATCCTGAAAGGAGAGAGTAGCAGAGTCACGAGTAGAACTGAAATCTTCTAATTTTTCAATGCTATCAACGGATGAATGAGATTTTGCTTTAACAGACTGTACAGAATATTTTGGGTTGGGCACAAGAGATAAGAAATTCTGTTTGTTGGGAGTCACCAAACATGTAGTTCAGAGATACAGAAGATCTGCTTTACTGTAGACAGGAGCTGAAATAACTAAAGATATGTGGTTGAGTAAATCAACAGATGAAATCTAGATAAAATAGCAAAAAAATACCAGCCAAAAAATGTCCAAATTTCTTCAGTTAAGCAATCATCTTAAATTATAGACTACTGGATTTCTTTTTAGTCTAAATGTACAAATTGACCTCCTAAAGTGAACTTTATGCAGAAGGCTTGACAGCAGAAGTCCTGATATAATAAGAACAGCTCCACTGGGATCAATGGATAGGACTCAGCTTTCTAATTGGACAGCAGCATGTGAAATGATCATTTCTACTGGCACTCCAGTGAGATATGAATTAGAAGACAAATATAAAAATTACAAAGCAAAGCTTAGTTCCCACTTGAAAGGTAGTTCATACACATGCTGAACCAAACTCAAAAGAGTCCAGAGTTACCTGTGTCTGTGGCTCTCTGCAGGTTTCTTGGTTTCCTCTGGAAAGCATGCTTTGCTTTGTCACCAAAAGGTCCCTTTTCTTGATGAGCTTAGATTTTTTTTCTCTGTTCTTAAAGCCCTCTGTAACTCTTATTCCCCCATGCCCTTGATTCTGTGTAGATGCTGATTATGAAGTGATTTATCTTTGTTACAGCTAAAGGGATGTGTGTTGCCTGCAACTTGTACAGCTGAAAATGAGGTAGTAGTAACAAAGGAATATTTGGGTACGCAGGCGAAGGCCAGGCTGATGGTTATATGGTCTTTTACATGTGCCTTTGTGTAAGTGTATATTGAATTTATCTGCATGTCGCAGAATCTGTAATCAATTAACTGGTGCTTTCCCTGGGTCTGTGTTTCTCTCAGGACAGATATCCGTGGATGGATTCATGCGGTATCTGAGTGGAGAAGAGAACGGCGTCGTTCCACCTGAGAAACTGGATTTAAATGAAGATATGTCTCAACCACTGTCACACTATTTCATCAACTCCTCGCACAACACCTACCTCACAGGTATAGCAGGGTTGGAGAGACCTAATTTCTTACCTTACAAAAATTCTGAGCGTATTTTCAGTGGTAACATAAAATACACTAAAAAATCAGCATTAAACAGATGATGGAGTTTAGTCTTCAGGGAAGCAAGGGTGGCACTTGATTTTTGTTGTAGCTGCAACACAGCTGCATCAAATACACTTTTATTAACAGGTGATCAGCAGTTGCATTATTCAGATAAGGCCTGGTCAGAAGCCCAGTGAAGTCCCTGGAAAGTTTCCCTCAACTTAGATAGGATTCCAGACTGAGCTCCATCTTCAGGGAGGCGAATGAACATTGTACTTTTTATGACAACAAAGATGGCCAGACAAGTGTGCAAAGCAGAATATGAGAAACATCTCTGTAGCTCATAAACTTGCCCCTAAACATTAAATCTGGCAGTTGTTGTGCTCCATGAAATTTGCTTTGTTTCAGAGATTAGGGAGGCTCCAACATGGCACATAACTTTCTGACAGCCCATAAATGCAAGGAGTGGAAATCTGTTCCCTGACAATATCTAACATCTGAGCTGAAATTTTTAGGCACTGTCATGTTTTTAAAAAGGCTGAGCACCCAGAAGCTCCTGTTAATTGCAGGAGTTACAGTCTGAACTTACTGACTGCACGGAAAAGTCAGCAATGCTTTAAGACTCAGAAGAAGCTGAGGCAGTTTAGGAATTTAATTTTTGGCATTCATTTTCTAGTCCAAAGTTCTGTTAATTTGGGAGAATTACTATTTTAGTTTGGTTTACATAGGAACAAATGTTTTGGGCAAGCAGATATGCACAGGGAGTTCTCTCCTGTTTGATTTGATGTTTGCTTTGTCATGTTTGCTAATGACTTAGCATTATGTTAAATTTTAAAAAATGATGCTGCGCTGAGTGCTAAAAATGTGGCTTATGCATAACGTAGGCTTTTTAATGCTATTAACAGACTGGCCTTAACTGACCAACTCCTTCAGCATGCCAGCATGCCAAAACATAAACAACTGCAGGCAGTGGCAATGCCCACTTTAAACAGACCTCACAAGAGTTATTTTCATCTGCTTTATGTTTGTTATAGCTCTTTCTCCAGCACCTTCCCGTGCTTTCATGGAGTGAATGAACTGTCATTGTTTCCATTAGACACCATTTTTCAAGGGTTTATATCTTGGCTGTAAAATGTGTTCTGTGCTAGAAGTTGTCACATAAGTATTTGTTTTGACAGCTATTTTCTTTCTCTGAATTAAAAGAAACGAAAATCAGTGTGGCTGCTTTTAAGTTATGATTCTAATATGCAGAAATTTATGCTCTTTGGTGAGGAGAAGACATGGCCAAAGCAAAAGCAATTTTTAACTATGATATTTTGCAGACCTCTTACCTCCAATATGGACTTAGTTCTGTCACTGAGGATTAGTTGGTGCTTAAGGCAAATGCTGCAGCTTTATACGGATATTGTGGAAGAAAACAGTAAAGCTGTAGTACCAAAGTGAGAAGAACAGGCCCATGGGAGGTTTAAAGACAATGCAATTTCAAGTTGATATGGAGAGATAGAAGGCTGCTCTCCCCTCTACCAGCAGGAATTTACAGCCAGTTCCATACCACAGATTTTTATCAGGGCTGGTCAGGACAGAGATCTGTTCCAAAGGTCTGGAGGCACAGAATTAAGCCAAAGAATTAAGGTTGGGAATTCATGATTAGTCCAACCTATTCTAATTTTTTTAACTGCACTACAAGTGACCTCACATGCTTAATTATTTACCTTGACACTTGATAAATTTGCTTTGACTTGTATGTGAAAGTCTGCAAATCATCTCAGATTGCATCTACAAGTTTCTTCGCCTGCATTTTCAAGTAGCTTCAGAGGCTATATTTGGAAACATGATCTTCAGTCTTAATTTGACAAAATATTCCTATCTTAGTAAACTGGAGGGGGAGTAAATCAGGGTAAACTCAGGAAAGAAGTTTGAAACTCCTTCAAATTCCTTTTCAGAGTGTTTTCACATTTACAGGCACAAACCACAAGCCCTTCCCTTTTAGTGGGTTCATTATGTTCATTCAATGTGTGGCAGCTGGCCGACAGTGGGATTAATGATTTGATTTTTATCTGCACATTACAAAAACTGACAGCCTTGGATTTTGCTCTGAGCCTAGATTGGATACAGCAAGCACATTCCCATTTGCTTTCTTCCAACAAGGAAGTAAAATTAATAAAATTAATGGTGGCAGGCTATTCCTTTTCCCCAAAAGAGTTTGAAGGATCTGCTCAAGTGCTCATGGCTTTGGAAGGGAAGCCTTAGAAGCACCTTTGCCCTGATTGGGACCATGAAATAGCAACCAGTCATGTAATAATTACCAGGACAATAAGAAAACCATTTAGTCTGGCAATACTTTGTGATTACTGTGCTTAATGCCCTACCAATTATCTCTCCCTTTGTTAGCTTTTTTAACCCAGAAAAAGCATGCACAAAGAAACAACATTATAACATAAAAAGAAACATGTGCACACTCTCAATTTATTTTTAATTATGCTGATCATTTTCCTAGCCTTTAGTAGAAACCCTTGGCAGTACATCAAGTCCTGATTATTTATTTAGAAGTGTTTCTGCTTTCTTTTTCTTATGGAAATGTAATTTTTAAGAACAAAGGTAAAAATCCATAAAGAAAGAAGTGATCTATAGTAAACCTAGGCTAACTTAAAGAAATGTAATCTTTTAGAAACTTTCTTTACTGTCTCATCTTTTTTTCTCACTGGTATCATATTTATTTCTTTATTCCACTGAATCCCTAAAGTGCAACTCTGCTTTTTTTCTGGTGTTTCACCTTGGGTTTCTGGGGTAGTCACAGTGGGGAGTGACTTTTCTTTCAGCAGCACCCAAAAGTCAAGAGACAAATCATCACATACCATACTCAGCCTTGCATGCTTTGATGGCTGTGCAACTTGCTGTTGTATATGGGAAATGCCAAACATGAAAACCACACACCTTTAACACGTGTTTTGGCTAAAAGGAACAATGGTATCAGCAGTAGGTTGCTGAGATAGCTGCTGAGCACATGTGGCAAATGTGGGACTAAGCTGTTCACCCTCAGTGTGTGCTTCCCTGCTTACAGTCTGCTGTTTCAGTTCTCTCTAGAAAAATGTCTCATGAGGGGCAGTTCTCTGTTGCTGCCTGTGACCTCCTCATCTACCATCCTCCAGCTTTTCTGTTCTCAGTGATTCCTCAGTGATTCCTCAGTCCTCACTGTTGCTGCTTATTACCTGCATTGAGCACTTCCTTGAAACCTTCTTCACCTTCAAAGCCTCCAGAGCAGTTTCCAAGCTGACTGCACCATAGGGAAGAGATGGAAAGCTGGGTGATATCTTCCTGCTGCTGGTCCAGTGTAAAGTGTTAAAAACAACAGGCAAGGCTGAGAGCCTTATTCTGACTGACATACAAGCAGGAGCAGAGTGTGTCACAGTGTGAGGTCTGATCTGCTCGTCCTGTGCATGGTGAAATAGCTCAGGAGGAACATAAATTCAGATAAATGTGCTGTGTCTAAAAAATCCTCAGCTCCCAGCACCTTGTGTGGCTGCTGGAGTGAGGAGCCAGGCTCTCAGCGGTTTGGGGCTCTGAGTTTGCACACAGCAAGCCCCAGTGTATGATCCAGGGCACTGACTGCTTCTCCAGGACTTGCCTGGAGAGTGGAGATTCAGCAGCTCATGTTTGTGCACAGCAGAGGGAGGATACAGGCACCTCATGCTGGGCAAAAGTGTTTGGAGGGAGGAAAGAGGCAGCCTCTTCTAAAGGTTCTAGAATAGTGAAGAGTCAGGTGATTCCAAATAGATGGATCCAAAAACACCCTCAGTTTGGGGAGGAAAGATATCTTAAATAGATAGCAATCACATTTTAATTCCATGTACTTCAAATAACTTTCACTTGGATAAACAGTGGTGGATGAACCCAACAAGGATGTAGTTGCTGAGAAATGAGCTCCAGGGCACTGACGAAGTGTGGAACTGCTCTGTGTGTGGAAACATGGCTCACATCCTTGGCTTAGATCAATCAGCACCAGCTCATTTTACAAAGTATCCTGTCTGGTATCATTTGGCTAATTATATTTTTCAGAAAATAAATTTTTCTCAAATTTCATTTCTCCTTAGCCCATATAGAGCGATGGGATGCAAATGTTATCTCTGGTATTACTGTAGACACTGCTTGTATTGTAGAAGGGAATACATACTGCTTTCAGTTTCCAGTATTAAAAAATTGATCTGTACTCAGGCTGTTAAAAATACGCTGGAAGTGTTCCCTTTAGTGTCTGTGTTATCACATTTTGGAATGCAAAAAGGGGTATTTTAAAATAAATTCAAATAGAGACTCACAATGGAAACTTCTAAATAATATATGCAAAAAACCATTTGAGGGAACGTTCCTCATATTCTGTATTTCAGAAAAACAAGCTGTTGGGGCTATTAAAACATGTGCTAGCATTTTACACTCTGCCTGGAAGACTTGATGAAGATAGTATGGTTTGGAGGTTGAATATCCTCTTATCCTTTGTAGGAATCCTTCCAAAACGTCTAAGCCTTATTAATAAGGTAGTGTGGGAAGTGTCATATGGCAAGTGATGCATGTCATGATTTACTCAAGCACTTTTGAAGGTGAAGGATCCTGGAGCCCAAAACACTTAGCAGTGATAACCACCAGGAGTCTCTCAGGAAATACAGAGAAACATTAACTCTATGTTAATCATAGAATAGTTTGTTAATCCAAACTCACAATGCTCTGAGGGGAAAGAAGGACAACATTAGAACATTTTTTCTAAGTGAAAATGGTTTTTTAGGCAGTAGAGTTCAGTGGATCCTTATGAGAGCCAAGATTTCATAAGCAGGTGCTTAGGGATGAGTACAGGGAAATGTGAGTTGTTATTCCCTGATCCATGCTTATGCTTGTTTGCATCCTGCACAGAAAAAGAGCCACTAATTAACCCAGACATTGGAATTACACCAAAAATGCTTTTGTGTGAGGAAAGAAAATCTTCTATAATCAAAGGTGAAACAGGAAAAAGCTAAATCCAAAAAAAAAAAAAGAGACACATTACCACTCTGCTGACTCCATTTGGATTTTCAGAGCTTTCCAGCACTGGCCCATTTCTTCTGTTATTAACAGATATTTCCCATTGGTTCCAGCAGGAAGTGAGAATTCTTATGGATTTCAACAGGAGTAATGTTAATACCTTGTGGAGTATTTATGATTGCTCCAGCTCATGTATCAGACAGAAACTGTAAACAGGGATTTTCAAATAAGAAGGGAATCTGTTACAGTTATTAGTACAAGGTAAAAACAGAGCAAAGGCAGACAATGCTGTTTGGTGAAGCAAGTCCCAAAATGTGTATTTCCCAGCATAAAACCTAAACACAGAATCACAGAGACAATAAAATGAGGATTAATCTGCATTATATTATATGCCAGTCTAGATGAAGTATTTGTATGTCCCCAGTCGGCAAAGAATCTTCGCTGTAAATGAACTCACTGCCTCCTTAAAAAGAAAACTAATTCCCTTCAAGAAATCCAGGAAGATCTTCTCAGGAAGTCTGCTAGAAAGCAGGAAACTGCATCCATTTTCTTCACATCTGAAAGGAGCACAAAGCCATTCTTCCATTACTGTTACCTCTCTGCTGCAAAATGCTTGTGTCTGAATGACTGGAATCAAACCTGTTGCAGCAGATGAAGACAACCTGGCTGGATATCCTTCCTTGAATCCAATTGGTCTTCCTTGTTGTCTTGATTGGGGAATTTTTTTTGTGTTTCTTTTTTAATACTTCCCAAGTTTGGAAAGAAGGAGTTTTCCTTCTTAATTTTTAGATTTATATTATCTCATAATTGGAAAAGGACAGTTTAATTGAATTTCTCCCTACATAATACGGTATCACATCAGGAAATTTAACTGACCAGCTCATTGCAGTGGTTAGCATATTAAATATTGATTTGAGACCTAATGATGGTGCCATTACTGACTGCAGGGGGTTTGTTTCATCTTGTGCTAAGCTGCATTGCATGTTGTGAGAAAATGTGACCTTGGTCTCCTGAGTCGTCTCTGAATTTCACACTACTTGTCAAGGGGTGACAAAATCTCACAGAACTAAGCTTTTTTATTATTATTATTTTATTTTCTGTATTTGATGCTGCTCTTCAGACGCTTTGGAGCTGGGATATTTCTCTGTTTGACTGAGGGCAGGATCCAAACCATGACATTGACTGTGCCGAAGTAACTTCCATTGCATTCTTACGCTTTTTGTGTCCTTGGAGTGTTACTCCTTTTAGCTGAGGGTAAAAGCTGCTGTTAACTCTAATTATTGTTAGATCTTTTCCTGAGGCCCAAAATGACTTCCCTTTTTTTGTGTTCTGTCCCAGCTGGACAGCTGGCTGGCAACTCCTCAGTGGAGATGTACAGGCAGGTGCTCCTGTCGGGCTGCCGCTGTGTGGAGCTGGACTGCTGGAAGGGACGCACAGCGGAGGAGGAGCCAGTCATCACCCATGGGTTCACCATGACAACTGAGATTTCCTTCAAGGTACAGCTCTGCAGCACGCTGGTGGAGCTGGTTTAGCTGGGGAGGGTTCTTTTCGTGCAAAACCATCACAGATGCGTCGCTGCGAAGGCGGGAGGGGTGGAAACGTGAGGGCAAAAAGATGCTGTAAGGGGAAATTACAGAACAGCTGCAGAATTGTTGGAAGAGAAAAGTTGCAGCATTTGGACCTTGCATGGGGAGAGGTTCCTGGTGATCATGGCAGTGGGAGGAAAAGGGATTATGTGGTGTGATAGCAGTGCCATCTGGGGACTGGGCTCTGTGCCCAGGTCCCTGCTCCTGTGCACGTCCCTGCAGCAAATCTCACAGGGAGAGAACCAGGCAAGGCCACAGCCGGGGCTGAGGGACCAGGCACAGCCACCACAACCAGCTCTGTGCAGAGACAAATGGGAGTGTGGAGGCATTGTTGGGCTACAGCTCCGTAGGACAGAGCTGGAGGCCACAGGATTTAATGTGTAACCAACACATCAGTTCTCTCCTCCTCTCTTCTCTGCCTGGTCACTGGGAGTGGGAGGCAAAAGTCCTGAACTGAGGCAGGAAATAGCAGCTAGATTTCAGCAATTTGCAAGCCTTTAATGCCTGTGAGCAGAGAATGTGGTGCTCATGGCCAGATGGGCAGGCTCCATCCACAGGACCCAGACACTCAGCATTATATTTAAAAAAATTAGTAAGTGTGTGTGCAATGTTATCCCTGATACTTGGAATCAGATCTGAAGCACTGAAGGGTGAAAAAGAAAGGTTGGTGTCTTTGGAGGCTGTGAGGGGATATTTGTGCCATTCAAACCCTAAACATGTCATCTTCATTATTGAATTTCATCTTCAATTTCCTTTTCTACAGTATAAGGTAGAGACCTTACCCTTAGCAATAACCTTAAATTGTTATCTTCTTGTTATTCTTAAAGATGTTTTTGATCCGAGGTGTTAGAGGAGCCCGATGGAGGTGTTTTCCTGTAGTAATAGGATTGGTAGTCAGCACAGCTTATACATCAGGAAACCATTTTTGAAGTGTGAAGAAATAATTCTTCTTTATCTGAGGCACTAACTCACCAAGGAAATACATTTCTAGACTTAGCTGTGTGCAAGAATAAGTGGGAAAATGTTCATTACTGACTTTGCTTATGTTGCAGGGATTATGTGTGGCTTCTGTGCCAGCTACAGCTTTGAGACATTTCTCCCATACTTGAAAGCTGGTGTTGGGTGGGGTTTTTTTGCCTTCTAGTGCCTTTTTTTAGGGAAAAAAGCAAACAGTTCTGCCACAGACAGAACACCAAATTTCACTTGTACCAGAACACTCCTTTTTTTTCCAGTTTTCTTTCTCTAATTCTTCCCTGATTGAGTTAATCACAGAAGCACGTAAAACAACCTTCTTGCACATTTGTTATTAACTTTCCAGTTGTGTTTATGCGAAGCCAATTACGTTTATAGGCGTGGGGTTTGATTGCTGGAAGTCCTTTAATTAAGGAAGATGGCTCTCGACTGCATTGGTCATGAGCAGGAATTTAAAACAAAGTTAATCTGATTTTTAAAAGGATCATTAGCAGGAACGAGGATTATCCCTGGATATTTGGATGTTCAACCCTTGGCACTGTGCTGGCAGGAGAGATATTGGAAGGTATTTTAAACCTACTCAGGAATATTTCATCGGTCATTTCAGGGCAGGCATTTTTTTAATCCACACAGAAAACTGTGAAAAAACATCTCGACTGCCAATTTCTTTTCAACACTCAAAGTGTGCTGCTTGGCTGGGGGGGGAGCAAAATGGCAGTGAAATAATGTGTCAGGAGTGTGAGAATCAATTCATGTCTTGAATGCTGAATCATTTATCGGCTCACACTTCTGCCATGACCACGGCACAAGGATTCTGCTCAGTCTACCAGCTTTCACAGCCTCAGACAGACTTCCTGAAGTGCAGAGGCAGCAGCACCATCCACTCCCCATCCTTATGTTCCTGGGGTTTTTGGTTCCTTGGTTTTCCCCTGGCTTCGTGACTCAGAAATCCGTGGGGTTTTCCTCAGCTGCGGATTGAGAGCTGCTGCCGGGGAGGATCCTGTAGGGATCAGCCATATATGTCATTCCATAACCTCTGTGTGTGTAACCATATTTACACCTCAGAAACCACCTCAGGTGAGTCATTCTGCACTTCCATTCAAACTATGGAAGCTGCCAGGTTGTTTCTCTCTGACCGTGGAGCATTTGCTTTCACTGACCAACTGTCTGAGCTTTTCATCCTCAGATCTCATCAGTGCCATCCTAATTCTACTCTTTCAGGTTATTTTCCCCACTCATGCAGGACTCCATCCCCTTTTGGAGTCAGGAAGGCAGTTGAAAATAAATGTACCAGAAGAATGTACCAGAGGCTCAGCTTTTGGTTTAGGAAGTGGATTTCTTACTGAAACACTTCTTAGCTGAGCCTCTAAAAGTACAGAAAATGAACAAGAGGAATCCCCGGAGAAAGCTTGTTTAAAATAAATGCATCTTTTAGGTTTTAGTCATCCTTATCATTTTGCATGGCAAAGACTTATGGGTTCTTAGAAGCTCCAGAGTTTGCCAGCAACGCATATGAAAAGTCTTCAGTGTTTTATATGTTCTTTTGGAAGAGAGTTTTGTTCCAAGAGGGAAACATTCCATAATTTGTAACAATGAGCACATTTATTGTGCACCCCACCAAAACCATAGTTATCAAATGACTTTTCTGCTGGATTTAGAGTTTCCATTTTCCATAGAGCTGAAAGGAAACTTTATGAAAGTTTCCTTTTCTGAGTCCTCTGATAATTACCACAGAAGCAACTGTTTTAATTGAGTAAAGATTTTTGTTTTCCTTTCTTTTGCCTTAAAGGGATTTCTGTCATCCAAAAAAAAAAGAAAAAAAAAGAGGGAACCAAAATGTGAGTCAGAGTAACTAAGGTTTTTATGGATACGTGCTTGTGCTGCTGATGTTTAGAAGATCTGCCTTTGTCAGAGCATGTTTATTATTGCACATGAAAGCCATAGCTGCAGGCATGGAACAATTCCACACAAAAACCAGGCTTTACATTTAAGCTATTGATTTTGGCAGGCATAGGTCATTTCTTGAGAAATGTGGTGCTTGAGACTCATCAGACGTTTTGGAGATTTGATTGTAGTTCAGGCTGAAAAATTCGGTTGTGGCCGCAGCACATCCAGAGCTTTCTGGGATGTTTAGGAAGGAAGGTCTGATCTCAGGGAATGATTTCAGAGCTCATTGGGTCTCTTCTGTCTTCAGAGACTAAAACTCTGCTTCTTTAGAGAGGTAGATTTGTAACTGTGTTTATTTTGATTCTTTAGGAAGTAATAGAAGCTATTGCTGAATGTGCATTTAAGACATCGCCCTTTCCAATCCTCCTTTCCTTTGAAAATCATGTGGATTCGTAAGTAATGACCACATTTTCTTGTCTGAAGTTTCATTTTTTATAAGAACTAGGCATGGAATTGTGTGTGCACTTGTGACACAAACAGCAGCTCTTACCCAAAAATGAACTCGTATCAGCCTAAGTGACTGAGATGATCAGAATGAATTGGGGCTGTTCTTAAAAACCTTCCTGAATCAGAGCCTTTTGTATGAGAGAGGAAGTTTGATTGTGAGAGGTGGCGTGTTAACTTTTCAGTCACAGTGTGTCCTGCTGGAGTGTAGCAATACTCCAAAGAAAAGGAGCCATTATTTCACCTGCTTTCCACCCTATTCTGTGCTATAAACAAACTCAGAATTTGGTCTGTGTCTCGTGTTAGAAGCAGAGGTCACAACCATGGACTTCTAGCATTCATCTAGTGTTGATGGCCAGGAACTGCTCATTTCTGCCAAAAAAATAACAATTTGCATAAGTTTATTTCTTTTTCTTTTTTTTTACTACAAGAAAAGGACAATTTTTCTGTGTAAGAAAAGAAAAAAATGAATGAGAACACTTTTAGCTTTGTCCCAGTGATCCATTTTATTATTATAGTTCTGATTTTTTTTTTTTTTTTGCCATTAACTTTGGTTTTGAATGCAGAGGCCACATGGTTCAAAGTGGGTGACATTGACACATAACATGTGCCTTAACTTGAATTGCCTTTTCCCATTTTGTGGGGTTTTTTTTTGTTTTGTTTTGTTTTGTTTTGTTTTTTTTCTGTGAAAACATTTCCAACACTTCTGGGGGCAGTTTGGCCTTAGAAACTCATTTTTGGGTTTTGTTTTTATTTTTTTTCAATGCAAAATAAAAATATTGTTGGGGGCAGCTATACAAATCAGAAAAGATGTTGGCACTTTTGTTTCTGAAAGGGGCAAAGGGTGAGGGCTAACTGCTTTTCCGTTGTTTTAGGAAGAACATTCTTGTCATAAGGGAAGGAACTGGTAGAAGAAGCTGTGTAAGAATGTTTTTAAAGATCATATGTGACAATACTGATCAAATTAATGTAGGTAGAAAAATATAAAATCTCAGAGCTGAGCTCCACTACCTGGATACCTCAGAGTGGAAATTTACCTTTTGTGGGCAAATATGTGTTTGCTCTGCACACACTCCGAGGCCACATGGTTATGTTTCAAACAGCTACCTCTTAAATCTTGCTTAGTTTTTCCTGTCTTCCTCTGGAAGACCACACAGATGCTGTGTTTAATTTCCTTCTCTAATGGCCCCCTCATTTCTTTTTGGTGTATATTGTGTCTCTTTGGACTTGCTGGCACTCACCTACTCCTGTAGGTTTGAACTCACAGTGCTTCCAAATGCAACCTCTGGCCTTTAGGAAAGATCTCAAGCATCATTTTTGAATGTATTATATTTTGTACTCATTATGCTGGGTTTATTATAATATACATTCACTGTGTTACTAAAGGGCAGAGAAAAAACAACAGCTAAATTATTTTAACCACAAGGGTTACATTTTTCTTCCTTTAAAGTCATTAAGACTTAAATCTTCAACTGTCCCAGGGTGATCTATTTTAGGAAGGTAAAGAAGTAAAAAGATTTATGAAATAAACTCCTGTCAGATGTAAGTTATATACAAAAGTGGCTTTAATATTATAAGATGAAACAGTGTCAGAATTAAAGGCTGTGTGACACTGCAGGAATGTGACAGAAAGGGAAAGGAGTTTCTGCTGCATTTCTCTGTTATTTACAATTTGCCCCACAGAAGGCATTGGACCTTTCTCTCCAGAAACCTGCAGCTATGGAATAATGAATTCACCTTATGTGTATTCTCTGATATCCTTTTCCATACATGGCTAAGACACAGCTTTTTAACAAAGCAGGTTTGCAAAACCACTACCAAATGTTTTCTCTTTCTGAGCCTTTCCTGCTAGTGATTATTTTCTGCTGTAGTAAATGATCAGATTTAGTGTGCGTGTTTTCTGATTTTGCTTTGGCTGAAAATAATTTCTGGTTATTTTACCAACTGCTGCAATTATCCCTTCATTCCTTCACTGGTTGCTGGAGAAATCTGCAATTAGTCATGCCACTCACAGAAAACTTCACCTAATTTCATGGAATGCTCCTTTTGTCTTTTCATTTACTTGGAATGTTGTTTTTCTCGTAGATCTTAAAGCTGGACTTTGCCCTAAATGTTAAAAAAAAGTGCTGATGTTTTTATAGAATTGCTGCCAAACAAATTCCTTTTTCATCAATTCCTACTTCTAGAGGATCACATATTTCTTCTGATTTTCAAGTTGCAAGAGTCATTTGTGAAATGCTGGTCCCCTAGAAATGTTGGCATTGGTTTAAACAAAAATACAGTTTTAGCCTGTGTTCTGTATTCATGGCTTTTAAAGAGGCTGCAATTATCAGAGGTAAATAAGTTTCACATCACCACCATTGATATGACAGCATTGATCACCACTGGACTTAAAACACAATTTTTCTTCCTTCTGGTTTATGTTCATGAGAATATTTTTGACATTTTCTGTCCACCTAGGGGAAAAATCACTTATTGGCACATTGTGTAAATCATGTCATTTGCTTTCCTTTTGATGTGTTTCTTAGGAAGAAGGGCTCCTCTCCAATATCTTTATAGCACATGAAGGAGTTTTATTTTCTTTACTATAACTCCACTAATAGTGTATTTTTTCTTGCCTGTTTATATGCAATAAAAACTTATAAAAAGAGGCAAGCATGTAACTTTTAGACGACGTAAAATATTATGTGTGCCATCATTTATACTGATGTCAGAACGTGCACACTGAAAAAAAGACCTCTAAAAAAGCTGCTTCTGTGAAAAAAAAACAGAGAAGTGCCCTGAAAATGTTGGAAAGACCTCAAGAAGACCTTGACGTTTGAAATGGGGCTTGCAAGATGATAAGCAATCTGCAAATCTGAAAGCAGACACTCTATAATTAGAAATGCACTGATGACATAGCAAAAAGGTTAAGTGATCCTTGAGCAGTATCCATGTAAGATTGCTTCCAAGATTAAATTTAATTACACTTATTCATACTGCTGGTTTCTGGCTGGAATTGTTGCTTCAAATATTAGCAGGATTTTTATCACTTTTTCATCCCACACTTTAAATTATTTCAGCCTCTTCTGGGAAGCATCTGTGCCTTTGTCTTATGCAGAGGAAGTATCTCTGCAGAAGTGATCAAAATGTAGTGCTAGGAGCAGTAGTTGT
Source organism: Vireo altiloquus (assembly GCA_013396875.1). Taxonomy (NCBI): domain Eukaryota; kingdom Metazoa; phylum Chordata; class Aves; order Passeriformes; family Vireonidae; genus Vireo; species Vireo altiloquus. The sequence continues at coordinate 754,146 of VZRF01012008.1, read as the reverse complement.
GCCAAAGAGCCTCTCAGGTTGACCTTCATAATAGGCACGATACAAACACAGTAAAACAAAGTGCAAGCAATACAATAATGGTCATGAAAACATTTCTTCATCTTCTTTATATTTCCATATCTCCAGGTATCATGTTCTCCCTTTATCTCCCCTTGCCCTGGCACATTTTGGGGGCATTTATAATGTGTGCTACCTGTCCATGTCTGCACAGTGAAAATCATAAAGCAGATAAAGTCAGCTCTTTTCAGACAATCAATTTTCACTACAGTGCATGAATGCTGAGAGAATTTCCAGTAACAGTAGATGTGGACCAAGAAATACCTGGGTTTTGACTTCATAACACTAGCAGGGGAACATATTGATTTAGAAAATTTGGTGTTTCTTCTGTTGCTCTGGTTCATAATTTTCTAAGAATGGAAAATAAAAAGAAATTGGTGTTCCAACTTTTAAAAAGACTTAAGTAGGGATATGTAATCTGCTGTTCCTAATGACCTCTCCCTTGCAACAATACATACATAGATATGTATATTAGGGAGAGAGAGAAGACAAAAATCTATCACAAAGTTAAATGCTGGTATTCCTAAATACTTTTTTATTCCCTCCTCGGAGTTTTAAAAGTATTTGTAAACATAGTCCAGTTCACAAATTCAAATAATTTTGTAATGTCAAAATTTTCCTTCATTGGCCTTATTTACTACCTCAAGGGTTTTTTATCATATTAAAACCCATTAGTTTTTCACCTAATTTTCCTGCTTTCTGCCTCTGGGATGCAGTGACATTGGAATTTATATGCTGAACCAACATAATGTTGCATTACATTTTTATCATTTGCAAAAATGAAAGTTCTCACTGTGCTCTCTTTGAGGTAAACATGTAATTAAACACAGAAGATCAGAAGAATTTGTTCTAGCTATGGTGGTAGCTGGAAATTTATTAGATTTAACTCTTGCGTTTTATTTTTTTGAATTCCTATTGAGGGTTCTTCTTGGAGTTGTGCCCATTTAAGGATGATGATGTCACATCTAATTACTACGGTTTCAATAAATGCACTCTTTTGATTTAAGGAGTTGTCCTTTGAACTTTATGAGTTCTGAGAGCATGGATCCATTTAAAATACAGGCTGGTGGAGAAGAGTGAAATAAAACTCTAATGACCCCTGGATTTATGGCACATGCTCACTCTGCTGGCTGGAATGGTGCCTTATTTCCCTTGGTAGCTGAGGGTTGCAAGTACCCAACACAATGTCCCAGCCTGATCTGTTCTTCCATCACCCCTTCCCGTGTGGGTTCTTCGTTCTGCTGCCTTGCTTGTCTTCGTCTTTATTTTCCATCTTCAGCTAAAAGTGCCTTTTAGCTGTTCTGCAGAATTGGCTGCATGCAAAAGACAGCATTAATGAAATGCTGTCGGGATTTAAACTGCACGCAGCTCTTGCTTTGGGGAATAATTTAAAGCCTCCTCGCAGTATTTTTTGTCAGTGACTGAGCTAATGACTGCTTTACCCCCTGTCTGCTTCCAGTGGCAGCCGGGATGCTGATCCCAAGGAAATTACATTTTCTCACTGAAATGTCATTTGGTTCCCCAACCTTTATCTCAGCTCAGGTTTGGCCGTGCTGACCCTGGGAGTTGGTAACCACTGATCAGCTGGGCACAGCCAGGGTTGAGCTCCTGGTTTACAAGAGAAAAATGAGCTTTTTTTTTTTTCTTTTTTTTTCTCTATACCCAGCTCTATTTTGTCATGAAAAGTAGCTCCATGGTAACATAATGGCTTATAGCATCCCTGTCTCTGCCATGATATGCAGATCCTAATTAACAGGAGCTGAGGAAGTTATATTAAGCCATATAAACCTATCCTTTAATCGAGACTTCCCAACAGTGTGTCAAAAAAGGAAACTTTGATGCCTGAGCTCAGATGCTACGCATTTTAAACAGGCACATATAACAAAAATACTCAGTTTTCTAAAATTAGAGAGTGACTGTGGTACCGAGCTGCCTTTTGAGATGATTGTAATATATGATTGTAATATTTCTGAGCCATATAACCTATCTTCAGTCCTAAAGCTTCCATCACCAATATGCAGGAATTATTTCATCTTTTGGTTACACTTTGAGAAAATTGGTTGTAAGTAGAGTTTGCTGAGGTTCAGTTTACTTAGAGAGGATGTCGTGAAAACTGCTGTGGTGCAAGCAAAATGCCAGGCATGTGTATAAAGTAACATGAAGGGGGAAATATTTAAATTTTGAATAAAAGTATTGCCTGAAAGAGGAAAATTCATGTTATGGGTGTTTCACTGTTATTCAATTGACTTAGGCCTTTACTTTGTGTATGTTCCTTTTGATAAACTCCATCAGAGGAGTTGACATAATTGCCTGATATATGTTGGTCTCACTGAAAAATTCAGCAATTGGATCAGGAAATTATATCTAGTTTAAGGATATTAGATACTTTATTGCTGCTGCTTTCACTGTGGAGCATTAGTAGGACTCATTTCTTTCTTTCTTTTCTTCCCTTTAGCCCTAAACAACAGGCAAAAATGGCAGAGTACTGCAGATTAATATTTGGAGATGCACTGCTTATGGATCCATTGGAAAAATACCCGGTAATGTGGCTTGGTGTTTATCAGATCACAAATGTCTGTGTGAATTTTTATTTAAGTGTCTCAGTCCTGTCTCATTCTTCATATAAAGCCTTTCAGTCCAAAGGAGGGAGTTAAGCAGCGTGAGCTGTTGGTGACTTAAGCATCATTTCTGGTGCAGAGATTGCCCTGATACAGTGAATTGTGGTCTTCTAAATGCAATTGATCCTCATAGCTGCCATTTTATAATGTAGACTCTCATATCTGAGCTAATACTTATTTTGGTTATTACTGCAGACGTTTCATAAAGCATTTTTCTTCTTAAGTGCCCTCAGTAGCCCTGTTTCATTTAATGTTGACATTGCCTCTTGTGCAAAATCCATTTCATTTTAACAGGGCTTAACAGAGGTTACAGAACTGTCTTGTGCCATGTGGTCCCTAAGAAACTGCCATAAGCTTGTTTCTTCTGTTCTAACAAATCTCTCCTCTTTCTTCCTGTAAGCTGGAAGCTGGGGTTCCTCTCCCAAGCCCTATGGATTTAATGTACAAAATTCTGGTGAAGAATAAGAAGAAGTCTCACAAGTCAGCAGATGGGAGTGCAAAGAAGAAGCTCTCAGAGCAAGCTTCCAACACTTGCAGTGATACATCCAGTATGTTTGAGCCTTCCTCCCCTGGAGCAGGTAGGGCTTGGATCTACTGATACTCTTCTCCCTTGAGCACAAGTGCTTATTTACAGCTCCAGTGCCATCCAGTTGCAGTGCTCCAGCAAGGTAAAGGTGCCCCAGTGAGGGTTGCTCAGCAGGAAACATGAAGTGTCATTGATCCTGGAGTCTGTTCTGTGAGGGCTGGCGGCCGAGGAATCCTCATGGAGTGACCCAGGGCTCACTGATGTGTGCTAACATTTGTCTGCACTGCTTATTAAAGAGAGGGAGCTGCCAACTCCTCCACCCTTGGCTGCCTTTCCTGTGTGCCCAAGCCCAATATCAAATAGAAATGTTTTCTTTTTCCTATTACCTCTGGGCTGTGCCTGCCATTTGGGGCCCTTTCAGACAGAGCCCATTGCCCAGGAGAGCTGCAGAGGGTCTGCAGTGCCTCAAGGTTTAGGATAAAAGGATGAGATCCCAGTTCCTCAGGCAGGGAAGGCTCAACCTTCTGCTGTCCTGCATTAGTTAGGAGCCTAACCTGTCATGGACCTGTTTAAAGTGCTATAAGATGTTCTTCTGTTCCAGAGATGGAAACAGGCAAAACCAACAAAATCTGTATATCCTGATTCCCAGCCCAGTGTCTGTTCCCTGCACTGGAATTTCTTCTCCTATCGAGACCAAAATTTTGTATTCTTATAAGCACAGACATTTATACCCCAGCAGTAGAATACTTAGAGAGTAAATTGAAAGCTCTGCTGGAATATAAGTTCATTGCCATTTGCCATTAAAAAGTTTTTCCCATTGTTTTTTCTAAACTCTGATTAACTGAGCTGAAAATTTTCGTGCTGGCAGTTTGCCCCAAGCTGAATTAGCAAGAAAGAAATCCTGCTTCATTTATGGATAACATTGTTTATCCTATTAGCAGCAAAGTTGCTGCTAGTTTTCAACTGTTGTTTTTAAGAAACTATGAAAAGGCCACACTTTAGGGTAGGCTTTGGATTTCAAAGGAAGATTCATCCTGGTGTCAGGGATGACTTAATACTGTTTTCTTGATTTGCTTTAGACAAATCCCAAGCAGGAGAAAAATAAGTGTGTGTTTCAGCTGCCTCCTTTCCAGCATTTGAAAATCAGCCCTGGGTTCCTAACTCTCCATTTTTGTTACCAACACACAGTGAGGACAGAGGCCAAGAACACATCCTCAGCTTTCTGAGGGCAGCATGGGCTGCACAGAGGGCAACAGCTTTGTCTGTCAGGAGCCCCTCCAGGAACTTTTCTAGGAAAAGACCCAGGCTTTGAATAAAGATGATGATGATGCAAGGCAGAAGGGTCAGACCCATAATGGGGTGTGTAATTTTACTAACTAACTGTGACTATTATGCCTGTATTACCTCTGTAACAGCCTCTGATTATGCAGATGAGCACTTACAAATTAGAAAATGCTGGAACTGAGGTTGCAAAATTGCTGTGGTCACTTGGTTCATCCATGACTGCCAAAATACATTGCTTGTAATCCTTGTGTCAGCCTCTGTTTCTCCTTTAGGACTTGTGCCTCTTTCTGAGAATGCAATTAGTCAATATTTTTCCTCTCTCTGTCATTCAATACTTGATCCTAGATAGAGCATCCTCAGTGAGTTTCTGTGGGGGTATCCAGGCTGCCTGTGAGCTCCTGACAAACAGCAGTGAATTTATCTGAACAATACCTGTGGGAAGTGCAATAATATTAAGCCAATTTTATCTAAGGACAGACGAATCTGACAGAACTTAAGAACACTTTAGGGATGACTGACAAGGAACACCCAGGATGTCATTTTTCTAGAGTACTTTGAATTTTTAAGTACACAGAGCACAGCTCCCGAGATTACAGCTACAGCTTACAGCTATGAGAAAACAGCATTTCTGTAAATCAGGTGCCAGTTTTCTGTCTGTGAACAGTTAAGAAAAAATATTCACCATGTTATAAGAACATTGTGGTAGTGAAGAGTTTGCACATGGCAGAGCTCAAGAGTCACCATGACATCTCCTCTTCTCACATCTCCATACTGGCAACGTGTGATGCTGGAGCTCTGCAATCCTTGTGTTGGGATCCTCTGCACCCAATCCCAATTTCTTTCTGGAGTAATGCAATTAAAGACTCACTAAAGGAAGTCTGATTCTTAACATTTCTCAACATGAAGTGTTTCAGTATTCCAACCTTAATATAATCTTTAAATTTAGCAACTTGGACATATTATTCAAACTACTCTATTGGGTTGTATAGCTCCTGTCAGAATTGCTGCTGATCTCCAGGAGAAGGTCATGCTGATTTAGACTTCTGGAGATTCTAAATGAATTTTTTCACAGCAGTGCAAAAAAATGTGGAGATTCCTACTGGAGTTGATATCAAACTTGGTTTGTCTTACACTGCTTAAGGTCAGATTTAAACCCAAATAAACCCATGTTTTTTGTTGTGTTTGTAAGACCATATAAAAGTGGGGTGCTGGTGAAATAGTAGCAATAATTAAAGAAAGAATTCTGAGCTTTGTGGGATGCCTTGCAGGATGCCCATGAAACTGATGTAGGAAGTAACTTCCATACATGTCAGTGGAAAAAGCTTTTTCTAAAAAGCAGACCAAAGCTGACAAAACAGAAGAAGAATTTCTGAGATAACCCTTGTGAGATAGATTGTAATTTTGGTAAACAAGCACCTTAGAGCTGGCTGGTTTTGCACAATGAACAGAAGTAAAGCAAGATTCTTTCCAAAGAAGTTCTGTCACAGTGCAGAAGGAACAGTGCTGGGATGTGCATTTCACCAAAAGCAGGCCCATACTGAAAGGGGCTAAAACTGGCTGATGGAGCAGTATTTAAATGTTGTTAAATAAGCAAATTGTTCATTTCTCACTGATAGGATGATGGTTTTGTTGGAGCAGTGGGTGCTGCAAGGAAAGAGTCATGGGAAGACAAAGAGAGAGGGCAGAACTGGCTCCATGATTTCAAGATGCCTAAATAGAAAACTGAATAAAAGGTTTTAGGCTCAATGTGTATAACTGCATTAGTACATTGCTGCTGATGCCAGCTGAGACCATGGCCCATTGTTACAAAGCAGAATGGTTTATCAAACTGAATAAAGTTTATTTTTCCCCTTTTAAGAATCTGCAAGTGCTGATGTATAGTGGAAAAAGCCCAAAGGGTGATTCCCCTCCGGGATGCTGGTGGCTGCCTAAATGTTGCAGAGTTAACAAGCTGCACCAGCAAGTACCACATTCATAATTCATCCTGGCTGTTGTTTTGAAAGGGTCTGAGAAAGCAGATTACCAGATTCCTCTGAATTTCAAGCACTGTCTAACCCTTGGTTTTATTAGGCTCTCAGTGTCTGTCAGGATGATGAGAATGGATAATGTTTTGCACACTGCTTCCTCGACACAGGGATTTGGCTTGTCACTCCCAGCTCTCCTGATCATCCTCTGTTCAGTATTACTGTGTGAACCCCTCTCCCCATCAGCTGGGATTCAGCCTCCTTTGTCCACTTGTTATTTTTCCCGAGGAGCACTTTCATGCTTCCCCCCCTGCACACTGCCCCACTCACCGGGGACAGCCCCTTGAAAACATCCTTAAAACTGCCCTGTTGTTTCACTGGAGTTTCCTGTGCCCTTCTGCCTGTAAATGGTTGGCAGTATCTGTTTTGACTTGTGGTAGGGAGAAACATCCTCTAAATTCTTGATATTCTTCTGCCTGCCTCTGTCCGTGGGCAGGCTTTTGTTTGGCTTCTTTGGAGAAGGGCTCTGTTTTCACTGTATCTGTGTGCCACATAGCATTGAAGAGGTCCTGTGCTGACCTGGCTTTGTAGTCCCATCTAAAAGCAGATAGTGATGGTGGCATTGCAGCTAATTGTCCCTTAGACACCCTCAGGGTGGCTTTGTGTCCCTACCATGAATTGGGAGAGGGCTGGGTGTGAGCACGGGCTGTGCTGCTGGGGGAAAGGCAGTGCAGATGTACCACACCTCCTGAAACACTTATTTTGATTCCATGCTGGCAGTCCTGTGTGTTTCTTGTCCTGGTTTTGCTGTCTGATGCAGAACTTGAAAATGAGATTTGATCTCCTTGGGAGTATTTGCGTTAAGTGTTTTTAAATAAACGAAATGTGCGTTGCGTACTTTATTCTCTGGACACCTCTAGCAAGGACAGGCTATCACCTACCTCTTATCTCAGAAGTGCAAGCTGGCCAAAACCTACCCACCTCTTGTGGACTGTGCAAAGTGTTATTTTGCCAGTTTGGCTAAATCAGTGGAGAACTTCTCATCCAAAGTCAGTGCAAATCCTGTGAGAGCTTGGCTGGCTCTCTGCATTGTGCTGAGGCTCCCTGAGCCATCCCTTGAGTCTGTTGAGCAATCATGTTATTTTCTTCAATGAAATGTTCAGGAAGAAATGTGTTGATGAATAAAAGCCTGACATTTCAACATCTGCATCTGGAAGGAAATGCAGGCTGGGTAGTCATCGTTGGGTTGTGAAAGGCACACTCGTGTGCTCTCCATGCTCAGAAGGGGCCCACTGGGCCAGATTTGAGGCCTCCTGGAATGAAGAGGAGTTTCTTTATTGACTTGGGATCCCACGTGGGCTTGAGATTAGGCCCTAAATTGACAGGAGGAACTGAAACTGAATTACCAACCTCTGGAGAGTTTGGGAATGATGCACAGTAGTTAGATTTTTGTGCTGCCACTGCTGAAGAAGGCTGAAAGGTTTATGGAATAACATCTTTTGAAAGATATGTCACTCTTACAGGTGTGGATAGGTGACTTCAGTTTAAGTAAATCTTCCTTTCCAGAGTCTTAAGATGCACAGGGTACACTTTGTGACTGCCATGCCCACAGGAGGAATTTCTAAAGGCAAAGATAAACTTGATATTCCTTAATGGTTTAATTTCTGATGTGACCAAATCAAAACATTTTGGAGGCGAGAGGAGGCCTTCATTAATTACTATTAAAGAATTTACGTCTTGTCCGTTGAAATTTGATGAGCTCACTGCAACTGGGAGCGAGGCAATAGATGTGTTTTATTTGGTCCCATTTGCTCCGAGTATGTTTCCAGGGAGAGGATGAGCCTTAGGCATCTCCTCCCATTGTTTGGTTCGCACTGCCCCCAGCTGGCGCAGCTCAGCTCTGCTCCGGAGCCCTCACCGAGGCACCCCGAAGTGCTCTGCCAAGGGAATTGCTGTGGAGCTCCTGCAGTTTGGCTCCTCTGCCAGAGCCTCTCATCTGTGCTGCCTCTGTGCAGGGACTGTGACACCTCCAGAGCAGATGTGTTCTGCTGAGCAGCCCTCGGCAGCACATAACAGGAGAAGCTCACTGATTTTCATCGTGGTTTCTTTCACCCTGTGCATGCTGTTGCTTCCTGGAGTGGGTGAGGCATTCCCTGGAGGTCCTGCATGTATCCTGCAACAGCAGGAGTTTGAACTCACATCTCCAAATCCTGGGGAAGTGTCCCAAACTCAGGAGTATCTCTCAGAGCAGTCTGTGACACTCTACCCACACACTGAGCACACTGCACTCTTCTCTCAGTGCTGATTGCCAAAGAATAAGCATCAAGCAGCTGCAAAGGAAGAGTTCTCGTTTGGTTGGGCAGTAAGAACTTAAATCAGTGCTGAAAATGGATGAGTCCCTCGAGAGCAGTGAGTTTGATTGGTGCTGTGACAAAAAGCACATGTACAGTGCAGGCTGCTCCGAGCAGTGCTACTTGCACGTCTCTCTTGAGTTTGTCACTGGTAATTGTGACTGTTGCCTCAGCCAGTAATTATCTTCTTGAAACTTTTTAGGGGAAGCAGAGATGGAGAGTGACGATGATGATGACTACGATGATGACTGTAAGAAGTCGTCGATGGATGAAGTAAGGGCGGAGATGTGTTTTTGGGGATTGGGTGGGCTCCAGCAGCTGCGGGTTGGTGCGTGTTACCAGGAGTGGGGCTGCCATCCAGTGGAGAAAGGGAGGCAGAGCGCCGGGAAGCACAGCACCAGCTTTACCAAGCTGGTTGTTGGTTTGGAAGCACATCTTTGTTTATTTATACTTTCATTTTCTGAAGATTAAGAACAAATAGCACCGCAGCAGATCAGTTTTAGGCAGCTGCCTGTGGTGTGTTTAGCATTGTTGGAAGAAAAATTTGACATCAAAAATGTAGAGCTGTATTTATTATTTGTCCAATGGTACTGCTAAATGTGCTCAGCACTGTGCATGGGTAGAGGTGATACAGTCCCTTCCCTTGCAGCCACATAAAAAGAATGAACAGAGCATCAGTTTAATGGAGACATTTACATCTTACAGCTCATTTTGTTCTTTCCTATGTGACATTCCCTATATGAAGCATTGCCTTTGCTAGCCAGGGGCAGTGGAAGACACCACAACTGATGGGAAACTGGGCTTTGGCATTTGTGGCCTGTGATGGACAGACCCAAACTGCAGCATTGTCCCTTCTCTTCCCTAGGGTACTGCTGGAAGTGAGGCTATGGCCACGGAAGAGATGTCTAACCTGGTAAACTACATTCAGCCTGTGAAGTTTGAGTCATTTGAAGTATCAAAAAGTAAGTAAGAAACATACTTAAAATTACCTGGCAAGTGTTTGGCAGAGTTCTGCAGAAATGCTGCTTGGCTTCCTCTCAATTAGATACAGGCACACAGACAGAAAATGTTCCCTTGGTATCCAGCGAAATAAATCCATTTGTGTTTTGCAACCTCTTTTCGTCTAAATATCCAACTTGATCAACAGTAAATATGCAGGCATTTCAAAAACAGTTTTGAAAATTATGTGCTTACATCATCTTTGTTTTCTATGAAGAGTAACTTGAACAGTTTGAGAAAGGTGACTGTAAATATTCCTACTTTTATTTTGCCTCTGGTACTTCTACAGAAGATTCAGGGCAAGCAGAGTCTGCCCTTCCCCACATGCAAATTCACTTTTCTGCCTCTCTGTGTAGTAAAGAAAGGGCCATAATTTCACCCCCTGCTGGCTTTTACAGAAGATGCCTTGCTTGGAATGCACTCGGTGGCATCCTCAGTAAACACTGCAGCATCTCTGCCTTCCTTGATGCACACCCCCCACTGTTTGCCTGCCCTTTCTCACTTTGTTTTGACAGGTTTGAATGTGCTTTTGGAGCTTTTTAGTTTAAAAAGCATACAGCATTTTAATTTATTCTGGATTTGTGGTGTCCTTGGCAGAGGACAGGTAATTGCTGCCTAAGTCCATGTCTCTATACAAGATTTGGCATTTACTTGTGATGAATAATAAACATGTAAGAAGTTCCCAACTGTTCATTTGTATGTGGGTATTTATACAGATACCACACATGAGCAGTCACAGAATCATGCAGGGAGCTGTGCTTGTTCCCTGTAGTAGTGTCCCTTTGGGTGTTTATAATCTCCTCCAGCTCTAATGAGAGTTACAAGAGCACAGTGGGAAGGAGATGTGCCTTCTGGAAAGGAAGCCATGTGAATCCTACCACTACAAGCTGATGCAGCTGTTACAAAATTGTAACTGGTAATGTAGGGTTTGTTTTTTTTTTCTGTTAAGATATCTTTGCCCTTCTGTTTTGTTTTTTGTAAAGATCTGCTGCTGTCCAGATTTTGCTCCCAAGTCTTGCTGGGACCTTTCATCGATAATACTGTTTCTACGAACTCATATCATTAAGGAATTAAATTTTTAGTGTTTGTGTCAAAGAAATCATTATGTGATAAATATGGCCCTAGGTGATAAATGTTGCTGGTTGGCTAAAGCATAACTTGGGTGTTCTGATCTTAGTCTTGGCCTGGACTCACTGCTGGTTCTTCATTAAATAAGCTGAATAAAGAAGGGATTAGATGAAGATTGGTTTTCTGTTTGCTGTCTAGCCAGCTGTTTCCCAAAAATGTTACTTTTGTTCACTTGACTTCATTTTCTTAAGTATAGAGATCCATACTTGTCTTTTATACAGTTTTATTGTTTCAATGTTACAGCACTTTTCTAATTTATTATTTTTTATTCAGAATTTGTTTGGATTTGTGATCCAGACCTTCATGGTGTTAACAGTACCTCAGTGCTTGTCATTCACACGTTTCAAAAGTGCATTTTCTGGTCTTGCATTCAAGTTGTTAACAGAAGTATTGAATAGCAGTGGATCTCTACCAGCCTCCTGATTGCCCTCACCAGAAACATTCCCTCACTCTGGCAGCAAGTAGCTGTAACTATTTTTCCACGTTTTTCAGACAGTTTTTCAATGAGTTATTTGTTCACTCTGCAGCAATTTCCCCCTGACAAGATAGCACAGTTTAATGTATCATGAGACACAAATGTCTTTCCTGCACAGTCTTTTCTTCAAAAGGCAGGTCTCTTAATCCTCTCCAGATACTACAAGGAAATAATTGTTCTTATTTTAATTACGAGTCTGATTAAGGTCTGGACAGTTGGTAACCAAATCCTTTAACAGCTACCAGCTCTGGTTTCCTACAAATGCTTTACTTTGAGGCTGAGAAATAAGAGTTTGTTACTACAAGAAATTCTAGCCCCTAGTTTCTAAATAGGATAAAAGCAGTATACATGGGTGTATACTATACACAGCTCTAACTCAGCTAGTGCTGTGCCATCAGTAAGGGGGTAGCTGGAATAAGAACAATCTCAGTGTCTTTATGAGAAGCTGAGATGGAGGTGAGCCAGCTGGAGAAAGAAAGGATATTGTGTGTTAGAAAGGAAGAGGGAGTGGTAGGAGAGCAGCCTCTAGGGAATAACAGGAATCTTTCACCATTAGGAGATAACAGCTGTGAATAATAGCAGTAGCGTGATGGTTGCTAATTAGAAATAGGGACCACCATAAAGAGTGAGTCCCAGCTCTCCTAGAGGCAGAGAGTTACCTTTGGCACCCCATGTTCATCCTCTGACTCTTCACCATAGACTGAAAATGGTTTGTAGTTCCCAGGCTGGCAGCACATTTTCTTCTCACATTGGCCCAAACAATCTAGTTCCTAATTTCTTTGGATCCACTGCTTCCTTTTTGGCTCCCTTTGAGGACAGTGCCCACCTGTTTCTGTCCTGCTCCCCTCTGCTTTTGTTCAGTTTTATCCCTCTCCTGCAGCTTCGCAGTTTGACTTTAGGGAGCTGGCCAGCCCTGCCTCCTGGCCATCCATGCATTGCTGCAGCACAATTACAATCATTTCTAAACCTGGATGAGACCAGGCCTTTTCTCTGCCTTACTGTTTGCTGTCAATAAAGTGGTGAGGCTGGAGAAATCTCGCTCCAACACAGGCACAGATCCCCTCATTTTTAAACAGATCAGTGCTGAGCAAGTTAATGGGTTTGACCTCCAGAGCTGTGGCTCCTTCTAGGCAGCCACTGGGCTGGTTGGGATGAAGTGAGGAGCAGTTAGTTTACAGAAATCCTTACCTCTGAACAGAAGTAAACTGAAGCTAGTAGGGTCTTGACTTAGGCTCTCTCCTGTGTCCTGATGCTTGGATGCATTGAAAGGCTGTGCCCACATCAGGTGAAGGTGAGTGACAAACGATGCACAAGTTAATGTTTACTCCTGCGGCTCAGACACGGAGGAGGAGCTGTTCACCACCTGGCAGATCAGAAAGTTTGACTGAATTAAAGGGGTCATAAATTATGAGTTGTGGGCTAGGTCTGAATCCCTGCTGGGACACAGGAGTGCACCTTCAGGGATGGTTGGATAGGCTGTTTTGTGGCTTTGACAGCTGTGACCTTACCCCTGACGTGCTGGAGCTGCCGAGAGCCACTGCAGGCACAGCACTGCTCACTTTTAATCAGGTGTGGATATCAGTTATTGCAGCTCGAAGTGGCTCCCAGCCCTCACACCAGCCTGCCAAAGACAAGCCAGAGATCCAGCAGTGCCCACAGCAAGCTGCTGCAGCACCTCTGTGTCACAGATGGGATCTCTGGGCTAAACCTTCTCAGGTATCCACGTGGTGTTTTACCCTGACAGTTGCCTGCAGCTGGTCCAGCATCAACCTCAGGTAGCATGGGTGCCCTTAATTTGGGCAGTGCTGGTGTGTGTGCAGAGTGAAGTCACTGCTGTCAGCAAACCTGTGTGTAAATTCCTTGGGATCAGGGGGAAAAGAGCTGGTAAATTGTAGGTGGGATAAGGGGGCTGGGACTAAACCACACGAGTTTGTGCTCTCACATGTCACTGGTTTTATCTCCCCTCTAAACCTGCAGAACGCAACAAAAGCTTTGAAATGTCTTCCTTCGTGGAAACCAAAGGGCTTGAGCAACTTACAAAGTCTCCTGTGGAATTTGTGGAGTATCCTTGACTTTCAGCAACCTGCTTCCTAAGTCTTTCTATATCTGAGATGTGGTACGGAGCTTTATTGGAATTTGGAGACAGGAGCAGGGGAAATAGGGAACCCAAATGAAATTTGTAGATTTGACTGTCTTTCTAAATGAATTAATTGGCCTGAGCTCTGATGAGCTAATTTAAAAACTGGCATGAATCCCTGTGCTGTGGACTAAAACTAGAGGGAATAGGCATAAATGACATTTTGAAGACCTAATTCTTTATATTCTGATTGTTAAATTTATCATCCTGTATGGAGTGATAAGAGTTATGGTGAGCAAACTGTCAAAATGTGGCTTTGCAAAGTTACATGAGAATGCTCTCTTTCCCATCATACCTCTGCTTCTGAGAACACTGACCTGATTGTTTTCTACATTATTTCTAAATTTTTTTGGTTTTTATACTTCTGAAGAAAAGCTAAGGAACATTCTGCTTAGACCTCTTGCTGTTTCTCAGTCTCTCTCCTCATGGCTGCAGTTAGGAATGAATGAGGTAAAACAGAAATACAGATAAAATGGTGCCTCAAAGGCGATGAGTGGAAAGCTCCTTCCACAGATCACCTGCAGCACGTTCTCATCTCAGAGGTTTGTAGCCTCACCTGTAGGATGTGTGTGCTCATCATTTCTGTCCATGTAGAGGCCAATTCCAATCCTCATTCCACAAAACCACATTTTAACTGAACACCTTTCCCTGCTCCAGAGGAAAATTCACTGTTTACAGCCAACTGGCCTCTGTAAATGTAATCCTGGGAAAATCCTGAAGTAGGAACCATAAAGATAAATGGAATTTTATGAATGTGATCCTCTTAATACATCTGCCTTTCCTTGCTTCTTCTGAGTACTCTAAGCAGGAACAAGCAGCACCTTTAATTGCCCCATATTTATCATATCTCCTACAAATCTGTGGACATCTGGGATGTGATGGTTGCAGAAATCCAATGAGGAACCCACTGCCATTCTGTAAAGTTCACCTGCATTTAACCCTGAAGTTGCACTTCTCTGCCAGGTGATTTTTGTCCCGTGTGCTATACCTTAACTACTCACTGTTCAGATACAACAAAATGCAGCTGAGCCGGATTTACCCAAAGGGAACACGAGTAGACTCTTCCAACTACATGCCACAAGTCTTTTGGAATGCTGGCTGCCAGATGGTTGCCCTCAACTTCCAAACCGTAGGTAAGTGATGCTGTTCTCTGGGTTTGGAAAGCTGGACATCTCCACTTCTCTGACAGGGTTTCTGATTCATTGGTAGGTAAAGTTTTATTTATCAAAAATTATCTAGGGATTAAATTATACTATAGAGCTGTTAATTAAAATGTTTAACCCAGGCTTGTATTGTGTCTGTTAAAGTCAGTATGAAATTACAGTATTTTTTTTAATTTACTGCTTCTCTAAATGATTTCCTGTTCAGAGGATAACTCTTATCAATATTTTCAACATCCAGATTTGTCTATGCAAATAAACATGGGAATGTACGAGTACAATGGCAAAAGTGGATACAGGTTAAAGCCAGAATTCATGAGAAGGCCAGACAAGCACTTTGATCCATTTACTGAAGGAATAGTGGATGGAATAGTAGCCAACACTTTGTCTGTCAAGGTACGTATGTAGCTGGTGGAAGTGCTCTCATGGCAATGGATATATTTATATTTCTGTGGTGCAGTGGCCTAGAAAATGACTCTACTAAGGCAAGAAAATAAAATTACTTAATTTCATGGAGTGACATTTCATTTTTAAATTCTGCCTCACGTTTTGTATTGCAGGATAAATCAATGTATTTTTATTATATGTACTTTTTGCCATAGAAGTACTTACAGAATCACAGAACTGGGAAGTGAATGAATTTAGGAGCAGTTTGGCTGTGTTTTTAGAAACAAAGAGCTGGAATTAAAACATGCTGTTGTGAAGTGGGAGGCTGGACTGGAATAGCTAGAACACTACATGCTCAGTATAAATACATTTTTCTGGTTTTCTGAAAGTTCTCCAGCAGAACTGTGGAACCATAAATGTCAGCTGCAATTCATTCATTGCCAACTTGTTTTTCCTTGTTCCTTTTTAAGGACCTCTAATGAAGTTCAGGGACTGCCAGGAATCTGCAGATTGAGAATTACCTGCATGAGTGTTTAGGGGGATAGATTGCACTGGCTGTGACAGGGGGACAAATTCACTTGGTCTATCTCCAGCTATAAAACCATAAACTTCCTGGAGTCCTGCTACTCCTTTAATGGACTTGTCCATTAGAACAGCCTCTGCATTACAGAGTCCACCTGCAAAATATCCTCCTGTTTTCACTGAGGGAAAACAAGTATTTCCTCTCAGGCTGCAGGCAGAAGAGCAGCAGAGCCATGCTGGGAGGGATGTGGATAAAGGAATAGTCTGGTGACATTCTCAGTAATAGAAGAGGATGTGTGGGTTGACCTTTCGTGGTGACCTGCAGTCATGGAAGCTTTCAGGCCCCTCCTGTGGGTTTAGAAGCACTTTTCTTCTGCAATTACAGCAAATGGAGGTGGAAGTCATTCAGCAGCTATTAGGAGTTGCACAGCTTTTTAGCAGAATGAGCATCCAGGAGTCAGGAGACAGCTGTCAAAGGCAGCTCCTGTGCCTGCACAGGGAGGGCTCTGCTGGCCCCAGCCTCAGTGCTCACACAGGCTGAGCTGGCACTGCACTGAGATTTGCTTCAGGCAAGGCTCAGTTTGTTAAGGTACAGTGACACTGCTGCACACTCCTGTGCCTCTTCAGCTTTCTGGAGTAATTGCAGACCTTTCTTTCATTTTTTTCAAGCTGAGAGTTGTGCTGCCTGTTAAAAATAAGAATTAGGAAAGATCAGCTATTTTACAGTTCTGTTTTCATATTAAACCTCCTCTGTGAAGAGCCTTTATTAGAATACAAAATTCTAAGATTGTTCTCTCCCTCACAGCTAAAAGCATATATATAATTTCTCTGCCATTTAAACCTCTGTTTTTTCAAGCATTTTTTGAACATGTTGTTGAGACTAGATAGAATTTAAGAGTTCTCAGGAAATAGGAATACAGATTGAGGAAGATATCCAAATGAGTATTCCTGCTGAGGGAAGGGCAGCAGCATGATCTCAACCACATTATCGGTCTTAGGGGAATTCAGGACCACAGGGTCACAGGAAAACAGGCCTCACAAGTTGTTTTTCTGTGTCTGCAGTTAAATATTGAGGTTTTTTTCTGTTTATTGTGGCTTTGTGTTGTTTTGGTTTTATTTTAAATGCACACTGTCTGATCATTGATGAGAATTATCCATCTGCATTACAGCCACTCACTTCCTAATCCACCACAGCGATCTCTAACAATGCCCCTTTGTTCTTTGGCTTTAGATAATTTCAGGTCAGTTCCTTTCTGATAAAAAAGTTGGTACCTATGTGGAAGTGGACATGTTTGGCCTGCCTGTGGATACCAGGAGAAAAGCTCTGAAGACCAAAACCTCTCAAGGCAACGCAGTGAATCCAGTCTGGGAAGAGGAAGCCATAGTGTTTAAGAAGGTTGGTGTAACACTTGCTTCCCAAAAGGGCACTGTGCATTTTTTATCCCTGTCCAGTGGTGCCTTTCTGTGGTTTATTGAAACTCTGCACTTGTTAGAAAGCAGGAAAAGAGATTCTGAATAGTTTTTCATAGTTCAGCTGCTTTTGGTGAACTTTGGCTGCTCCAGTTGTGGCAGCTTCTGCTAAATGAAGCGACTCTGAAAGTCCCCTTGGGTGTTTCAGTGGCACAGCTGGAAGCAGCAGCTGTGTGGCTGGAATGGGCAGCAGGCAGGGATCCCAGCAGCAGTTCAGTGCAATGGCCCTGCCTGAGCAGCCCTCCTGGGAACCTGAGAGCAGGACGATGGGAATGCAGCTCCAACGGCCTGGCTGGCTGAGCCAAAGCAATCTGCTGGCCCTGCTTATCACCAGATTGGGATAAAAAATCCCTGCCCAGGTGATGAAGACACAAATCCCATCCGCTTGAGATGAGACATAAGCTTCTGAGCTACTCATGCAGTATTTATTACTCAGACTCAATTCTCTAAACTTCTAAGGGGGCAGGAAACACTGAGCATGTTTTAGGACCATGCAATGGCAATGTTTTATTGCACTTTGCAATACACCTGCAGCCAATATTTGAACAGAACCTCCGGGATTTGCTCACTGAGCACCTTGGTTAAGTATATCCTGAGTCCAGGTGCTTGTAAAACAATTTCTTTCAGATTTCTCTCAGCAACTGTAGCTCACAAGGGTGTTTATACACTTGGTACTTGCAGCAGTGCTCTTTTCCCTGACTATTTGGCCTTCTGAATGGCTTTCCTTTGGCAGCCTGCCTGAGCTTAAGTTTGGAAACATCACTAGTCTTTTTCTTCTGTAATGAACTTCTAATTAGTGTACTTCATTTCTCTATTTAGTTAACGATCGTGCCTGACTGCCCCTGTGCTCAAAGAAGCACAGGCTACTATTTTTAGTAGGTTGAAAATAAATCAGAGGAGCTCTTAGGTTTGGATTGTTGCTTTTTTTTTTCTTTCAAAGACTAGATAAATTTTAGAATGTTTTCTGTGCAGCCTATGGAAGGAGCTGCTTCATTCAGAGCTGAAAGTTAATAATGCAACAATATTACCTCCTAGGTGGTTTTACCTTCCCTGGCCTGTTTAAGGTTAGCAGTGTATGAAGAAGGAGGGAAATTCATTGGCCATCGGATATTGCCAGTGTCAGCAATTCGACCAGGTAAAAACCTCTTCCCCATCCCAGACATTGTGTGGTGAAAAGAGAAAGCAAGGCAGAATCTCAACTGCTCTAAATCAGCAGCCACTCAGCAGCCCCATAGCAATTGAGGAGTCGAATAATCTATCTTGAGTTTGAAAAAGAAAAATACCATATTTCACCAGAAATTTAAGGTTTTAACCATCCAGGAAAACCAATTGAATTAAAGCATTGGAGGCATAGTTGGCACTTACCTATCTCCAGTACATCAACCTCATGCTCACAGGTTTATGCTAAAAAGTGCTACTGCACACTTTTAAGAGGAAAGGGGGCAGCAACAGCCAATTTTGATCTGTCATCTTTGTGGGAATGGGATGTGGCTGGGAACGAAAGCAAAATCTGCTCCTCTAAATGTAATTTCTACATGCATGAAAGACTGACCTATATGCAAGCTGTTATATCTCTGTAATACCTTTAAATCAATCCAAAATGACTTTCACCCTCATTTCTTCAAAATTAAAAGAAAAATATCATTATTAGCCTCTTCTAAATCACATTATTTCTACTATAATTAGTGGCCACTTAAATGAAAATTGCTTTGTGTGACAACTCTGGCCACATTTTCCAGGCCAGAGACTTGTTAGAGATCAGAACTTGTTTCAGAAAGATGCAGTGACATTGGCACTTTGAGCAAGGGAAGTGTTCAAATTCAGTGCCAGATTTTCCAGTGAGGAGAGGAAACTGAATTAGGGTGAGCATATGGACCATGAACAGGCTCCCAGCTTATATCTGTACCTGCCCTGTGCCTTATGCAGCACAAAACTCAAGTGTCCTCATATCTAACATATTCCTGAATAATAATCTCCACACCTTTTTTTGAGCCAGCTCAGTTTATCAATCCAGCAGACACCTTTTTTATGCCAGCTGTATTTCCTGCTGGATTAATGGATATAGCTGGCTCTTGGAGGATCTGCTGAGTGCCAGAGGAAGGTAGATGGGTGGTTGGAGGGGAGAAGAGGTGGGAAGGATTTCCCTCTTCTGGTAGGTGAAATCTTGCCAGAGCTGTTCCCCACAGGCCCATTCTCTGTCCTTGTGGCTCCAGCAATCATCAGTTTACAGCATGGGATGGAGAACAGCCTGTTGGTCTGAGTTTGTGTCCATGCTGAAAACTTGCTGGAGGAGGTTGAGAGAACTGAGAACCCTTTGTAATACATAATTTTTCTCTTTTCTGAGGTGCCACTGAAAGTTGCACCTGAGACTTATCACTGTTCCCAAAGCGAGGATTCCCCCAGATAAATGCATCCTGCTCCTGACTTGGATCCTGACACTTCCTACACGTGTGGCTCCCAAACTGGACATGGCACTCAGTGCCACATGGTGATCAGTCAAAGGTTGGACAGCCAGCCTTCAAAACAGCCTGGAATTTCTCTTTTTACAGATGTGTTCCTAAGGATGGTCACACAGTAGGATTTAAACACACAAACACAGGCTATAGCCATCATGCCACATTGTGTATTTTTTAAATCAGATGCTGTGTGTGGATGGGTTGTTACATGTCAGTTTACTTTAGTCATTCAGATTGCTGAATACTACCAAGGTCACTTTTGAAAATTAAATAAGATCTACTAAACTGAAAAAAACCCACACATAGGTACTAAAACGGAATGCACGAAAAACTTAAATAATTTACCATTTTTAGCATCAGTCACATATGTAAAAATAAACAGAAAATATTATTTTAAACTGTAGTGCCATGTGCTTTTCTAGCAGTCTGTACACTTATGCCTGAAACCCTTCAGGTAAACTTTTCCCTCCCAGAAGTCCCTGGAGCCACACTATAAAGAACAAATGGTAACAGAGATGCATTGGAGATGCCTGTGGAAGGGTTTATGCTGTGAACTGATTGTTCCTTACTTTGCAGGCTATCACTACATCTGCTTGAGGAATGAGAGGAACCAGCCTTTGACACTGCCAGCTCTCTTTGTGTACATAGAGGTCAAAGACTACGTACCTGACACTTATGCAGGTAACTCTGTAGCATGCAGGTAATTTTCCAACTGGGGAATATAAAGGTTAATTGAAACACAAAATGCATGGGGCGTGGATGACTTGTCAGGCTGGGATAACAGTCCTGGGAGCAAAGGTCTGCATCTGATGGATCACTCTGTCTCCTCACTCCTAGGAGATGGCCTGATTTACAGTGCCTGAGCCTTAGGATTAGGGCCAACTCTTATTTTCAGCAGATTCCAAAGGAAGAAATAACCCAGGCATTTGCCACTGGAACACAAATGAAACTTTGCAAGGAGGACACACGAGTATGTAATTGTTTCCTAGGCAAAATGCCATGCTCAAGGGAGAAAACTGTGTTTTGGCATTGCCTCTAAACGAGGATCAGTTTAAATGCCACGCAGTGAAAGTCCATCTTCAGTGAAAAACACTATTCTGCCTCTTTCTTAAAACCTGAGGGGTGTTGGGGCCATAACACCAGGCTTTGAAACTGAAGTATTTGCCTTGTTCCTAGATGTGATTGAGGCCTTATCCAATCCAATCAGATACGTAAACTTGATGGAGCAGAGAGCTAAGCAGCTGGCTGCACTGACTCTGGAAGATGAGGAAGAGGTCAAGAAAGAGGTAAGGGAGGTTTCTGAGTCTCTGGAAATCATGCTACAGTGTTTAAAAGTTTCTGAGTCTCTGGAAATCATGCTGCAGTGTTTAAAAGTTTCTGAGTCTCTGGAAATCATGCTGCAGTGTTTAAAAGCACCTGCTTTGCTTAGAAAGACAAATATTGAAAATCCCAGGGCGTTGTTGGTACCATGGATGGGAGTGGGGCACACGACACCCCCACAGCCTTGCACTGAGTGAGGTTTCACCTAAGGCACAGTGATGTGCACTGAGCAGGTTGTTGTTAAGGGTGAAAGAAGTGAAAAACTGTGTCATGTGTGTGCTGTGCAATGCTCTGCTGTGCTCTGCAGCAACTGAAATCTTTGTGAGTCAGTGCCTGTTGTTTTCCAGTGTGCTGCTGGTTCCCCTTGCAAAAAAAGACAGCTCTGTGTCAGGAGCTTTTCCTGAAAATATTACAAACTGTACAGAATTTCAGACTGTCTCTGGAGAGGTCATTCTGTTGAGAAACATTTGTGTATCTCAGGTTACCATGTCTCTATAGATGATCTGTGAGCAGACATGTCCTAAAGATACACAGGTAATCATGCAGTCACTTAGGTGGGAAGGGGCCTCAGGATTCAGCTGATCCAACCCTTGACAGATGTTAGAAAGAGCAATGAGGAGAGAGGAGACCATGGAGTAAATAAATGATCAGGCGGTTGTAGCTCAGCTGAAAGCTATTGGAGCTACAATTTTAGTTGTTAGGTATCTGGATTTATATGCTTACCCATGGATTAACCTGTGAACCCATTTTTCTGTATGACTGAAGGTGTTGTGCATCCAAATGCACAGATGTTCTGAGCATAACTGAGTTCAGCTGTGGCTTCTGATGGACTGTGCACAGTCAAACATTCAGTCTCTGTGTTCAGACTGTCACTGGACTGGGGCATTCTAGAGATATCAGCTTTGTCTGCCAGAGGTGGCTGTGCCAGGTGTTGTGCACACCAGGTGATCAAAAGACTCTTGGCACAGTCTCTAGCAAAGACAGAGAAATGCTTTTTAATCCTAAACTGCCCTCTGCTCTGCTGCCTGCCTTCTGCAATTCTCAGATGTGCAAAACCTCACTGAACTAGATTTTGTAACCAAGAATACATTCCCAAAGCAGACCAGATGAGTGAAAGTCATTACAATTCAATAGCCAACAATTTACTCTTTGTGCAGTGTCACAAGTTCTGCTGAATGAGGACACTGTGAAATGCTCAATAGTATCTTAGACATCTATCTAGGACACGCTACACATGAGATTCTATATTAATAGCAAAGCCTTTTTTTAACATAATCCTTTAAATACCTTAGAGGTCATTTTTACTTTTGAAAAACTACAGATTTTTCCGATATGTACAGGCTTATTTGTTAGTTAGAGAAATTGTTGTTGTAGAGTATCTTCTGCAGCAAATGGAAGAAGGAGAGATGACTGTGTCGGGGAGCGTGGAAACTCATAGGATAAAAGAGCTTGTTTTGGAGAAGCACAGAAATGTTTTGTAAAAGAAAACTGTAGTGATTTTGCTTAAAGTGTGTAATGGTTGAGTTAGCTGCAGCACTGAGGGACAAAGACAAAACTGCCACTGGACATGTCAGCCTGAATTCACCACTGTTACCTTCTATTTTAAAGGCACTTTTGGGGTACTCGGAAATCTTTAATTCCCTGACCATGTTTTGTGATGATAACATTTTCCTCATCTATCAGTATGTTTTCTTCACTTCTATTGGCCCACAACAATCGCACCAATTCATAATTGCAAGTACATTCACTGGCAACACAGCTGAACAAACCCAAGTGTGTTTGCCAGGAATGGACACCTAATTGCACCTGGATTCACATTTCCAATGCCCAATTTCAAGCTTAGGCTCTATAACTGATTGTGTGCTAAACTGTGCTGTCTCCCAGCACAGATTCCACTCCCCACACCTCTTTCCTTCCCCTCACACACATTTTTGATCTGAGCAGCTGTCAGAGGAAAACTGAGAGGTTTTTGCTTTGCTTTCCTTGCTGTAGAAGTTTCAACTCAGCCTCTGTAGGAAGTTCCCCAGGCTTCTTGCAGAGCAACAATGAAATAAGCCACCTAATAGTGGATTGTTTTGAACAAATAAACCAGCATTTCCTCAGGCTTCACATTACCTTGTCTGCTAATAGTCACTGTAATCACATAAATAAAGAATGCTGAAGGACTGACAGAAGTTGCAGCATCTTTTCTGGATTTATTTGCAAATTTCCTATCATAAATGTGACAGGAATTCCTACCTTTACCTTTCTGGTCAGTTCTTGCTTTCCAGCCTGGCCTGAGAAGAGCTGGTTTTGGGGAATGGAATGCCTGCAGTGTGGGTTTTGCACCTTTACATGGATTAATTGTAAGCCTTTAAGAGCATACAGGTAGTGAAGGTTGCCCTCTCTTCCCCTGCCAAGTGTCCCTTACAGACAGGAATAACAATCCAAGGAAACTTGCAGGGAGTTCCTTGGTAAGAGCTAATCCCAGCCTGAAGTAACTCCTTTTCTCTATAGAAATAAAAATAGACCAAATAGATTCCTCTATGGGTATGTATCTCTCTGCTTAGTAAATGTAAAGTATTGCAAAAGACATGGCAATGTGAACTAGAAACCAGTTTATGTGAATATTAAAAATGTAAATTGAAAAGCTGGGTTACATCATGTTTTAAAAACAGCCTAAAAGGAAAAATCCTTTTTTTTCCAAGGAAAAATCATGTTTATTTTAGAATTCTTTTAGCATAGTCTGATGAATTATGGGAAGAAAAAGTGCTTTTTAATGAGATTATATTCCTTGATGTAGTGAAAATTATTCCTCATTCACTTTGTGATTCTGCTTCAGCTTCTGAAAACAGATGTTTTGTGTCCCAGACTGACAGGTTATATTAATAATTCTGCAACAAGCTGTGATGCAGCATTTCACAGCACATACAAACCTGGTCTCAAAAGAAGGTAATACCCACTTCCCTTGCAATGGGGCACAGAGCTGCCAGAAGTTAGGAATTCTGGCTTTATTTGCTTAAATGTTGATGACCTGTGGAGCAAACATTGTTTTTATTAAACTAATGAACTGCAGCCTGTGGAGAACTGAGAGGATAACCACATCTGTGTGTGTCAAAGCTACAGCTTTTGCCTGTCACATTGTTCCTCTGTCAGAAATGTTGGCTAAATCAGGTTTTTCCGTATTTTATTGCAGCCATTCCTGCTTGGTAGAAATGAAGTTGTTGGCATTGGTTTTTGATTGCATCATGTTTCTGCCCACAGTATGTCCCTCCTGTAATTCTGGGAGGAACAGGCTGTTGAGACAGGAATTGTTTTGCAATATACAGTATAATGTCAGGGTCAAGCTGAAGGAGATCAGCAGCAGGAGCAGCACAAAACAGTTGGATCAAAATGCATTTTGCCTCTGTTGATGCAGCACAGGCTGATATTTTGCAAGTGTGGAGTAATCACGGGGCAAAAATAAACAACAACTGTGGTATCCTGCCTCTGCATGTAATGTGATTACCATCAAAGAGGGAGATGGAAGCAGCTGAAGGAACAAATCCAAAACTTCCCTGGGACGCCATGGCAACTGGCTCCTCGCAGGGACAGCAGGAAACAGGGCCTGACCATTTCAAAATAAAAATTGCTTTGAATGACCTTCTGTTTGCTGAGTGCCGGGTGCCTGCTTAGAACCTGATGCTCACAGGGGCAATTTCAGATGTTCAGTGTGTAGTACCATGCATGCTGCGAGCCTGAGCCTTGAGGAGACTGCAGAGAGGGAGAAGATTGTGGAAAATGCTTAAATATTTGGATACCACAGATGTGTTCATGCAGCAGGATGGAGGTACTGTTTACATATTACCCTTGGAGTGTAGTTACAAGAATGTGAGATCTTGGGAGGCAGAAGGATGTCTCTGTTCTGTGAGAATGGTAGGGCTGTGTGTATCTATGAAATTTAAAAGTGATTTTGTGTACACGTTTTGTTCACAGCAGGGATTTGAGGAGCATTCTTCTGCCAGCACCTACGTAATTTCTAGAAAGATTTGATGGCTCTTCACTAAAATACAGCCTTCACATCTGGTGCAGCTAATATATATGGTACTGAAAAATGTCCCTGATGAGTTATATCTGCTTAAAATACTTTTTCAGAATAATACATGCTCTATTTCTTCTTGAAATTTACCCTGCACTAATGAGCCACCTGGGTTACTCACGTCTCCTTTCACTGTTTTCTTTTAGAATGATTTTTAGATACAACATTTGCAGAATATTTCATTTAAAAAACAGACTAAACTGGACCTGCAAATAAATTAAGCCTGCTAGTTGGGAAGAATAATGTGAATTATGATGTGATTTCAGATTGACCACGGGGATGCACCGTCTGAAGCTAACAATGAACCCAGGCCAACACCAGCAGAAAATGGGGTAAATTTCACTGCCTCTCTCACACCAAAACCAGCAACTCAGGTTGTCCACAGCCAGCCAGCACCAGGTAAAAAAACCCAAACAACAAAACAAAGGAAAAGAGAAAAAAAAAGTCCCATCTTTTCAAAATAAGTCTGGATAATAACTTTTCAAGTGCTTTGTGTTTAAAGAACAAAGCTGGGAAGTTGTGTGTGTTTGTTTTGCCTGTCTAAAATAGGTAGAAACTTTCCCACCACTTTTCTCTGCTGTTGGGGCAAATCTTCAAATATACAAATACCTTCTCCTTAACAGTTGCTCTAGTGGTGGAACTGAAGTTCATTACAAGCAAGAAAATCTGCTGGTTTTTTTTGTTGTTGTTGCAAGTGCAGGAATCTCTTGGAATTGTTTTTACAATTATGCCTAATTTATGCATGCATTTATGCATATCTTACTCCACACACAAAATACAGGCTTAGGCACTTCTGTGTTTTATATTGACACATATGCTAAAGGAAATGCTTGTTAAACACAGAGTTTATAATCTTATGACTGCAGTCTCTGTAGGCATGGTTGGGCTGACTTCCAAGGAGCTGGATTGATGCTGTGTGCAGGAATTTTGCCCTGACATCAAAACATGTAATATAGTTGTACTCTCAGCCTAATGCCACTCAAATGGCTCTTGTGAGTGGCATCAGTGAGTTCAATCCTCCTGATCAGTAAAACAACACAGCTCAGGTGGGTTTTTGGAAGGTCACCTTTCTATGTTGGGTCAGAGGGTTGATGTTTCCTCTCCTGCTCAAAAGATGTATTTTCTCCAATAATTAATAACTGCCTGTGTCAAGGTGTGTTCTGTGTCACCTGCCATGTTTCACCCTCAGTGCAGCACACTCATGGCTGTTGTTTTAAAAGAATTGGAATTAAACATCTCTTTTACCTCTAGGTTCGGTGAAAGCACCTGCAAAGACAGAAGATCTTATCCAGAGTGTCCTCACAGGTAAAATACACAGGTTACAAGAATGATAGGTTTTTTGTCAAGAAAAAACATTTTTTTTATGAAATAGGCCACCTGGCTTAGGCATTTCTTCCAGTGACTGGGACTGCAGTAACTCCTAGAAAATGTATCTGCCAAGTGTTCTTCCTCAGGTTTGAAGTATTAAAGTGTTCAGGCACATTTCATGAGATTGGGGTGCCAACAGGGAATTTTTAAAGAAAATTATTGTAGTTTCACAAACAGCAAGTTACCATCTAACGCAGAAAAAAGCAGCATTATTGTGAGAACAGAAGCTAAATTTGTTCTGAATATAGTGAATAGTAGTGGAACCATTTTATCACAGTGCTTTCAATGCAGTTAGCTTATTTCAGGTAAAACTACTCAGTTAGTTTCTGCCATATTTCCTTTACCCACAGTTAACAAGCAGGCTTCCTTTCATTCCTGCTCGTGGCAATCCCTGGGTCCTCTGATTTAAATCCTACTCTGCTGGAAAAGCTTAAGTGGCTTTTACACTTTATTTAGTTATATTTATTTTCTATTTTTTTATTTATTCTACTTATTATCATTGCAGAGGTGGAAGCACAGACCATCGAGGAGCTAAAACAACAGAAATCCTTCGTGAAACTTCAAAAGAAGCACTACAAGGAAATGAAGGACCTGGTGAAGAGGCACCACAAGAAAACCACAGACCTTATCAAAGAGCACACAGCAAAGTACAACGAGATCCAGAACGACTACCTGCGGCGGAGGGCAGTGCTGGAGAAAACTGCAAAAAGGGACAGCAAGAAGAGGTGGGTGAAACACAACCTGCCTCATCAGTGTGCTGCTGGACATCCTTACTCAGGCCTTGTTTTACTGTAGAGGAGTTATATGGGGGGAACAGAGCACAGGAAAAACCAAAAGCAGCAGATCCCTGGTTAATAGGGGGTGAGAGTGTTGGCTCTGAGTTAGAGCCTTGGAAAAACTCAGGCTACAGCAGAAGGCATCAGATGTAGAAGAAGGGGACAGAAACACCTGCAGATTATAAACCTCTGTCTGCTATTTAAATCATGATTGATCCAGAACACTTGGGGATCTCTTAATGATGGCCTGGCTTTGCCTCTGCATGAACACCCTTTCTGTCCTTTCTCTTCCCAAGCCTTGCACCACTCTGTCTCTGTGCTGCTACCATTTTTATATTATTTATTTATTAATTATTTGTTATTATCAATTTAAAGGCAGAAACTGCAATGAATTCAAAATAACCTTTCCACAGTTATTGCCTTGTTATGGTAAGGAGCTGTTAATATGTTAATCTGTATGTTAATAAAGATCAATTCATAACTCTGGGCAAAGGATGTACACACATAGAACCTATCAGGGTCAGATACTCTTGCAACTGAACTTTTATTTTTGCCATTGGTGCACCCTTTTTGTCTTAACATCATTTATTTTTTAAAGTAACTAGATAAGCACAAAAGTAGTCTTAATTTTTGCATGAAATTGATGTGGCTGCAGTTCTTAAATAAGATGATATTGAATGAAATTAAAAAAAAAAATTACTTTTTGGTAGGAGATGATCAGAGAAAAAAGCTGCAAGCCTGCTCTGGCTGCCAACCTTGTTGATAGTACTTCTAAATGTAAGTGACTGGGACTCAGGCCATAACTTTGTCCCTGGGCAGGAGTTTATTCATTTATGCTTTCCTGATGACAGAATGTCATTGGCTTAATAAGAGCTTGACACTCACAATATATCTGTGTTCAGCAGGCCTAAACTGTTGCCAGTTTTCAGGCTTCCTCAGGTTCTGTACTTGAGTTTAAGAAACTCCCTTAATGACTGGCTGTCATCTGCAAGCACAAGGATATTTTATCTGCAGTGTTTTCCATCACCAAAGTGTGTGACAGACAGTGGCAGGCAAAACAACAGCACATTTCTGCCTTTTCTCCTTTTCACACTTAAGCAGAAAATCAAGCTGAATAAATAAAATGACTCATTTGTTTTGGAGCAAAAGAAGATTTGGGTTTTTTTTCTGTGCTGTGATCAGACTGCAAAGCATTGGTGATGTCAGGCAGTAAAACCCTGCAGTGTCTTACGTGGAGCTGCCACAGCAGTGTCAGAGACGAAGTTTTATGTGCACATGCAGACAAGTCTGGAGGTTAAATTTTTAAAAAGGCAGGAATATGTTTTCAGGGATTTCCAAACTTGCTAAGTACATATCATCTCAAGCAGCAGACTTCTAATAGAACACTGCATCCCAGGGAAAGAGGGGATTTTTATCATTTTAAATTATTGCTGATACTATTTACCTGTAACTGCAAAGTACAAATCACTACTTCAGAGGAGCCCCTGTATCAGATGGCCATAAAAATGTGTTGTCAGGAGCAGTCTCTGCTTTATGCCCTTGTTTTAAATTGAGCCAAGATTCAGTAAAGCCATTGTCTACAGGAAGTTTGAGCTATTTATTTATTTATACACATGCACAAGTGTTTTGTTGGTGTTGCTCTGAAGTTTCTTTCATGACTGTGTCCCATTAAAAGCAGTCATTATTTTAGCCAGTGTTTAGAAATAGGCCTGATTTCTTTTTTCCAGAAATACAGGAGAAATGTCAGCTTTAAAATATGTATTTTGTAATGGCATCATATGCTGACTGTAATATTCATTAATGCTGTCTTCTGGCTCTGTAATATTTAAGTTACCCTCACCCATCACCCTGACACCACTTAACCTCTTAGCAGAATATTCAAATACAATAAAAACACAAGAAATAAAAGGAGGCTACCTTGGGATTCGTGTCCTCGGATGGATGAAAGCAGGATCACATTATTTCGGGTGAAGTAACTCTAAGTGACAGCAGCTGCACACTTGAACCTGGGAGAGAGAAGAGAGGCAGAGCCAGTTCCCTGCATTGTAATCTCGGCACATTTCTGAGGAGCAAACTCATTTTTCTCCCTGTGTCAGCCCTCCCTGTTCAAGGTTTTGTTGTTTTGTCCATCTCCTGCGCTGTTCTGACGTTTCCCAGGCAACTGATTTAGCACCTGACCATGGCAGTAAACACAGCAGCAGAGCAGGGACGCAGCATAATCTCATTTTTTTAATGTATTTTCCTTGGGTTTGGTTTGGTGTTGGCCTGAGAGTGATACTGGGTTTGCTGCTTATTTTTCTCTTGGGCAGTTTAGTGTCATCCTATCTCCTTTCACAGTTACATCTATGCTTCCTTCTGTCTTAAGAAAGAATAAAATAGACCCAAACTGTTCCTTAGTGCTGCTTTTTAGCTTCCTTATTGAGTTTTTCCCTTGCTCCTGAGGGTTGCTTGTCTGAGGTTTGCTCCCTACTGGGGTGTGAACTTTCCTTCTGAAGTCAGCAGCCCACAGAGCACTTTACTGTGCGTGCTATGCATGGCATTTCCTGAAGGGGGGAGAAAACACCAAATAAAGGGATGTTCCTACCATGTGAAGCATTTTGTAAATGCAGATGTTAAGCTTTTAAATTTATTGCTGAGTGCGTGCAGGGATGGCTTGGTTTCCAAAATATTCAGCATTCACCCTTTCTGCTGAGGGCTCTGCAGCTTTGAAGTTTGAGTTACGTCTGGAAGTGGATAAACAAGTTCCATGAGCATCTGTTCATGGGAAATCTTGGCAGTTGCATTTATAGCTCACTTATTCTAAGTCTGGTTGACACCACCCTGGTAGGTCAGTGAAATGAGGTTCAAAAGCAGTAGCCATCCCATTTGTAAATTGTTAATAATTTTAAAAAAATTAAATGATTACACTTACTAGGGTTGAAATCACCTCTTCCTTGTTCTGTGAGTGGGGCTGAGGAACTTATTAATGGACTACTTATAAATATCTGACTTAAAAAGGCAAATTGAAATAAATAAAGGCAGGGTGCAGGTGCCTGGTGACTGAGACCCCTCGGGATGTGCTGTGTCCTTGCAGGTCTGAGACGAGCAGCCCTGACCACAGTTCTTCCACCATTGAGCAGGAATTGGCTGCACTCGACTCCGAGATGACCCAGAAGCTCGTGGAGCTGAAGGAGAAGCAGCAGCAGCAGCTGCTGAACCTCAGGCAGGAGCAGTATTACAGTGAGAAGTACCAGAAACGAGAGCACATCAAGCTGGTAGGTTTGTGGTGTGGAGCTCGGGGTGAGCACTGAGGGCACCAGGACAAATTCTCATTAAGTGTGGCTTCCTCCTACTTGGAGTCCCTTCCAGAGCTTCACTTCCCTGTGTTCTGCTGCAGCTCCAAGGGGCTGTTGTGTCACTTTGTCCCTCACACTTCCAACAGCTTGGAAAGCTTTGGGTGGAAGGCACAAAGGCAGCAGGATTATTGCTACCTTTGGTTACATAACTCTGGGTTTACTGCAGCTTTTGGATGATGTTCCTGTTTAGTTCTGCCACCTTTTCCAACCTGCAACACACAAGGAGACAGGATTAGCCAGAAAATAAATCGAAACACCATGGAAATAGATTCAAATATTCCCCAGGACAGAGGGTTGTGCCAAAGAGTGCTCCTGTGGCAGATGAACGCTTTAAGGGGATGCAGGACATACTCTGTACATGATGAAGAAATATTTTGCATTCATTAGTCCCAGTCAAGCTTTGTTTTTACAGCTGCAGTTTGGCTGACAGCTACAGCAGGATCATTGGCCCTCTGAGCTGAAATGGAGGCGCTTGGGCGGATGGAAGCTGATGCTAATGGATATTCTTGGGCAGAAATGAGCATTTTTAAAGGGCTTTGTGGGAGTGCAAACTGTTCCCCAACTGCAGACAACCTCCTCTTGCATACTTTTCTATTGCCTGACGTTTTACCTCACTCCTGTTGGGTGAAGTGATTTGTCTCCCCTGCCCTGCCACCCAAAAAGAGCAGGTGAGAGGAGTGATTTGTGTGTGGATATTGCTCAGCAAGGCCTCTGCACTGACTGATTTCCATGGATCACAGCACGGAGCTGTGGCTCCCAAGTGGTGCCATGTTTTTCCCCATCCCTGTGTGAGTCCCTGCTGCTCCAGGCTGGTGTAGGGACACAGTTACCTGCACCACGGGGGCATGGTCCCCATCCCAGTAACAGCTGGTGGCTGTGTCTCAGAGATTTGAATTTTTATAAAAAGGAACCATTTTAGACCCACATAGTCGTGTTTATCTCGTGAGGTAACTCATTTCTCATTCCAAAATGGGAAATGGCATTTCCCAAAGCAAAGTTACATTTCTGGAATTATCCAGTTAGGCTGCTCCAGGCTAAATTCATTTTAGCATAGAACTTTCAGGCAGTTTCATTTCAGGCAGTTTTCCCTCTGAGCTGTGCCTGAGTTAATATTCCAATTAAAATTTACCTTTCAGCTGATTCTTTCTGATGGCTTTCTTTTAGAGGGGAGCCTATTGTTGGTACCTCTCTGCTTTTACTGAAGCAATGAAAAGTTGGATCAGACCAGCTATGCCTTGTTATACATTGCTGGTTCATCACCCTGAGAGGGTGATTTTACAAAATCACACTTAAACTAGAGGGGTGATCAAACCAAACAGGTCCCATTTCCCACATTATTCACTGCTCATTGAACTGGCACAGGAGCCCTGCCCATGACTCCTCTCCTGTCAGCATCCCCACCACAGGCGTGGCTTTTGTTACTGGTTTGGGCACAAAGGAGATGGACCCACAGCAGATTTCAAACCAATGACTCAGATCTTTTTCATTCTGTGATCAAATGTAGGTTATGCTTCTCCATGCTTGGCTTTCATAGCTGTCATGCCTGAATTTTCAACGTCCCCCTGACCACCCTGAGATCCAAACCATTCCTTCTAATAATCCTCATTACAAGAGGAATGTTTTCAGCCCTTACAGAAAGCCTTGAATATTCAGTGATACAGGAATTCAGTTTGCAATTAGCATTTTGTAAATTCAATATGTGACCCCTCATGATTTATCGCAGGCATTTTCATTCCTAGCAAAGGTAAAATATTTGAAATCTATTTCGGTTTTACATTTAATATTGTGAAAATGTATCACCTTGATGTACAGAGAGGTAGCAATTTTTGTGTGAGTTGGATATGCACCAGTCTGACTGAACTCCACAAGTTAATAATGTGTTTACACTGATAATAATGTTTACTGGAGTTTGATCATCAGTAATTAATCTGGGAATGGCGTAACACTTTCATGTCTGCTGCAGACTTTTGAGGAAATTTAGCTGCCTCTATGATGTTTAGCTGAAAATGTATTTTTATTTCTTGGGTTTGGTTTTTTTTAGCTGATTCAGAAGCTGACAGATGTAGCAGAGGAGTGTCAGAACAACCAGCTAAAGAAACTGAAAGAAACGTGTGAAAAGTAAGTGGTGTTCCCTTTATCATTGATTGCTGCTCCTCGTGGGATTTGTTTAGATACTTTTTGAACTTCTCTTTATATTTTATACTTAAGAGAAAAGAAAGAACTGAAGAAAAAAATGGACAAGAAGAGGCAGGAGAAGATCACAGAAGCAAAGTCCAAGGATAAAAATCAAATGGAAGAGTAAGTCCATCCCTACATCCATATCCTTATACAAGATTTTTCACAGCTGGTAAATCAAATGAAGGTCTTGACCCTAAATACAAGGCAGCCTTTAGTCAGACCTCACCAGAATCCTTTCTCTGATAATAATTTCATTTCCTGGGGCTAATCCAATCTTCTGTTCCGTGAGCAGGGAGAGCCTGGGGCAGCAGCAGGGGATGTTCCTGGGAGCACCTGATGGAGCAGTTCCCCAAAATGCTGTTGATCCAGGCACTGTTCCTCTGAGCACAAGTAGCCTTAGTGCTCAAGTTCCTGCAGGGTTTGATTTTATTTTAACTTAGGTTTCTATTTGTGAGTTGTCTTTTTTTCTTAGCTCCATGAAAGCTGCTCTCCAGAAGAAATGGCCACAGCACACTGTGAGGTTTACTCTGCTTTTGGGATAAACTCCCCTCAGATGCTGGTAATGATCCAGTGACACTCTGGGGGGGAGGCAGGGGAAAGCTGAGCTCTGAGAGTGCAGTGTCCCTGTGCAGGCACAGCAATGCTAATTCCATTTATGCACCACCAGACAATACAAGCTATAGTTGTGCAAGTTGATTATGTTCTTCCCAAGGGCACAGGATCTAGGTTTGTTTGTCCTCCTTCATTTGTTTTGGCGAGCAGCTCAAAAAGAAAATGGAGCATTTTAATTTTGCACTGCTATTCTTGTTACCAGTCTTTACTTTAGAGCAGTTAAAAATACAAGAGGAACAAACAAAACAAAACAAGAAACCCTCTAATGTTTGAGTTTTACCATGTAACAAAGGCACAACTGTGTTTGCTTTTCTGCAGGTGAAAGGGTTTACACAGGTTTTGGAGCCTCTCAAGAGAGAATCTGTGTATTTGGTAACACTTGTGATTGTGATTGAAAGGAAATCACACATAGTGAAGTGTTTTAGGTAGTTTAAGAATCAACACATTAAAAATTCCAATAAACATCCTAAAAAAAGAATAACAAGATGAGAATAATTTATTATGAACAACAGGGAGAAATACTTAATATGGTTAGAGGTGGTCAGAGGGCATGGAATTCATATTAGAAAAAAAGCAGTTGGCCATTATGGAAATGCTGCAGCAGTAAAAATCAATTGCAGTAGGAAATGATTTGCTGAGAGGTAAATGAGGCACTAGTGAGAAAGGCTCAGGGACAGACAAGTAGCATTTCTTTTCCCTTTTCCTTTTATTTTTTTCTCATTTTTCCCAAGGACTTTCCTCAGTCAGGCTTTTCAAAGAGCCCTTGAGAGAGGTGAGATGGGCATTCCCTGGGGAAGTCAGCTTTCCCCTGTCTGTGACACAGCTTGTCCTCACTCTGGGAGTAGGGCAGAGAGGAGTGAGACCTTCTGGTGAATCCCTTTTGAATCATTCTGGCCACAGTGTTGTTCATCTAAAGCTTTTACACAAGTTTGGGAACGAATATTACACAGAGATTATAATCCATTGTTTTAATTGTTCTTACTTAATGTTTTTACACCTACCCAGGGCTTGCCTAAACCCACCTGATTTTAGAGCCACCTCAGCAACAGTTCACTGATCTTGGCTGAGGCAGTCAGGATTTGGAGTAACAGTCCTGAAACTGGTCAGCTGAAGTAGCCAAAAATTGTTATTTCCTGTGCCTTTACCACTTTGGGGGCCTTGTGTTCAGCCTCTGACCGATGGTTAGCAAATAACAGTCTCAGAGAGACATGAAGTTCAGTTTCCCTGAGCTCAGCTCTGCGTGGGGGCTGAGCTGTGCCTGCCCTGCTGCTGGGGGAGCTTTGTCCCCACGTGTCAGCAGCAGAGGCTGCTCCTCTGCCACACCGTGGCACTGTGTCTCTGCTCACGGCTCTGCAGCTCCCACGCTGACACTGGGACTTGGGGAACACCGCCAGCACTTGGAAAATGTTGCATTATCCTGTGGGAAGAGCCTGGCTCTTCCTGGGGAAGAGCAGGGAGATGTTATGGAGGTCGTGGGGAAGTCTGAGCCCTTCGTGCAATAAAGGTGCAGCATGGTACAAGGACATGTTCAGGGAATGCAGAAAAGTTAATTAGGGAGATCCTTAAACGTGGCCTTGATTAGGCAAAGAGTTGCAGGGGGTTAAAATAGATTGGTGTGATGTTACTGATTCAATAACTCGTGGAATGCTTCCCCCAGGGAGAAGACGGAAATGATCCGGTCCTACATCCAGGAGGTGGTGCAGTACATAAAGAGGGTATGTCAGGCCAGGGGTTTATTCTGCACCTGGGGGGATAAAATGTTACCTTTCATCTTTTAGATTATATTCAACTGCAGCTTCTAAGCTTCAGCACAAAGGTTCCACACCTGCTGACTTTTAGCAGATGCAGGGTAGACTTTGCTTCACATTCCAGTTAAAGGAAAACCAGGATTTCAGACAGCTCTTCATTGATTGTGAGTCAGCATTTGGGGGATGGTGCCGAGCAGGGCAGATTTTAATACAATTTCATCTCTGAATATCCTGTGTGTATTCATGGAAAATGCACCCATTTTCTTAATGGGCTTGCTGTCTCATGAATGCAAAGATTGCATAAGGAAAGTCAATGAACATTTAATTGCAGAGTATATTTTAACTTTAATTGCCTTTGTACAGTTACTGAAATGTAAAAAGCATTCTGTGAGTTCTGTAAATACAAATCAAAGAATTCCATTACAGTTGTTAGCTTTTCTGCAGCTTTTTTCAGGTGGCTCACACCAGGCTGAAAGTGTGCACTGCAGTGCTTTGGGAGGTGAAATCACTATGGAATGTATGCAGCCATTGAATTCTTCTCTTAATTTCAATGCAAAGATAGTCACAGTCAAAAGTTGGCTCATTTTTGCATAGAAAAGCCTTGATTTAGGAAGCAACCTAAAGAATTAGCAAATTAAGTGGGTTTTACATCCAAGTGCGTTATTAAGTGAAGGCCAAAATTTATAATTTAATAACATTAGAAGTCTGCAGTAAGTCCTTTAGACATTTCTGATCCTGAACCTCAAGTGTGAAATCTGAGGTTTCATGTCCACCTCCAACTGTTGAACAGTTGTGCTCAGGGATGCTTGTGGCAGTGGTGTGTGACTTTTGATTGGAATTGTTCATAGTTTTGGTAGTAATCTTTTAATTTTGATGGGTGGAATGTTTGTTGGGGAGGAGGTGGGAGAGTGAGGATATGCAAGCTCTGAAAAAAGATTCTCTACTCTTTTCTGACAGCTAGAAGATGCTCAGAGTAAAAGGCAGGAGAAACTTGTAGAAAAACACAAGGAGATTCGTCAGCAAATACTGGATGAAAAGCCTAAGGTAAAGAGTTTTTGAACATATGTTACACTGCTAAAATTGTCCTTCAGGAGAGAAAGAGCTCTTGCAGCAGGTAGGCTGATGTTTAAACATGAGAGAATCCACTGACAGCATCAGAGCCACCCTCAGTGGCACTCAGGGTGAGAGAAGTCGAGCAGCAGCCTGGTGTGGGCACCACCTCAGGTCTGGATGTGGGATGAGGGTTATTTTCCAGTTGTTCCAAAGCTGTCAGTGTAAAAGGTGCTGTGGCCAGCAGAGTGTGCCCTTCCCTCCCCTGTGCCTGAGCTGCACACAAGCAAAACACAGTTCCCATTGAAAGGAAAAAGAGATATCTCCTTAGCATGCTGCCCCCAGGCCCTGGGGACCATCCAGCAGGATGGGTTTCTGTGGGAAACACGAGCTTTTTTACAATAATAATAGTGCTTTATATTCTTCATTGCTTGGTGGGTTTCCTCTATTTGATTTTATGCACTGCATCTACATGTAACATTCTGAAATGCATGTTTTGACCCTAAAGCCTGGGGGCTCACTCTTGCTTCAAGTGGAGCTGGTGGCAGTTTTGTCACCTGCTCCAGTGGAGAAGGTTCTGAGTCCTGCACTTGTACCTGATTTTCCTGTAGGAGAACCTAGGTATAATCAGACTTCCACATGGAGGGAGACTTGTGTTCAGCAGGGTTCATATCTGAATGTAATTCTTCACAGCCCACTGTGGCATGTCTGCTTTCATTTTTTCTGCTCTTGCTCAAATGTGTGTCCTTGGCTTCAGTTCTCATTCCTTGTCTGTGTCCACAGTCCTGATGTCTCTGTGCCTGTGTTGCAGCTTGAATCCTAGCACTGGCTGTGAGTCAATCAGTGTTGTCATGTCATCTCTGTGAAGTAGCCAGAGAATAAATTAGGCTAAGGGCTGAATAGCCAGAAGTTTACAATAGTTCGGGAAAATAAAAATGTTTGCACTTCCAATTTTCTACTCATCTTTTTAAAATTGTGTTTATAAATAAGCTGGAACTTTTTGATTTTGTGGGTATCTGGGTGTAAAGACTATACATAATATTATGTTTTATGTTTGATGCTGTAGGATCATGAGTTTATCAGGCTTCTGAACTGGAAGTTAAACACTGGAATTTAAAATGCCAAAGAATAATCAGTTAGTGCTTCTAACACTGGCTTGTCTGGGATCCTTGGGCACTTGATTACTTCTCTTTGGCTGTGTCCTTTCTTCTTTTTTTCTTGATTGTTTATTTTTAATTTATTGATGTACCGAGGAGTAGCATAAAGCATTGGAAATTTGTCACTGAGGACTTGAGCTGAATTTCAGAAGGTTGTGCTGGGCCAGCCACGTTTGACTCCTCCATCAGTTCTCTCTGCCCAGTCTTAGGCTGTGGCACGGAGCAGCTCCAGATCCCTGTCCCCCCCTGCCTCTGGCCACAGTGCCAGCTCCTCACCCTGCCCTCTCCATGCCTCCTGAGACAGCCTCTGCAGCCATGTGCTCACAGGGCCTGGCTCCAGGGCTTTTTCCCTTTCCCACACGCTGAAACGGGCACTGGGCTGAATTTATGATGGTATGTGCCTCCTGCTTGCATGAGAGGGTTTAGGGAAAACATAATTACTCATTTTATTAAGTCTCTTTTTATGTTTTGCTCCATGTCCATATTTCATACCCATATTTGCCTCCTCAGTGACGGGGTGGATGGTATAAAATAGATCAAATGATTTCCCAGCTGAGCAGTGCTGATGTGTTTTCTGCAGGCAGCAGCCTTTCTGGGGGCTGCTTTTTCAACAACCCAGGCTCTCCTGCTTCAAACACCCAGTGAAATTTATGCTGGCTGTGTTAAAAGGCTTTTCTGGCAGCATCAACTCAGCCCCAAACAAAGAGTTTAATATAATAAGAGGGAAAGAATTTTCAGTATTCTCCCCAATAATTCCACTGGAGACAGATCTGCTGTCATCCATCACTGCTGTTTGGTTATTTATTCCTGCCTCACAGTTTGTTGTGTTCTGACTCTGTGCACAGAGCTCTTTCCCAGCCAGGAGGATATCGTGTCACTGAGTGTTGCCAACACACTGCCACAACCTCTCACAGTTTGCTGGCTTTTCTCAAAGTATGAGTTTCTCAAAGTTTGAGTTCCTCTCTTGGGTTGTGTGTAGGGCACCAGGAGAAAATCTGCCTTGGAGTGCTGTCATTTTAGACAACTGGTTTTAGAAACTGGATGCAAAGTACCTGTCCTGAAGGCTTTTTTGTTTTGTTTTGTTTAAAATACCACATGTTTAGCTGAAAGTGCCAAACTCGGGACTGATTTACACCCTTAAGCTCTGCCTCTCTTTCATATATATAATTTCTTTCTGGTGTTTGGATGTTGGGCTGTTCTGCAGCTTTCTTTTGAGGGCTGTTGTATAAGAAAAACCTTTTTTGCTCCGATGAGAGTTGGAGACTTCCTGAACTGGTACTTTTAGGCAAAAGGTTGGAAACAGCTTCTCATGGTCGTGCTGGAGTCAGGGCAAGCATTGGCTTTAGTGGTTTCAAAAGGTTGGAAACAGCTTCTCATGGTCGTGCTGGAGTCAGGGCAAGCATTGGCTTTAGTGGTTTCAAAAGGTGGTTCTGTGTGTGGGGGGGTGATGGCAATACCTTTGTGGCAAACTGATGTGTGACGCTGCAGAAACTGAGTGTTACAGTCAGGCCTGTGTGTGTATGGAACCAGGCCAGCCCTTCCCACAAACATGCTTGCAAAAGGAGACTCTCACCTGTTAAGAAGTCAAATGCTGACTTGACTCTGGGTAAAAACTCCCCAACTTGCCATTATAGTGAAATCATATGGGAAACAAAGTTGATTCTGTCCTGCTGCTTTTTCCTAACAGCATCCTTGCCAAGCTAGGCCATACTGTATTTTCTTTTCTCTCACTCCTTGTTTTTTCTTGCATTATCTACTGGCAGCTCTATTATCAGCAACAACTTGTATTTTCTTTCTCTCCCATTCTACTGCTTTGTCTCCTCCTTTTAGTCACTGATACACATTAAGCTTGTCCTGTCCTTATCTTCTTCCCCTTGGGCATCTCTCCTGCCTGCTGTGGAGGCTGCTGCAGACAGCAGCTCTGTGCACTGCATTATGTCAGAGCAGGGTGTGATTTTGGTACCTGTGCTCCAGCACGTCTGGCACACAACATCTGAGCACAGGGAGCACCCAGGATGGGCATGGCCACTGCGTCTCAATTGCTTTGTCCTTGACAGCTTGTGCATCAAATTAAACACAAATCAAGTGCATTTCCTTCCCCCTGCGCCCTCGCCTCCAATTCCATTGTAATTACAAAAATCAATACACGTGAGACATGACAAGGAATTAATTATTTTTCTGCGAATCGACTCAGTTACAGTAAATAGATCCAAGCCTCCTCTAACTGGAACCAATGAGACTTCTGTTATCCATGCTCATGGGTCAGAGCTACACCTAAATCTCAGTGTAAAACTGAGGCTCCTGTGCTCTTGCACTCAGCTCCTGCTCTCAGCTGAGTTGTCTGGATTCTTTTAGCTCCCCTGGACCATGTTCTTCCAGCCCCAGCTGTCAAGGAAGGGGTAGCTCCTGTGGTTCCTCAGTTTGCAGCCCGTGTTTCTGCTCACAGCTGCTTCACAACCCCAGCACAGCCAAGGCCTGCTCCTGGAGACACTCCAAGGTCTGGGCTCCTGGAGGGATGTGGGAAATGGCACAGTTCAGGGTGGGGCTTTATGGGAAAAGGTCCTTCAGATCTACAGAGGCACCAGGAGCTGGGCAAACTTAGAACAAAGTGTTGCATCTCTCTGGTCTTTCAAGGGAATGAAGAGAATATACAGTCTTAAGGCATGAAATTCCTTTTTCTCCTCAAAAAGGTATAATGAAAACTAATTTTAAAATTATAAATCACTTCTTGTTAATGGAAAATACAGGCAGCTGGTGCATACTAACTTTCATACATTTAATACCTCCCAATTTGGCATGTGTTATTAATTGCACCCCATGGGACTTGACACTTCGACATCCAATCAAAAATTAATATTAACAGTGTACCTGAAAAATTCATAGAGGCACAGAATGGGACATGGCCACGTTGCAGAGCAATTGAAGCAGGTGCTGATCTTTCACAGCCACAGAGCCTCTGGGAACTCCAGGGCTGCACCTCCAGTGCTTTGGGTGACACTCCATGCTCACCTCGTGCAGGTGATGCTGCTGAGTTAAATGGAGCTGTTCCTGCAGCAGGGTCAAACAGCAACTGTGTCCTGCAGCACCTCTAGAAGGTATTTCAGCTGCCCTCAGAGCCACTCTGCTCCTCTGGAAGGGAGCAGCCCTTAGGAACTTTGATGAGTATTCCAGTGTCGCTTCAGCTCCCTGTTAACTCACAACAACAATGCTCTCTCCACCACAATCCCCTTTTTATCCTTTACACCTCTGCAGGAAGCCAAGCTGTCTTTTGGGCAAGCTGCTCTTAATTCAAACGCTTCCAGATGCATTCCAGTTCAACCACAGGCAACTCTTCAAAAATTTTGGGGAAGGAGTTTGGAGGAAAAGGTTATTTCAGTTTACTGGGTTTCATGGGACTTTGCATTGCCTGGATTTGGACTGGACAGGGAAAAGTTTTCCTCCCAAAAAATTAGTATTCAGATTCATTGCAAAAAAAACCCAATAAAAATGATTTGATAGCCAGTGTAATATTTGAGAAGTTCTTATTTTGTTTTTTCCCTGTTTAGGTAAAAATCTCTTTTGTAAGTTCGTTCAATTTTAACATTTCCAAAGTTTAAAAAGAAATCTGTCTTCAATCTGTGGCTATTAAGCTAAAATGACTTATGGCATTATCTGCCAAAAAAGTAGAGAATTAAGAGGATTGAAATAATTTACTGTCTGTTTCACTGTTCAGCTTTGGGTTTTGTTGCTTGTGTATTCATCAGAGAGGATAATAAAATACTTCTTTACCTCATTAAGTGGGCAACAGCATGGAGAAATGAATGGAATTTTCATAGCCTCAGTGACCAAGAAATATTTAAAAAGGATATTTAAAAGAAAAAAATATATATATACAGAGTGAGACTTACAAATCTTCCTGTGACTTGATGTGGCATCTTCCCACTTCTGGATGAGAGCTTGTGTTTAAATGTTGGGGTGCTGTATTCATGGCCCATTCCCTGCAGGATGGTGGCACTTTGCTCAGCACCTCTCAGCACCCAGCCCTAAGGGACAGTGAGCCCAAACTTGGAACAGCCAAAGCCATGATGGGTTTGTAAATGTTGTATTGGTGCAGTTGCTAAGCAGTCTCCAACTGCAGAGTATTATTTTGGGGAAGTTAGGGTGGTCCCTTTTTTTCTTTTTCTCCCAATGGGATAAATACTGCAGAATGCACTTTCAGCCTGTAAACTGAGTAGTAAATAATCTCACTTCACTTGTTAAAAATAAGTAGGCTGACCTTTATCCTATGCCAGTTTTATAGCAATAAAACTTCCTTAAGTTCTCCGAAGTGACTGATACGTCACAGGCTTGAGATCAAAAGAGTTCAGTCCCATAACAGGATGCTCAAAGGATTATTTTCTATTTAGGCCTTGCTTGTTTACCTTTTTCTTCACAAATCCACATTTTAAATGGTTGTTTATTTTTTCCAGCAGAATAAATCTTGCAGTCTGAGAAATGGGTATCAGGTCACAAAAGATTCATCTAAAAATTGGAGGTGATATTTATTGTGTTAATTGAACATCTTCAGTGTTACTCTTACATGTAGATGTTCTTGGAAACATTAACTTTTAAATCAACACCATCACTTTCCAGTGTGAATATGCAAAATGCTTTAAATTTTTTTTATTGAATTGTGATAGCACTTTCTTTCAAATAAAAATGTCACAAGCTCTTTGTAGGAAGAATGTAAATGTAAAGAAATACTTTGATGAATGGGACACATGGAAAAATATGATAAATTGAAATTGGATTTTACTGGTAGAGGGAGATATTTTTCACACATGGGTCATGGAAACTGGAAGCCAGAGAAAATCCTGGGTTTGCTCTGGAGCTGCAATAAAAGGGGAAATAAATGACTTAAAGGGCAAACTTTTTTCAGTTTTGCAGTAGTGTAAATCAGAAGGAACATTACCAAGTTACCAGCACTGCTGGTGATTTAAAGATATTTGTGAAGGCAAGCATGTGGTCCATAATGGAGGGCATGTGGCAGCCAGACCTGATTTGTGAAGGTTACTGAGATGTTCCTGGATAACATGCTCATAAATTAGAACTGTGAGGGTGGTGGTGGTTTGGATTTTTTTTTAAGAAAAGTGATTTTAGAATCCAGCTATTCTCTGTGGACAAAAACAAAAATTACTTTATTAAAAAGGCAAAAAGGTGAGAATTCTTCCTGCAAAAAAAGAAACTTCACGGATTTGGGGTTTTTTTCTAATTTGCAGAAGTGAGTCTGTATTCTGTATCTCAGATAAACACATTTCTCGTGTCCCAGACCACTGTGGTTAGTTGGTTAATTGGCATTCCTGATACAAAAAGATGAAATCCGAAGCGAAGCTGAGACTCTCCTGCATTCCCAGCTGTTCCCCAGGGTGTCCAGCTCTCTGTGACAGCACTGAGAGAGGTCCCTGCTGCTCAGGAGCTCCCCTGGCTGGAGGCAAAGCAGAGGGAACTGCTGTTCCCAGAGCCAGAGGCAGCAGCCCTGGGTTCCCTCCCCCTGAGCAGAAGGTGCAGCTGCGCCCAGGACAGCTCTGCCTTGGTACAGTGCAGGGGTGAGAGGCAGGGAATGGGTTGGGTTGGAAGGGACCTTAAACCACCTCCCTGCCGTGGGCAGGGACACCTCCCTCCGGGCCAGGTTGCTGGAATCCAGCCTGGAATGCAGCTTTGCATCCAATGCCAGCCGTGGCAGCACAAGGAGCATATCCACCCTGCTCCTCAGCACCCCTGGTGGCTTCTGCACAGTCCTGGAGGTGCTGGATTGGCAGCACAGGTGAGCCCAACTCTAATGAGCAATAAAGGGTCCTTATTTA
Source organism: Vireo altiloquus (assembly GCA_013396875.1). Lineage (NCBI taxonomy): Eukaryota > Metazoa > Chordata > Aves > Passeriformes > Vireonidae > Vireo > Vireo altiloquus. The sequence goes on along the minus strand of VZRF01012008.1, from coordinate 711,189 downwards.
CCATTATACAGATCAAAAAAGTGTGTTCCCAGCTCATGAGGGCTCAGAGCCATGAGGATCCATTAAACTGAGGGAACAGATCCTGTTCCCTTGGAGCTGGGTTGTTGTTCCAGAACATGCAAACAGACTCACTTGTCAAAAGCAAGGGAATTGCTTCATTTGTTGGGTAGCAGGTTTTACAATACTGCACTGCTCCTCTGATTCTTAATTTGAGTCAGAAAGCAGATCAGTTAAAGGGAGAAAAGGAAAGTCATGAATTGCCATTAAAATGATCAGCTGTGGAGTAAACACCAAAAAGTAAGAACTACCTTTTCTCCCTTTGTAACAGAGTCACGGAATGGTTTGTGTTGAAAGGTTCCTTAAAGACCACCCAGTTCCAACCCCCTAGGGGACACTTTCCCCTAGGCCAGGTTGCTCCATCCAGTCCAGCCTTGGACACTTCCAGGGATGGGGCAGCCACAGCTTCTCTGAGCAGCATCCACAACTTCTCTGGACAAATATGATTTCCATAAGCAGACCTACCTTCTAATTTTAACATCTGTGAATAGCTGATCCATCTCAAAACAAGTGAGCTTCCTCTGCAGGGAAGAGTGCAGTGTCTTTCTCCATGGACTGAAGATAAAACTGGGGAAAGGGTGTGAAAAATTAATATATAGCTTCTTTCTGCAAAGTCAAGTTCAGGATGAAAACATTCTTGGGAGAGCACATTTTCTGTGCAGAAGATGCTGCTCTAGGCACTGTACGTGGTTAAGGATGACAAGAAAGTGCCACCCTGGAGTGAAGAATGCAACACTTAAAGGCCCCTTACCTGTCCTCTGTGGTCTCTCAAATGCTTCCACCTGCACTGTCCCATTCCCTGCCCAGCCACAGAGCTCCTGTGTTGGGGTTAGGGCCGAATGCCAGCTCTCACTCAGTCCCTGCACCCCTGTGACCCCCTCCTGCACTCTGTGTGCTTCCAAATCGATTGCTTTCCACAGCAAAAACTCCCAGAGTTGCCAGGTGGGCAGCCAGGTAGAACTGCCCGTGAGAGGAAAGAGTGCAGAACTAACTGGTGTGGTAACATTGTGGTCTCTGAGGAGAAAACAACCAAAAGCCATGCTAAAAAATTTAAAAAGCCAGAGACTGCAAACGTTTTGTGTCAGGGTGTTTAGCTTAGACCGTGCAATATTTAAACCTGCCCAGAGAGGGCTGTGCTGTAGAAATACTTGTGATTCTGCAAAGGCAAGTGCTTTGCATGCTAAATGTCAGGGAGCACCAGGGCACTACAAGCTGTTGACTCCCCTTCCCCTCTTCCTGAGCTAGGCTGGCACTCCAGGAAAATCCATGATAAAACAGAGGCTGAATTATGCATGGAGTGTGCACAGATAGTGTTTGGAATGCGTGGCAGCACTCAGAGGCACTTCACAGTGCACACACAGCACCGTGGGCACGCTCATCGCTCTCAGACTGAGCCAGAAACGCCACAGAGGCACAACCAAATACTCTATACAACTGTGCTCATCACTGCAGCAACAGCAGCAACATATTTCTTAATTATCAGACCTTCAGAGCAACATGACAAATGACACGAGATTCAGTTTGACACAGCTAATGGAAAAGTGTTGAAAGAAATATTAATGCTTAGTGTGTGAACTCATTAGAGAGATGTTTTAAAATGCATGAAATGAGGGAAAAAATGTGTTCTTTAATGAGCAGAGAAATAAAATCAGTGGTCCTGCAAAGCTTGTAGTGTACGAACAGCTTTGTGTACGCAAGTCATTTGTCAGGAGAGTGACAATGTTTTTGTGCAGAATCACCCTGCAAAGCACAGGCACTGATGGGAATAATACTGGGTGTCTGCACAGCAGGGAGTCCTGCAAGTTGCTTTAACTGTACAGCCGTGACAAGGTGGCTGACGGGTTCATCTTACACCGAGACCCTTTAGGATGATAAATGTACTGTTAGAAAGGGTAACAGAAATAAAAAAACCCCTAGTGATACAGTTTCCAAAGAATACCTGGATTAAAGAGTGTATTAAAAATCATATTTAGCCTATTTCAGGGAAAGATTTTTCTTTTTAGAAACAACAAAAATAACAAGAAAATTACATTGTTTGGAGATGCAGCCTCTTTCCCATGAGGTATTGAGCTTGGTAGGGGAAGCAAGCCCTGCACATCCAGAGGGGAGAGAAAGTGGCAGGGAAACATTTCAGCTCCATTTCCACATTGTTTCTCGTGCTGCGTGGGTGAGCTTTCAAGGGTCGGGTGGCCCTCCGGAGTCAGCAGCAGCATAGCTGGGAAAGATGTTCCCTGGAAAGATTACTTTTCATTAAATTTCTCCTGTGACTCACTTGCAACAAATCAGCATTTTCTAACAGAGGAGTTCCACGGGGTTGCTGCAGTTGCATAACCCAGGAGCTGTGGGTGATGATAGTCCATAGGTTGGACTGGAGTGACTCAGTAAATTCCCATTATTCAGCCCCTGTTTGGAAGGAGGTGTTGCCAAGAGAATGTGGAGTATGACTAAGCACCTAAACTGCAGCTCTGTACCTGAAAATGATCTCTTTTCTGGAGTCCCACAGATTTGTAAGCTTTGTGTGGAATAAATGGATGTGCCTGGGAAGGGGAGGCCTAATCCAGATGTGGTTTGATCAGGAGCCCTGACTCCAGGAGGGCCAAGGCAAAATTTAAACTTTTTAACATTGTCTTTTAACATTGTAACCAAGTATTGTAACATTTAGTCTGGCAAGTCATGAGGGTGGTGAAAATTCACGATTTTTGTTCTTTTTACCTTACTCTCTAAAAGAAATGAAAAAGAAGATTTGATGTTTATGTGATAGAAAAATTCTTCTTTTTAAACCTACTGAGTATGGGCCAGGAAATCTCATCAGCCTTGGTTCCTTCAATCAGCTTTGTAGCTCTCTAGATTGGCTCCTGCTTTATAGAAATGAAGTCATTCACTAAAGAGAGTTATCAGGCGAAATATTACCCTGCTGATAATGAGAGGAGGTTTCTCAGCCTTTTTTTTCCTCCTTTTTTTCTATATCCCCACTCTCCCCCACTTTACCTGTTCTCCTACTTGTCCTCCACCTTGCATCAAGCTTCTTTTCACAGTATGTAATTTCTTTCTCCTACTCGTTTTATAGACTTCATTTACTTACACTTCTTATACCCTTTCCTCCCTCTTCCTCTTTGCCATCACTTGCTGTTATTAAATTTCAAGGAGTATCTCCAAGTACCTCTGGGAATGGTGTCTCTTTCAGATTAAAAAGCACATTTAAGGAGCAGCCTGAAGGGGAGAGGTGTTAAAGAGCTGCCATGACGTGGTCTGCATATTTGTGAGCTTGACTGGGAATGTGGAACCTTCCATCAGATAAAAGAGATGATGCACAGGTTACAAAGATGTGTGGAAAATATTGCAGGTGTAGAACGGCTCCAGTTGCAGAGACAGGGAGCTGCCCAATCCAGACCAGCCCATTTCAGAGCTGCTGGGCCACTTTCCCACTGCTCAGGGGGCCACTGAGTCTCCTTAGGCAGAGCCCATGCTGAGTATCTTGGGCACAAAGGCATTGGGAAAAGCTCCCCAAACACTCACAAGGAGTGTTTAGAGAGTAAAGACTGAATTTCATCGAATGCAAAACTTTTTAGGTTATATTTTCAGCATGCCTAAATCTAAACGTCTTTAGATCAAAATGCTTCACTGTATGTTTGGGGTTTTTTTCCCTTTCAGACCTGATCAGCCATTCACACAGTCCTATTCATCGTCAAACACAGTCTCCAGTAAAATTCTCTATTTCCTTTGATTTCTTTCACTCATTTCTTAAAGCAAGGTGACTGCTGACAAGCAATTACATGCCAGTTTTAGTGTAACAAACACCCTTGATTTATACATCAAGGAAGCCCGGACCTCACTTGGCAACAGAAACAGCTTTCAATTAGGAAGAGATAAAATGAGGAGAGCTGTTTTCTGTGGTACCATAACATCACCCACTTTCTTTTTCTTTTGCAAAACGTGCTCTGCAAATTCACATTATGGAACAAACAAAATGGATGTGCAGATCCCTAAAGCACATCACAACAGCAGTGTGTTACAGTGCATCTGCTGGCCAGTTACACTGAGAATTACATCTTGAAAGGTGCTGAATGGCCCCACAGGGTCGTGGTCCAGGACACTGATTCCTGGTCCCCACAGGGCAGAGAAAAGTGTCTTCTGACATCTGAAGATTGATAAATGGAGCATTACTTAGGAGCCAAGCTGTTACCTGTAACCTCACTAACCGCCTCCGGGCCAGTGTGAATTTTAATCACATTATAAGGAAATGGAGTAGATATAATCCATTTGTTTATAGTGGTGAATAATAATATTGGTGAATAAAATGTAATAGTAAATATTTGGCTATGTGTGCATATACACACATGCTCACTAGCTATATTAAGAACATGCATATGCTATAATTTTAGAGATTTAGTTTGATATGTACATTTTGGATGCATCTGTTAAACTATAGTTGTTCACAGCCTTAGAAGATGGAAAATTCAGTATCATAAAATTCTGTTAACGATTTTCAAACTGGCACAATCACCTCTCTGTTAATTTCAGTGTGATTCAAACCTTTTTGTTTTACTTTCTTTCCTTTTTTCACCCTGTCCTGTAAAATTGGCTGCTTAATATTCTGATTCCCTTCTGGAAAGACAGTAAATGATGAAAAAAATTTTGCCCATTGGGAGCCTTCCTTGGCTGTGAACACAGCAAAATGGCACAAGGGAAGGGACCTGAGGCAACTGATGGGAATCAAAGGTTTGGTCAAGAGAAGGCAACACAGAGCACTGAACATGCTTCTCACAGCTCAGTAAGGAGCTGTGCTGGAGCATGTCTGGGGTAGGAGCTGAGCAGCGATTCATGGACTCATCTCCTTCCTTTCACCCTGTAGAGAACACTGAGTATCTGTGTACCAGCCTAGCAGTGACATGAGTTACCATCATCCCTGCTTATCTCTTACTTACCAAACTGCCCTAATGCTCTTTGAATTATATTAGGGGTTTGTTAGGTTAAGCACATTGGAGATTTTGAGGTGTTCAGATAATAAGGGATATATAAATGCAAATTAGACAGTAAATATAGGAGGAAGTCATGGAGGGTTTCACTGAGAATTATCTGCTAGATAAATTCTCTTCTCAGCAAACTGCAGTGGCTCTTCCCTGCAAGGAGAGGCTCTTTGCAGTGCTTAACAGGTACCTGCTTCTCAGAAAGATTTATCTCCTCACCCCAAAGATTAACACATCGTCAGTAGTGACAGATTGCAAAGCAGAGAGATGGATTGGCAGGGGAGAAGACAAGTGAAGCATCAAAATGTCATGCTGCATTCATTATGTCTGGGGCTTCCCAATTAATGCACAGACTCTCTGCTCTTAATGGAATTGTTACCTCTAGAGCTGCACAAACCATTCTGCCTTACACTGTTTATTTTTTCCCTCCTGTTCATTGTGAAACAAATGTTCCCTTTCTCCCCATCATTTTCCTCTTCCGTTTTTCTAATTGGAAATGATATTTTTAATTTGCCTTCATGTTTATTATTCCAGCATTCCTCCTTCCTGGAATTATCTGGACGCCTTTGCCTCCCTACCTGCCCCATCTGGTGTGGGGGATAGGGAAAGCTCCATCACTGGGAGCTTCTTGTACCAAAGTTTAGATTAACGTTTCACAGTTCCACTACTCTTTGTGTTGATACATAATGAAATACATTTTCTGTTCCTGCACTGAGTTTTCTGCTATATTCTGGTATATTCTGGTGGGCAATTCTTGCTCATGCAGACAAGATATACTGACTCCTTACTGCCCTAATTGTGTAATTACTCTGTATCCACCATCCCTTGCTCAGCTGTAGAGTTGTGTAAGTACACTTACAGGCTGATCAACACCCTCCAGTGTTTTGAACTCCTGTGTTTTCCTTTGATTTTCATCTTTCACTGAAGGGCACCGTCCCAGCATTTTTATGTTCTTTACAGATGGAGTACAAGAGCTTTGTAAGGATCACCTTGGCTGTAATGCTGCTGTGTCAGTGCTCCCCTAGTCACCCTTCCCTCCCCCATTTCAATCAGATTCACTCGCAGTTTGGTGTGTCATAAAAAGCTAATGGGACTTTCTAGCTCAGAAAAATTGTTGCATTTAGAGCTGATAACATATTGTGGGAAAATAGATTTTGTATTGGTTTGTTGGGTGCACTGTCTGCCTCGTTTGCAGGTGGTGTTCCTCACTATGCAGAGGGCACTGAGGAATGTCCTTTCTGTCCTGGCTTGCTGATTGTTTTCCACCAAAAGCAGTGCTCTCCAATAACTTTTGTGGTGGCTTTTCAGGTCAAGGCTTCTGTGTCTCCCTCTGAGAGCTGGGCAGTTGTTGTCTGGTGCACAGGCCTGTGACAAGATGCAATATTAATAACACAGCAGGGAAAACCAGAAGTGTATTATTCATGTCATGTGAAGAGTCACAGCTGGGCCTATGTTTTATATGAAAAGCTGCCTTCAGAGCAGTAACTGATCCCACTCCATCTTCTGCCTTACCAGATTTACATTTTCTTGAGCAAGTATTTGGGTCAGATGATCTCTACTATCCCATACTCTGTGCAACCCACTATTATTGTGATATGTGAACCACAAATTGCTCTTTAATACCTCAGTTTCCCTCTCAGGAGTTGCCTCTCAGCAGACACAGATTTCCTCAGCTGCCCCTCTCAATCCTATTTGCAGCTCTTGCTGCTCTTCCTGTCACTCACACTTGAGTCCCTCATCCACAGACCATCATTTTCTGAGTGCCTGTGCAGCCCTGGCTCATTAGTTACCACAAGGAGGGCTCTTGGGACACCAGCTCTCAGGGGAGCCTTCCCCCAGCATCCTGTCAGGCTTCCCATCCCGGCTCAGGAGGAAAGGGAGCAACATCCGGCAGCAGTTCCACATTATATATTTGATACTCACTTCCCATCATAGCTTTTAGAAATGTTTTAGACACTTAGCAGTTTCTATTGCAGTTACGGGGGTCCTTAATATGCAATTAGATACAGAATTCTTTGTCTCCTGAGACTGTTAATTAGTAAAGAAACAAAATTTCTAACCCATCTTTTAACTGCCTTTCAACCAACTTTTAACCCACAACTGAATCATATCTCCCCTCATTCTTTTTTGCCCTGTGTGTTGCACTTCCCTCTTTCATCCAGCACACAATGTTGGAATTCACACCAAAATGTTGCCCTTGACCTCCCTGTGACTCCTTAATTCCACTGAAATTGCTTACTTGTTATTGTTGGGTTTCAGTTTCTGTTATCCACCCGTAAAAAGCTAGGATTCAGTTCTCTGGAAATCACATTGGAGGATTATTTCTGTGGAGTTATGTTCAGTTATGGCATTGATCCCTAGCAGTTCATTGCACGTTGCAATGTTAATATTTGGGATCAGCTTGTGGCCTGAATAGAAAGTAGCCCTTTTTGGGGGCTCACCACTGAGACAGAATGTGATGGTTTCCCTCTCTCCTTTACCTGCTCTGCAGACATTTCTTTTCCAATGCATTTCCTGAAGGATTTTCTGTCCCTGGCCTGTGCTTCCTCAGGACACTCAGCCAGAGGCACCAGACAGCCTCGGTGCCTCTGTGAAGCTGCTCTGCCTCGTTCACAGAGCTCAGAACAGCCTGAGCTTTCCCTGGATCTCAGCCCATCAGATGAAGCAGTTTCTCTTCTGAGCTGCCAGAAGTCAGGCTTTCCCAGTTTCCACTTTTTCCTTGTTCTTCCCCAATTTGTACTTTCTCCCTGCCAAGCTCTCTTGGCAGCTGGAGGTGAAGTGCTGTTGAAACGTCTCTGTGTTGTTACAGGCCCCATGGAGTGGTTTGGGTTTGCCTCTGTCACAATTCAGCAGCAGCAAAGTTTCAATCATTTTCAGGGTGTTCTTGAGCCCTGCAGTTGGTGCTTCCTGCCATTCAGGGACACCTGAGCAGGCCACAGGGACTTCCCAAATAACAGTAACAGGGAGGTGCCCACAGGACAAGCAATGTGAATGATGAAAAGCTGCTGGAACAAGGAGAGTTGTTAGATAAACAGCTCATAAACTACAATGATTTCTCCTGGTTTTTCTATTTTTACATAAAATAATTGATGGGGGAGTATTTTTTTTTAATTAACATTTGGAGATGGAAGTTTTAGTTATTTTATTCTAAATCACTGATTAAGCACAGTAACTTTCAACCTGGTTTCTCCTTTTAATACACTGAACTTTCATATTTGTTGGTTTAGCCTACTATGCTTTAAGAACATCCAACATATCAAATCAATCTTTTAGAATAGTTGGATATTTGGGCTTATTTAGACTGAAAATTTGATTTCTAACACCATAAACTAAAGAATATGGTGCATAGTTCACCACGTAGGTCATTATGTGGTCAAAAGTGCTTTGTTTTCCTAATGAATCCATCATACCATAGAGACCTGTGGAGTTCCTAAACAGAGAAAGGTAAAATTCTAAACTCAAACACCATCTTTGAAGTACTTCAGTGAGTTATGCCTTTTTGCAAATGTTACCTATAATAACATCCAGATTCTTCATGAGGTATTATCCCATATAACTTTCTGGGTGTTGAATATTCACCCTTTTTATAATTCAAAATTCATCTGGTGTCACGAACAGCAGACAGCTGTGGGCTGTAATCATCCCATTCTACATTTCTGAAAGATTTTATTTCATTTTAATTAGTGGCTGAAATCATGTCATCCTCTTTTTCTCTTTTTTTTTTTATTTGGTGGCATTCTTGGGGCACATAGACATCATCAGTGTGTGATGAAAATGGCTGTTACTTAACCTGTGTTTTTGTGCCAGGGTTTCCTTCAGCTTCCTGTCTTGAAAAGAAGACTGTTGCAACCTCAGAGACAGAGAGACTTTTGGTATAAAGATAATATTTCACTGCCTTGTGGGGTTTTTGGGTCTCAGTCTCGCACTTCTGTGGAAGTGTAGAGTGTTCTGCAGCTCATTTGTTAAAGTTTAATGCTGCTGCTAACTGGCAGTGCAAGAGTATTTTCATCCTGGGAATGTTTCACCCTTTCACCTTTTCCTACTTTCATGAGATTTGTGCAAATGCGATGAGTGCCAACTGAAGGACTGGTTGAGTGGGATGCTCTAATTGCATTTCCTCAGACTTTGCATTTCCAAGGCTTTCATCTTTCCACATTGCTGTGCTGTTTAATTCACTTGAATTAAATGATGAGTCCTAAAGTGAATTTTTATGAATTAAAGGGGCCATGAAATAATGGAGCTGAAGAATACTCCTAGGGCAGTAGGTGCAGGATTGGAGGTCAGGCTCATCTGCTCTGAACTTGGATACCTACAAGAAACCTGGGCAGGTCTCAAGTCCTTCAAGGGAAGGAAATGCTGCTGGGAAGCAATTCAGCTCTCCCAGTTTTTTGCCTGCTCTGTGAGAAGACCAGCACAGAACTCAGAGAGATTCCAGCAGGACCTATGGCACACATTCTGATTAAAAATTATACTGAGTGTGAGGGGTTTAAATGGTGTCAGCAGAACTAGCCTGAAGCTCTCTAATGAAAGAGACAGGCATTACATTTCTGAAGCAAAGGATGAATTGAGATTAACTCTTTTGACAGGTGTGAAGCTTTCTTGATACACGTGAAAACAAGCATGGGATACCCTCCAATTTTTGTCTGTGAATTGGATCTCTTTGGGTGAATAATTGTTGTGGTTTAGATTAGCTGTCAAAGAAGATTCTTAAATGGGTCTTTACTACAAAAAAGTGATTTAGCTTGGTGGTTTTTTTTTTCTCTAAATGAGTATAGTAACACTAGATTGCAGTACTTCGAAGCTTTTCAATAAATCCCACAAGGGCTCTCTGGTCCCCAGCATCCTTTTATAAATGGCAACTCACCTCAGGTTTAGGCTATTCCAGGGTAGCTTCAATTACCCCAAACACACTGGTGAATCTAAAGTTTAAATAAGATTTCTGAGTGGCATTGCATGCCTTCAGCTCAGAAGGAATAATAATGAGTACTGTTGCATTCATTACATTTATCTTTATATACATGTTTAATAACAAAAAGCGAGGAGAAATTGTAGAAGTTCAGACTAAACGTTTTACATTTGCATTTCATTATTCAAGAATGTTTAAAAATAAATTTTGAAAGAGAAATTCAAACCATAATCATGATGTGAAATTAAAGCCATCCCTCTTTTAAAGAGTGAAATTAGACATTCTAGTAACCACTCATCTGCAGAGACAAGAAGTGAATTTTACCTTGTGTACCATCAGCTGAAATTATTTTATTTTATAAGACCTATTATGAGAAGAATGATTCAATTTGCACAAAAGGCTCTTGGATATATTGATAGATTTCCTGACAAAGGTTTGTGCTACAGATGTGTGTTTTATTTGTTCACATCTGACCTTTACTGATGGCTATTTCTGTTGCATTCCTTTAGCACGGANAATCTTAGAAAAACTTCAACTGCTAATCCATGGGAAATTGGGCAGCATTGCTTCCGGCAAAGCAAAGGGAAGNACTGGATGAAGAAGGTTTTACTGAGAGAGAAAAAAAAAGAATCTTAGAAAAACTTCAACTGCCTTTGCTGCTAATCCATGGAAAATTGGGCAGCATCGCTTCCAGCAAAGCAAAGAGAAAGGCTGGGATGTGGAAGTATAAAATGGCACATTGTCTGCAAACTTGCTGCCAGCCCTCCCAATTTCAGCTCCCAAGCAGAACAGGTCCATCCCTGGGAAGAGCTGTCCTGCAGCCTGGCTGCTACATTGGACAGCACTGGGACCTGCCTTGGGTCCCTCCCGGGGTTCCCTCCCCCCTGGCCCCGTGGCTGTGCAAAGACCCAAATCAAGGCCATTCTCCTTGGCTTGTGGAGAGAAACGTTCCCTGCTTCCCTGAGCAGAGCTGTGCAGGGTGATCCATCACCCCAGCTCACAGCTGATGGGAAATGACAAGGTGTGAGAGGGGAGGGAAGTGTTCTGTGATTAGAGGTGAAACCTGCCTGGCGCTGCCACTTGTAGGAATGGTCACAGCACTGTCAATTCCCTGGGAAGAGCAGAGAGACAAAGCAAGAGGAATCTTAAAGTAGTGCTTATGACTTACAAAAATCACACGGTGCACAGGACACGTCTTTAGTTCTATAACCATTACAGAGAGAGGAAAAAACTCCTCCTGTTGATCTTCCTCACTTGCCTTTATCCTTCACTCAGGCACATCCTCCCAGACACTGGGGTTGATCATGTCCTTGTTCTCAGCCATTTCCAAATTGGGAACTGTTTGAAATTCCTGCTCCTCGGCTATGGGACTTTGGGCACTTTTTCTCCCCTTTTGGCTTACTCTTCACTATAACCCTAAAAGCACATTCAAATTTGTGGTCAAGGCAGCAGTTCTGAGCAGAGCTGGCGTCAGGCATGACAGCTCCAGAGCAGTTGTCACTGGAGTCAGGAATGTGGGAAGAGCTGTTTATCTCCAGTGTGATTAACAGGGTGATGCCATGGACTGCGTGCCCAAGCAAACGTTTTGGATACCATAAATTTTTTTGCCCCTATGACTTAATTTAGACATTCCATGTGGCACTTCAAAATAAAGAATTCCCTAGAGCACCATTATGGAAACAGAGTTTCTCTTGGCCTTTGCTCAGTGCTATACTGAGGGATCACTTTTAAGGACATCTATTGTAGCTATTGCCTAGAAAAAGCAGTTCAGCCATAATAGGTTGGTTATGTACACTTTCAGCAACTTTTAAATATTTATGCTTTCTAATTTATGGTGTGTGCTCCCTTCCTTAAATAAAGAGCTATCCTGAATATTATCCATCTAGCTCTTCCAAAAAAACAAAGCAGAGCACTAACCCAAACAAAACTCTTCAATTGTATTGCTATTCTTAGTTTACCCCAGTTCCATAGTATTTAAGAGATTTTTTCTCTTTTGTGATTGTTCGGTGCAGGCGATGCAGTTGCAAACCCCTGTTTGAAGGATCTAAAGAGCAAGCAAGGATGAGTTTTACTAAATTTATCCCTTTTCTTTAGAAGACAGACTTGCCCCCAAGAAGACCTTTTTCTTCAAAGTATTGTTAACGTAACAGTAACAACTTGTGTTTTCTATGGAAGATAATTAATTCTTAAGTTGAACCAAAGAGAAAAAAACCATCCATGGACTTGGGAGCAGAAGGATCAGGAGGTGTAACTTCTAATGAAGCACCTCCGTTTACTTTGCTCTCATTTAAGGAGACTCTCTTCAATTATGTTTGTTTTTTGTGGCATCTTGCTTATAAACTGCAGGCTGCACCAAGAGCAAACAATTTCCCAGCACAGAGCAGTGTCACAGGCACCTTGGCCCCTTTCCCACACAACAGCAAATCAAACAGACACTTTGCCCCCTCCACAGACTTTTAAGTCGAAAAACAATCAGAGCCAGCAGAGGAGGGGGATGTTCTCTGCCAAGCAGCCTGGGAGAGCCTCTGGGATTCACTCAGCAAGTGCTGTCAGGGCTGGGATGTGTTTGTGGTGTCCCTGCTCAGCCCTAATGGACAGTGGGAGTTTTTAAGCCAGTAAAATGTCATGTATCCTGTATTATATGTGGTCCAACAAGCACACAAATAATACTGTGTGCTTGCAAGAGGACTGTTCCTGCAGGAAGGTCAGGTCATCTCTGGTTCTTTGGGCAGGCTCTGTCTCTGCAAAGCTGTGGGAGCTTCTCTGTGGGTTGAGGGCAAGAAGGGACCTTAAATTTCTAACAGGGTCACTGCCCAAACCAGGCTCCAGGTGTGCATTTGGTGCCTGTAAGTGAAGACATTTGGTACAAAAGGTTCATGTGGAACAGGAGCTGTGGAATCAGGTCCACCAGATGGACATAGTGATGGAATTTATCCCTGTGCCAGGAAAAGGATCTGCTTTTCCCAGAGTCTGAGGCTGAGGTGCTGCTCAGGACAAAGACACTTGTGTCTGCTATGATACATTGCTCCTAATATCATATTAAACTTCATACAAATATTTAATAAGTGTGTTTAGAACAAGCTATTGTTCTATGAGTAGTAAAAGCTCCAATTTATGCATGCAGATTCGTCTTAAAATCTGTGTTTGAGCTTCCTCTGACTAAAAGGAAGAAGGGATTTTTCTGATTTTTCTTTTTAAAAAGTGGTGCATGGTATTTTTTCCAGAACTGTTGTGCTTTCCTCAGTAATGACATAAACACTATTTTTTGCTACTTCCTTTGGATTATTTTGTCTCTCTAAACTTAATTTGTGGCAAAGGAACAGAACTTTAAGACATATCACTTTCCCATGTAGATCTTTTCTATAAAGCATAAAAGAGAAAGTAATAGATACAAACTCATGAGCTTCTTTTTTTGTTTGTTTTGATTGTAAAATATTTCTGGTTTCTGTTCCATCCACAACTGGAATGTCCTTTCTAGTCATCTTCCCAGTCCTGGGAACTTCTTGGTGAAGATAGCACCATGTGTGGCACACAGATAATGCAATAATATGTCCTGAGTGTAGCCCTGCATGTCTTTATTAGATAATAAAATATTTGGGGAGTTTTTTTAGCCAATAAACTGCAATTATTTTCACTTACACCTACAGTCACCCCGTTAGCAGTGCCTACACTGTGATACAACTGCTTCTCCCTCTGTTTGGCTTTCCCTTCCCATTTTCCTCCAAATAAATAGTATTAATATGTGATGGGATGATTTCCAGCCAGGATCTGTCACCTCCTCCTCAGTGTAAAATATAATGTCAGACTTGCTTCTCTGCAGGCTTTTTGGGTTCTGTTTGCTCATGGCCTGAAGGATTTGTGTTTTAACAAGCATTCTGTTTTCATTTAGGAGAGTTACTGAGTTGTGTGTGCCCAGATTCACACACTGCTGAACTCTCTGAGGGTCTGGTGAGCCTTCACAAGAGGAGCTGCTGAACACTTGAGACTTTCAGCAGTTCCACTTCATTTACTGGTGCCAAGGCCTTGAAAAATCTGTCAAAAGCTGAGGAGATTCAAAATGGGATTGGAGACCACTTCAGAAATTAAATGTTTTCTGCACTGAAGTTCTTGTTGGCTGATACTTGACAGGGACTAAAACTTTACTAAAACTCAAACTGCAGGACTTAGGCTGGTGTTCAAGAACCAGGAAGGTGTGCTTGAAGGTAGGAATTGTTTTATCTCTGTCTGCTCCAGAACTCTTTTTCCTTTGGACAGCATCTGGTGCCAGCCAAGGGCAGAGGCAGGGTGCAGGTCTGTCAGCTGTGGGTCTGAGCCAGCCTGGCACTCGTGGCACTCCTAAATCCCCGAGCAGTTTGGGGAATCTGGCCTACAATGACCAGATGTCATTTCCATTGTTCTCACATACCTTCACACTGGAGTTAATTATTGCAGAAGTTCTGTTGTCCTGCTGATCCTGTAAGTATATACGTGACTTGGAGCATGGACAGAGAGCTTCCCCATGGCTTTCCACGGATTTCATTAGGAACCCTACATGAATTTTGTCTGTATCGTGTCTTTATTCTCCTTCTCCAGAGCAGACACATTACTGCCATCACTATTTCTTTATGTGGTGCCAGCGTGAGAGTGTCTGGCTCTTCATTAGCTGTCCATATGTAAACCAATAACTTGTAATTACTTTTGAGGGTGCCTTTAGGAAATGAGGAAGTGACACTTGCACATTCACAGGCCCGGTTTCAGAAGGAAGTCGGAGGCACCACGCGACTGCCCTGCTGGAGCAGATGTATCTGGGATGCAAAATGTACATGCCACATGTGGGCCAACTATGAAACAAAATTAAAATTTTAATCAAAGTCTCCGTGCATTTCCCAAGTATTAGGCAGCAGATTGTTGGGAGTGTAAGTAGGTCACACGTTGTGTTGAGCGATTGTGCTTTGTCCTTTGCCATCTGGCAACATGAATCAACGTCAGCTGGATGCAAATAGAGCTCTGCCAAGGTGACCTTGGCAACAGGAGCGGCCGCTGAGCGGGGCCTGCAGGAGGCTCACCTGCAAGCACAGCAATCCTGGCAGGGAAATCCCAAAGGGAAGGGGGTTTGCTTCTAGGAACTCTGTGAAAGCCACTTTGGGAGTCAGCTCTTGGTCACTGGAGTCACTGGAGTTTCAAGTCATGGATCGCTTTAACCTCTCCATGGATACATTTCACTGAATGGCCAAGAATCCACTGGGGTTCAGAGCAGGTGGAAATGAGATGGAAGATGCCAAAAAGCCCCTGGTCATTATGGTCAATTGTTCCTAGAAAGAGAGATTCCAAATATTTATTACCCTAGGGTATGTTTTTGAGGAAATGCAGCTTTTGAAGCACTCTGCTTTTAAAAGTCTCTGCAGCTCAACCCAGCAAACAGAAGATATTTGTAGCTCAGTTGAAATGACACTGTCATGACAAATTTAGCTGTGAGTTTTAAATGTGTGGGTCTGGAAAAAAAAAAATCAATAGACCATTCCAAAAAGGAAAATGATGTATGATAAAACTTCCTTGTGGTGCTTCCAACTCAAACCAGTACTGCATTTTTTGTGTATTGAAAGCTTTGCTTGGTTAACTTGCATTTGGTGCCTTACTTTAGGTGTCAACGTTTGAAATCTTTGGCTTAAGCATCTTTCAGAGCAAATTATCTGCATGACAGAATTAGAATCCAGTTTTGATGGTTCCCAGTCCTGTTTTGAAACCACCAATCCCAGAAAGGAGGTTTGTGGTCTACTCAAGTTATCCTAGTTGACTGCATTAACAATGAAGTCAGAGTTTCCCCTGTATGGAAAACAAGAAAGGGGAAAGGCAGATTTATGGATTCCCAGGTTCCTTGCTATCTGCAAAATGAATTTAACACATGCCAAACCTACAGCAGAGAGGTTCCCTCATATCTTGTCCAGGACAGAAGCAGTATTTTTCCTCTGACACAAGGAAATGCTGTGGGCATGGAAGCCATCAGGTTTCCTCAGCTGCCTTCCCAAGCTGTGACTCATGCGGTTAAAAACACCACTACAAAATCAGAATACAATGCTGCTGTCTGCCCACAAACACACTAATTTAAAATGTGTGGGGACTAATTGTCTTCAAAATCCAGAGTCATTTGGTATCTCCAGTTACAGCCAGGCCCTACTGAACTTTACAGCTTCTTTTGTTATCATTGTTATTATTATTATTATTATCATTATTGTTTCTGAAAGCATTTTATGGGAACATAGAAACCACTCTTCTTGCACAGCAGATGTATCAAAGCATATTTATATGTTTCTCTAGTACTAAAGCAGGGAAAATGCTGCTTAAAAGTGTGTGTGAAGCTGTTGTAAGACAGTCAGGATGTGAGCAGGAGGTAGCCAGGTGTTAATACCTGCTAAATATATGGGAAATATATTCCCATGTATTTTCAACATACGAGATAAAATGGTATTTTTAGTACTGAAACTGCTATGAAATTCATTCTTCTAAATTACTGTGTCTCAGAGAAAGCTTGCAATAACTCATAGCATATGTCCACGATATATGGGGCAAGTAGAACATCTAATTTTGCTTTAAGCTTACTTTATTTTTTATTTTACATAAGTATTAGAAATTGATCTGTGACTCCAGGCTGCCTTGGGTATATCTAGATTTGTGATCAGTGCACAGTGTAAGTTATTTTTAGATGTGAAATGCTCTTGCATCCACAAAGAGTGTGGTTATTCACTGCCATAAATGCGCTGGGGAAATAAGTAATTTCAGGGCTTTAAAGTGGTTTGCAACCATCTTCTTTGACTTTACTGGATTTAAATATTTTCCCAGTTCTTGTGAGCTATTCAGTGGGGTGAGTCTGTTTCTAATTGATCACCAAGTCGGACATGACAATGCCATCTCTAGGTTCCAATTCCTTAACTTCAAAGACAGAATTTGAAGTCCTTACATTATTACCTTTAAGGAGACTCAAAACAAAACCCTGGTCCCTCCTGAAACTGTGAATTCTTTCTAAAGTTCTCAGTGTGAATGGCAGAGGTTTGAATCAGTGCAGCAGCAGGCATTTCCTGAGGTATTACTGGCTTCTTGCACAAATTCATGAGGCTGGATCGTGACAGAGACTCTTGTTACAGATTCAGATTCAGAGCAGAGCTCCAAACTCATTAAAGCCTGTGGTCTGAAGTGCAAACTTCCATGTGAGCGTTTGCTCACAGCAGACTCACAGGAACTGAAGGGAGCAGCAATTCCCTAAAACTCTTACAGACTTTGGAGCAAATGTCATTGTTCCCAAATCAGGCAGGAAGGGAGCAGCTGTTAGAACATCAGACAATGTCTGCAACACCTGGAGATGGAAGATGGGCAGTGTTTCTGATCGTGCTTGTGTAGGTGTGTTCTCAGTCATTCCCCAGAAGTTGCTCATTTTGGGGGGGTTAGATAATGCTATTTGCAAGCCAATTGAGTCTAACTTTTCCTTTTAATTAGGAAAGTTAATTGGAAAATGTCCTTAGAAATTCGGTTTCTCCCTTGACATGCTGTAAATAAATAAGTTAAGTTGGAAAACAAGATGAAGATAAACAAAGGGCTGTTTCAAGCCTGCAGAAAATGGGAGCAGCTTAGTTCTCTGAACAACAAAACTACATTTCATCATCTAAACAGCAACACATTAATATTTATATTTATCATTATTCATTTGATTGCATTCTTTTAATAAGAAATGCAGATAGGATAAGTGTTATTGCAAATATTTGCTTGCATTCATACCACTTCCCATGATTTCTGCATGCTGTCCATGGTTTGTGCTGCTGAGCAGCTCAGAACTGACCCCAGCTGGGGCAGCTCCCCAGAGCCTGGGGGAAGTTGTATTAAACAGCTTCAGACTCTCAGTCCTTCTCCAGCAGGGCTCAGGTTTGCCCCACGGGAGGGAACTGCCCCCTGTCACTTTGTAATTCCCCTTTTGACAGTATCAGCACTGCTGGTTTTATCAGCTTGCCAAGCAGGTTGAACTGCTGGAATAAATGAGACTGAAGGGAACCAAAATGTTGCTTTTTGGTCAGAACCAGCAACCTGCAGGTTCAGGTTCTTTGATCCTCAGAGAAGGTGTCCCAAGTGAGCTGGGTCCAACACCCACCTCAGCTTTCTGCCCTTCCCCCCCTGCACTAAGTAACCCCAACTTTCTTCCTCATTTGTGGTCCTGCCTGTTAAGGTAAATTCCACTTGGCAGCAGATTACATTCATGCACTTAATTAATTTAAGCTACAGCAGCTAACAAGCAGATGCAGAATTTGCTCAGCCATGCCTGCAAGAATGGCATCGTCTTGGGGAGAGAAAAGGAGGATTGCTAAGGATGCTGTCTGCTTTAGCTACACCAATTTAAGTCACCCATAAATTTGAACTGAAGTCCTCCATCTGTAAAAAATCTGGGCCCTGAGTCAATTTGAAATACAAGAGCATTTCAGCCTCCTTATATTTTTCCAGGTATTAGCAGGACTCCATCTCTTCAAGAAATGATAATGTTCATGAATTTGCAGTAGCTCAGTGCAGGAACAGAGACCCTCAAACCCTTGGCTGGTTCTGCAGGGGCCTTTCACAAACAGACAGTCCCTGCCCAGTTGCCTCTTAAACAGAGTTTTCAACTGAAAGAAGTATATAATATTTGAGCAGGAATTAGACACTTGTACAATGAAAGACAACTTGAAGTACTTCTCACTTATTGAACGTAGTAAATGTATATTCTGCACAATTATTTCTTTAATTATACGCCTATTCTATTTTTGGCAACATTATTACTATCACCAAAAACTGTTTAAAAATATAATCTAACTAAGAAATGAGTAAGAGACAGACTGGGAAAGCTGTTCGAGTAAGTATTTTTGGGGTGTCAAAGAAAATGTAAGAAACAGAGTTGGACACTAATAATTGCTTTTGAATGTCACTTCCAGAGCAGATCTTCCAGACTGATCTTTGACATCTTCCAAAAAATGGAAAAACAAAGGATAACATTAACAAAAATTTGTGTTGTTTTTCAGAGCAATTAATGGTTGGAGTTTAAAACTGCACATGTGCAGTGTTCAGGCAACTGACTTGTCTGGGGCATGAAATAAAATTGTAAAGGAGGTGCATCTCTGTCTCACTGAGGTTTTGGTGGATTTGGTGCCAATGATGAAGCATTTGTTGGCACCTGGTTTGCCAAAGCCCTGGAGAGATGCCTGTCCTGAGGTCTGCAGGGCTCCTTCCAAGAAAGCTTTTACCTTTCCAGGTCCCTTTTGACATTGTCCTAAACTCAGACTTCTGGGCAGAACTGCAGTCCAGGCTGCTGTGAGTGATTAAATCACCCAAAGATGAGCCTGAGCAGACTTTAGGCTCTTGATGTTGGATTTTTGGATGAAAAAAAAAAAAAGGTTGATTTATTAAGAAGCATTTTGTTGCTGTAAGTGCATCTTGTGTCAGTTTATGTGGATCAGGGAGGCAGGGATGGCACAGCCCTTCTCCCTACCCTCTGCAAGTTTGGTATCACAATGGAGCACAGCAGGTGCTGCTTTCCTGGGGACTGTGCAGGTCAGGCACTCTTAAATCTCAGGGATGTGAATTCTCTGAAGCAGTGAACTGAAAGCACTGGGTGGAATCGTCCTTAAAACTCCATTATTTCCATTTTTCATCGCTGTTCCCAAGCTTGGGTGCTTTCCTGGCTGAACTGTGTTCCAGAAGAGAAAGAATTGGCCTGTATCTGCCCAGAACAATCAGCTGAGAACATTTTTGTATGGACCTGACAAGAGAAGTGTGGGTGGATAAGGTTAAGCCCAGATGCCACCTGCAGATATCTCCTTGGCACACAGCTGGAGTATTATTCTCTCCAAGGCCGGAAAGGGCTGGAATTGAGGCAGAAAGGCAGGGTGGTCCCCACATTTGAAGTGCCAAGGGAGAGTTCCAGTCTGTGTGCTCTTGGTACCTGCAGATAAAGGCACAGCTGAGCCATTCTGCACTTCACAACGCTGAGAAGACAAATCTCAGCCATTGTCTCCTGTTTCCCTCCTCACCTGACCTCCCTCTGACTGATTTGTCATTCCTGAGAGTAGTTGTTCTTATAAACCTCGGAATGAGGTGGTAAATCTAGATCTAGTGCCCCAGCTGAGTCAATAGCACACTGGGTTGGAGGTAATTTTTCAGGCTTATATGCTGTTTGGAACAGGAAATCCGTGATTTTAATTAGCAATAAATAGGAAATAGTCTGCTGCGAATTGATCTTAAACAGGTACTGCTGTACTAAATTAGTTCAAAATAAGCAGGATTTTCCATTCAGCAAATTGATAGTAAGACATCTCGGGTTTATTAGCAGCAGCTACATTATCTGTGAGGCTAACTTTGGTTTAAGAAAGGAACGAAGCTGAAAATCTGTTCTTAGACACAAACAAATGAGCTTATCATAGAGTACAGAGCATCAGGACAGAAGGGATTTCCCCCATGTAGTCATTTGAAGAACTAATTGTCATATGTATTCTGTCTTACCAAGTAAATGGAACTAATAACAATTTGTCAAAAAAAATCCCAACATTTTTTGCTTGTGTAATTCACAGTCATTTAATGTTTAATGGAATTTTGGGAGATGACGTTTTCTTGATGTGTTTGTGCAGAAGATCCTTTCATCTGACACTTCATTAGGGAGAGGATTTGGATTTTGAACGTTCTTAGGAAATAAATCTCCTTTTACTGCAGAGAAAACTGTGCAATCTGCTATATTTAATACAGAGAAAGCCCTAAAATTGCCTAAGTTATCAGGCTTGCCTGTAAGACAAGAACATGCTATTGCTTTCAGATTCTAATGGTATTAAAATTTGAACCATAACTTGTATTTCATGCAGTTTTGCAGATGGGAGAGTTGAGACGTTGGCAGTGAAGTGAGTTTGGGGAAGTTGCAAAGGAAATCAGTTTGTGGGATAAGACAACTGAACAATTTCATTTGTACAAGGTGCTGAATCAGTGAGATGTCCATTCTCAGTGTGATGCTTATCTCAGTTGCTCTGGCATTTGTTCAATAATCTTTTCTGAGATGTTACTGGTATCACTTTGAATAGGTACTGGTGTAATTTGGAATGACATTTTGGGATAGGATGAGAATTTTCTTTAATTTGCAGTCTTCCAATTTTGAGTATTATTTCCAGAGAGGCAATACCTGATACAAGGAGCTACAGGAGAGGGTCCAGTAGAGGCCACAAAGATGCTGAGGGGTCTGTTTTGAGGAGAGACTGGGCCTGTTTAGTCTGGAGAAAAGAGGACTGAGAGGGCATCACGTGAATCCACACAAATATCCCAAGGAGAAGCCAAGGAAGGTGCCCAGTGACAGCCTGAGGAGCAATGGCCATAAACTGAAACAGAAGGAGCTTCACCTCAGTGTGAGGAAGCACTTCTTCACACTGAGGGTGGCAGAGCCCTGGCACAGCTGCCCAGGGAGGCTGTGGAGTCTCCCTGTCTGGAGACACTCAAACCCAGCTGGATGTGTTCCTGTGTCACCTGCTCCAGGTGACCCTGCCTTGGCAGGGCTGTGGGACTGGATGATCTCCAGAGGTCCCTTCAGACTTGAACTGTGATTCTGTCTCACCATCAAGATCAGAGGACCAGGTCCTTTACATCCCCTGAAGATAATTTAATTTCACAATCCATATTACCACCTTACACTTTACCGCCCTGAAATGCAGTGGAACATTTGCTGAATTGGGGCAATGAATGCATTTCACTGGGAAACTTTCAGGCTTTCCTCCCTGTGACCTGTTTACTCTGAGGACACAGGGAAGGGGGAGCATGGCAGGACACTGCTGCAGGCTCTGTTCTTGCAGAAATAACTGGGTTAGCTCATGTTTAGCTCAGCCATCAGACAAGCAGCTCCAGCTTTGGGTACTGGATACCTTATCTGAAATGGATGCACTGTGTGGACAGAAAGCTGGGTTTAAGGTGGAGCTAAGCTGATCTCTCTTTATTTTATGGTTCACCTCAGAGGCCTGAGGTCCTCTCTGGTTCTTGTTATGTTCTTATACATATACATATATAAATGTCTTTGTAACACTCAAATTTCAAATGCTGAGTGAGAATTTGGAACTGCTTACCATGAAATATTGAGAGCCTTCATCTGTATCAAAGGAATATTGGAACGTGTGCTCCACACATTCCAAGGCTTTCCAAGGGGAGAAGTGTCCTCAGTAATGCAGATTCCTGCAGGAAGTCTGGGACAGCTGAGTGCTGTCCTGTGATGAAGAAGGTTCAGGGAGCACTGACTGCTTTCTGCACAGCAGCCTTGGCACTCGAGCTTTACAGCAACAGGGCCATTATAGGACAACTAAAAGATTTCATTGTCATGTGAGGGAGCAGTCAGTGGTTCCTAAAGCTCTTGGTGGCACCATGGCCAGGGAGAAAACTCCTGACTTCGCTTATTTTAGTGCTTACAGAATAATAACAAAAAATGTTTCTGCCTAGTGAAAATAGAAAATGCTTCTATGTTGCCTTTCTTTCTTTAGCCTGCTCCCAGTGATAACCTAAGTCCCTTTGATTCCTTCATTCCCTTTTAGTTGACCAGATTGGAATGTCTGCTTTCAAAACTGCCCCAAAATAATCCCTTGCCAACCTGCTGGATTGGATTAGCTGTAGAAATACTGACTCCCCTTGTGTTCTTCCAATTTTTAAAGTAATTTTTACTCCTTTGATGAGTAGCTGATTCACAGGGGTTGCTCGGCTACCTCTCGGACTAAGGCAACGTGCCAAAAGCACTCATGGAATGGGGAGCAAACTTTTAATATGCTCTGATATCAATAGCAAAATTCAGACTGACCTCATTGGAGTAAACCTGTGTCCTGAATGAGTAAACCTTTGAGACTTTCAATTCACTTCCTCCAGTGAGACTTTCACAAAAATCTGGTGGCCTCATAACCACAGGGCATTAACTCTTCATGCTGGACCAGAGGAACACAAACTCTGGGTAAGAGTACCAGCTTTGACTTTCTGTGTCTAACATTCATTGTATTAATGGAAAGACATTCTGAGAAATAAACTCTATTCTCTTGATCTCTGTCTAGAGTACAAGGTAATAAGTTATGTCACATATGGTAAAGGTGATAAATAAAATGTTTTGTGCAGACAGAATTTCAGTGATGCTCTGCTTGGACCTTGTATTGAGTTTTGGGAGTTTTGTTTTGAGCTGAAAGATGCAAATTCTGACTTAATCTTCTGGCATTTATGGAGCTGCTGTATCATAGTTGATTTTTTTTGAAGGTTATATCTAAAGCAGTCAATAGGGAGCGGGAATGGGAATGTTCTTTGCCCAGGATGAGAAACAGGAGTGCATTTGAAGACTGTTCTTTGGACAATCCAAGCTGCAGTTGGATTGTGTGTGTGTAACTTAAGGGTGGAATTGCACAGGGATGGGTTCCACACATCTGTGCAACCAGTGTTGCTGTTAAACCACTAATTTTCACTGACATGCAGTGGAATTAATCTGAATAATTTTTTTACTGTTTCGCTGAGTGAGATCAAAGCCAGGACCAAGCTCTTCCTCCTGCATTTTTTCCTCTGCCTACTACACAGTCAGTCTTGGATCAATTATCAGCAAACCTAGATCTGTGTTGTCTCCATGACAGGGATGTGAAGGATCTTTTCTGGTCCAGGGAAGATGAGAATATAAGTGGATTTCACAGCTTGCAAAATATGAATACGAGTTGCTGTGTTAACTGTTTTGTATTGTTTCTGTGTTGCCATGAGGTAGATTTTGTCCTTAGTGTCTGTTAGTGCCACCCTGCCATAGACAACACCCATGGGAAAGCACAACCTCTGCGCCTGGCTTTTGTGTTTCCTTGGGCTGGCAATTCATCTTCTGGTAGCAGATACCTACAGAAAAACAGCCTAAAGCACATCTGGCACATTATATTGAAGATGAACTCCACAACACACAACACAGCTGGAAACGAGGTTTGCAGAGGAGTCATGGCTTAGGAATTTAGGCCAGGGCTGCTTCCATAAAGAGCAAGAAAGTTTTGCTTGGTCCTTTGGAGGGAATGTGCTGTTTTCCAGAGGGCTTGGGCTTTCCCCCCAAGTGTAGTGGCCAGTGAGCACTGCTTGCTCCTCCTGCAGCTGGCCAGAGTGTCACAAGAGTTATCCCCAGAGAAGAGGAATCCTTTAGTTAGCTGGACCCTTGGTGAGAGCAGTACAGTACAGAAAAAGGAGAAGGCACTAGGAAGGAATGTTTCATTTCTAAAAATCATAATTCACTTTGATTGCACCATTGCTTAAAACTTTTCTGTTCCCCCTCAAACGAGTCTTACAAATCTTTCCTGCTCTCTCTAGCATGGTGGCTTTGTGCTGCTGTGGTCTCAGCAAACTCTGTGTGTCTGCCAAAGGCAGAGCCAGCAGCACCACGTGTGAGTCCCTGAACAGCTGAGAGGTGTGTGAATTATTGAGGGAACTGAGCCATGTGCTCTGAGGCAGCTCCTGTGGATAAGCACTATTCCCTTTTTCTTCTCCCTGATACACATTGTGGTTTTAAAGGTTCTTTCTTCATTGTGGTTTTAAAGGTTCAGAATGGGTAATCGTGAAGAGCAGTCATGTTAACAAGAGTTGATTTGAGGTGTTAGAGCAGCACGATTTATTGTGGTGATTGACAAGATTCTATGCCTCATTTCTGTGTGCTAGCAAGAAGAGAAATCCTGACTAATTATGCTGTAGTTTGTTATAGTAATGGCACAGTAACTGAGGACACAACACAGCTTTTCATGACAGCTTAGAAACCAGAAATACAAAGTGCAGCTTATTTTGTGGCCCTTTGCACAAGTGAGGACATGTCCAGGACCATCAGATAAACCAGATTATATTCAATATTTCAAAAGCTTAAACTTTTACTGGACTGATTTCTGGACTTCCTGGTGACTCCAGAAAGCTTCTGGGAAAGCAGCATTAGGTAGACAGTGACTATGAGTAGCAGATAGTGTTTTAACACTCTCCCCTGTCATCAGTGTTTTTCTGCAGTCTGGTTTCTGTGTGTGTCTTCCCTAAAATGTTGTCTCAGCACTAATAAAAGCAACAGACACTTGGCTGCTTTATGATTTGCAGAAGTGTATGTATTCTCTGTGTTTTATTACCTGTGTGTTAGAGATTTCACAAAGGGCTCCTTAATGCAATGTCTGTGCAAACAGAAAGGTTCTGCTCACACTGGAATCAAGTCGCTCAGGCATTTTCAAAACCAGGTAATTCTGGCAAGTACAGTCATGACCATGAGAATAGAAAAGAGCTTGAAATTGAGTGTTTGTTTTAATCCCTGTGTTTCTCTCTGACTTTCTCTTTCTTATGCTGCAAGGCCATGCCTGGAGCTCCCAAACTACTGAGCACCCACTAGTGTGGTAAATACCTGATGGGTGTCTGCTGCACTACCACCATTTGGATCAGGAGCATCCCAGTGGTGCAAGTGCACAGACTGAATTGTTGAAAGCTCAATAAAAAATCGAGGTTTTGAGTGGTGCATGCCCTACTCACAGCTAAGTGGTTCTATCTGGTAACCCTGCCATTTCCTCTGCCTGTGGGATTCAGGCTACCCAGATATCTCTGTTACTTTCCATGGACTGTGTTTTGATAAATAATCAAGGGGAAAACTCCTCAGTTTGGTTAAGTAGAGGGAGGTTTGTTGCCATTTTTTAATGTTGCATTTGTTAAAATGTTTACTTTTTTTCTGATGTTCATCCTGCAGGTAGGTAAAGTCTGGATATTGGCAAATGTGTGCCTCCTTTGCACACCCAAATCCTGGTGTGTGAGCACAACACTCTTGCACACAAAGTGCACTCACCACTTCCCAAACCAAGATGTGTCCTTTAGAAGGGAGGCTGGCTAAAAACAGTGCCAAAAAAAAAAAGGAAAAGTATTAATGTTGCACAAACTAAGGAATTTAGCAAGAAGATGTTTAGCAGTGTTTTCCAAGACTGGTTTTAAGGGATTTTTAATCAAATCTTAACCTGCTTTCAGTAGTTACAAACCTCACTGAAGTAACTAGGCCAACATCCCCAGCAATAAAATGTTTGTGTGCTGCAAACTTACATGCAATTTTGTAAAAATTGCCAATTTTCTGCGAGTTGCTTTATCTGATTTGTCTGTCAGTGGGAGCACAGCACCAGTGAAGTACATAGATCAAAGGGACAGAAAAATGAAGTGCATCAGGACGAGTGATAAGGAACTGTGCAAAACAAAGTAGCTTTCTTATTTCCCTTTACATTTCACCTTCTTGCTGCTACATTTTTTTCTGCTACAAACTGTCACCTTCTGCTTCCTCAGCTAATAATTTAGGTTCATTTTGCATGTCAAGATGGTGCAAGCTGCCACAGCCACTGGCCCCCATTTCCTGAGCATCTTATGCCCCACATATATCTCCTAACACCATTTGTGTCACTGTTAATGCTGTAGCTTTACAGCCCACTGCTGCCAAGGTGAGAAAGACTTAAGGAGAAAATAAATAAAATTCATTTCATTCATTTGCTGTAACACAAGAAAAGAAGGTGGCATAGGTTCCCTTAGAGAGAATTTCAGTCAAATCCAGCCAGTTGTTAGCTAATGGTATTTTCTGCCTGCATTGTGACTCAATTAGAAGGCATTTATGAATCTGCTTGAAAGTAAAATGAGGACACAGTGCTCAGACACATTGTTCTGCTTCTTCACCCATTACCAAGGAAGTGACTCAATAATTGCATTCAGTTTAAGAAAATGCTTTGAGAGGAAATGTTTTGTAACAAATATTAAAAGTACTACCTCGCTTTCTAAGCTATTTCATCTTTACATATTAAATGAGAAGCTTTATTTTGTGTTATTGTCTGTTTCTATTTCTTTTTAAAGGTTTCCATTTTCAGTTTCATTTGTAACAAACCTGACACCTAAGACAAAGCACAGGTTACCTCAGTGAGCTCACATGCAATTATTCCATGGCTGGCTGTCACCTGAGTGTCACCTGCGTGTGACAGGGGATGCCACTGCAGCTCTGCCTCCAGGACAACACAGACACAACACTGTCCAGAATACAGGACAGAGTATAAAGTATATGTGGGAAGCGTCAAGATTTTGGTGGCACCAACCCTGTCATGACAGAGCTGTGATTTAACTTCTGCAAACAGAACCAAGTTCAGAGACAGATTCATGCAATTGCTACTGTATGTAAATTTACAGCAGTAAATCACTGAATGCTGAAATAACACTGATTTTAGAGGGAGACAAGACAGTTACCACACTAATTTAACACAACAGAGAAGGAAACATGCTGCAGCCACTTGAAAATGGCAGTGCAGTGCTGTTTAAGGACTGCACTTAGCAACAACCAAAAGGTCACCCTTTTTTTTCACTTCCTGGCTATAATTTCATAGCCATTTTCTAGTAACTGCAAAAACTAAGGAACAAACTTATGTCTTTTTGGTTGCTGCTGGATTACCTTCAGGACTTCTCTGCTCCAGGCTTTAGACCTCTCCAAGAGAGAGTTTGAGTTCAGGATGCTCAGAGTGGTGCGTGATGCTGTCCTAGTGAATCAGCTCTGAGCAGCTTGGAGCACATCAGGGGCTTTGGGACAATCTGACAATCCTGCTGCTCCTTGAACTGCCAAACACAAGTTTCAGCTCCAGAGATAAACAGCAGCTCGGGACGAAGGCGAGAGAACAGTGGTAACACCTCCAGGAGCAGCGTGTCCCTCACATTTCCTGCTCAGGTACTCGTGCGAGACTGACTCCAAGGGAACAGCTGGAGCAGCACCACTCCTGTAAGCACTTGAGGATGTCCTTGGAGGCTTTCCATCCAAACTGCCCCCAGTTCACGACACTAGGCATGATTGCAGTCTAAGGCCAGAGGTATCTCTTCCAGCACGCACTTCAGGTGGCATGGCTGATGCTCATTTCTTCCTTCAGACACATTTCCTTCCCTTTCCCAGAAAAAAGTGACACTTCTTGCAAGCTGCGTAATCTGCAACCTGAACTAAAGCTGGATCTCCCTCGTAACACAGTTGAAATGTTGTCCTCTTGTAGCATGGAGTGACAGGTTGTGGTAAATAGACTGTTTCTCTAACCTTACCTAGTCAAATATTAATGAGCCAGCACACAGAAGCATGAAGTAATCTTTTGTTTTTCATTAAGTGCATAGATTGAAGAGATGTTGCTTTACTGTAATGCACAGAATTATGTCATTTCAGCTTAGAGTAATTGTTAATCACCTCAAATTGAAATGATCCTTGGTTTTGTTTTAAAGAGCATAGAAGAACAAGAAGTAGAGGAAAAACAGAAGTAGAAATGGAATATGAGACTATAGTGAAAGTGAGTGAAAAATTCCCCTTTTTATCTAGTAATGCTGATGTTGTTTTCATTTTACATGTCAAAACCAAGTCAGGATCATCCACGATTTACTGCCTGGCGTTTTTTCTGAAGTCTTTGAGCAATTCTAGCCCTGATTATTACCTGCTAGCTGCATAACATGAGCTGCCACTGACCATTACATCCCTTCGAGACCGCGAAAGCGATTTGTGCCTTCTTCGGATCATACCCCACCCCATTGTCTCCCTGCCTGTTTTATTTATTGCTGCTTCTGCCCCACCTCAGTGCAGCCATCAGGGGCTGGGTGTACCAGCATGAGTGTCCCAGCTCTCTTGCACAGCCCTCTGGGTCATGGGGATATCCTCTGTTCTCTGCTCACAGTAGCTGCAGTACTCTCAGATCAGAACACCAGGCACTGTGAAATTTCTCTCTGAAGAGGTAAAGGAGATCGATTAACGTGGGGGTAGGAATTGAGAGCATCTGAATGTAGAAGTGGGAGACAGGGAAAGGTGTTGAAGGTAGGAATTCTGGGTACCTCTGAAGATTAGGCTTACCAAGCAGATAAATTAGGGATTTGTCATCTGGGACGACAGAGTACGGGATAAAGAAGGGATTAACCAGGGCATCGCAGCAGGAGGAAGAATTGGGGTACAAAGAGAAAGAATTGATGAATGTGGATCAGTAAAACAGGATTAGTGAAGCCTAAAGGGGAAGATTTAAAGGTAAGAGAGTGAGTTTTTAAGGGAGGAGGAAGAGAACGGAAGACAACTGGGGAAAGGCAGGCAAAGCCTGGAAGAAGGATGAAAGTAGAATAAAGTAAGGGAGGTTTTGTTATTGCTTTATGGAAGGGCTAATGATGACAAGATGGTGATGGAGTGAAGCATTATTTCAGGTGTGTCTGCTATCAGGAGACATGATTATATACAGGCAGACTTCTGTATCCTCCTGCAAACACAGCCATGCCAGGAGGTCTTGGGCTTTCACTGACAAGGGGGTAGCAATAAGCCACACACCTTCATCACTAAATCAGGGAATCCCACTTGCTTTTTATTTATTTACTATTTCACCTTCTACTGCTTTCTTCTGGATTGCTTTGATATGCTTTGCTTGTTTAGGGAGAGAACTGCCATGGTTCTCAGTGAGGGCTGTATTTGTGCTCTTAGCCTGTCTGGGGTGGTTGCTTGGTTTTTTAAATATTTATCATGTCCCTTTCCATGGACATGCACTGACAAGGAAGAAGGAACCAACTCTGGGTGTTTGGTCTGTGCCTTGCACAACACAGATTGATTTCTATGCTTTGCAGAAAGGCAAAGTTTGATTTATGGAGTGGCTGTAACTTGGTTTGTCAGGGGTTTTTGGCTTTGAATCACCTGCCTCTGCTCACACAGACCCCAACATATTCCTCACATATCGATTCACATCATTACGTGCTTACAGTTTAAATAAAGGTTTTTGCTGTTGCATAATAAGTCAACATTTTTTCCAAATGCTTGTTAAAAATAACACAATTGCAAATATTGTTTAGTTCTCTTATTGTGGCAGGGTTAGAGATTAAAACTGTGAGGTGGGGCCTTGTTCTCATGAGTGCTGCTTTCCTCTTGGACACAGGCAAGGGAACTAAATGTGTGTTTCCTGAGCACAGTGGTTGTGCCAAAAGAAAGCAGAGCCCATAATGAATATGTTGGCACCTCCACAGTATTCAAAGGAGTGACTTACTGAAGATGGCAAGATTAAAGTGGCAATTGCACACTAGGGAACTGGGATTTCTTTGTTGTTTGTGTTTAAGTGACAGGAGAATATTGATTTGTGTTCCTGAGGGATGTGCTGTCTTCCTTTCCTGAAAAGCAGGAGGATGGGAATAGAGATGAGCTGCCTTGAAACAGCTCACTGAACATTTGAAAAAAACTTGTTTTAACTCAGTTCTTGTCATACATCACTTATATTTTAAATAATAAATATGAAGCCAATCTCATATCACCTGCCTGGGTCAAATTAGGATATCTTGGGAGGCTGCTGGGAACCTTGGCAAATGCAACTGCTCCTGCACAGTTAAAAGGAAATCAGACCCCAGAGAAGAACCTCTCATGGTGGCAAGTAACCACTTACAGCACCACTGGAATTATTCTTTCCTTGGCTTCATCCTGCTCCCAGGACTTCAGCCTCACAGACTGTGTAAAGGGAGTGGTATTAGGAGAAGCTGTGTGTGGTGGAATTGCACACCCTACCTGTGCATGAGAACTGGGAAACCAAATGGATTGGCACTGAGTACTCAGGGAGTTCCAAAGTGGGTGAAGGAATCCATCACACCAAAGCAAACATGAGAATGATGTGATGTGAAGAAATATTTGTTTTCACTCCTTTCTGCTCTCACTGCTGCACCCAGAGGATAAGACATTTGGGATGCTCTGAAGGACCAGGGTAGAGGAGGGCAGGCAGGGCAGGACAGAGTCAGTTTTTCCTGCAGGCCAGAAGGGAATATCTCAGCTCCTGCTCTGGTGGAGTAAACCATTGGCTTTGGGCTGAACAAAACTGATCACCTTAGAGAATATTTCTGCACAGGAGAGGCACAGAATCCTTCTAAGCCACAATAATAGCTATGCAGAAATCTAGAGAAATTACCTAAATTACAGCTTCATTCAGGGGCTGTGTGAATCCTCTAATGACTGATGTTCAACAGCTACAGGAAGATCTCCCATGTAGTTCACAGTTTTGTTTGTCAGCAGCAGATAACATTTTGAGACAGAAAAAAAAGAATGTAATTTGGTCTGAACCTGCAGCCTTTTTTTTATTCTATGCTTTTGCACTAGGATATTTTGGCTGGATAGGGATGGCTCTTAAGAACTCTAAAAAGTAGGACCTAAAAGCTACTGCTGCACTTTTCCCATCCTTTAAGCTGTGTTTCCAGTGGACACTTAAGTGCATGAGAGAGTTTTTCAGTGATGCTTCAGCCATATGCAAGTGTTGCCTAGGATCAAGCTGTCCTTTTTCCTAAACCTGGGATTTTTTCTAAGCCTTTGAGTAGCTGTTGCACACATCCAGAATTCTGCACAGTACAACTTCAGCCTCCAGGTTCAGCTCCTGCATGGCCTGTGGGAATGATAACTTCACTGTGCTGCCTCTCATCCTGACAGCTTTATTTTCATAAAGGAGGTGCTAATGCCTGAATAAAACATATGGTGTGGAGCTTCTAGGGCAAATTATTTCACAGCCTGCTGGTGCTGAAGGTTAGCATTTCTAGAAAAGCTTACAGTCACTCATCTGTGGTCCTCCTCGAGATTATTTCTATTAGTAGATGCAGAAGTGCCTGTTTGAGTGAGGTTTATTCTGCAGGGTGTTGTATAGGTCGGTGAGATCTCAGTGTAGTATTTCTGCTCTCAAAATGCTCCTTTCTGCTGAAAATTTTGCAGGTTCAGTTTTCAGAGCAGAGGTCAAGTTTCAGAAGTTGGTATTCCTGATGGGATTGACTTGCAGCAATGAAATTTTTCATTGTTATTTTGGTAATCCACCTTACAGCACATAGCCTGGATGCTGCTGGAGGTGGGAGAGACCAGCCTGTGATGCCAAGTGGCATGGAAACTGTAGGAGCTCCTGGGAATGATAACTTACTGTCAGTCTTTTTGTCAGGAGATCATTGTCATTCTGAGCAGGGGCTCGTGCTTTCCATGCCATAAAGGAATAAATTCTGCAGTGACTTCTCCCCAGTTCCGTGTCAGTGTTAATGCCTCCTCTTGGCCTGGAGTACCCTTCATTCCCATTTGTATTCAGACAGGCACTACTGCAGCTCCCACTTGAAAATACTAATTGGTTGAAAATGCATTCCAATTTTTAAATTATTACTTAGCTTTTTTGAAGTGATCTTTTTTTTTTAAGACTGGAGTTAATTTCTTGTAATATCAGCTGCCATGTAATGATTGCAACTCATGAGCAGATTTAATTCAGTGATATAAACCATGTTTGAGGATTTACGTAGGCCAAGATCCTCTCTGTTGGAATGGATTTAATGTGGAAAAGCAGAAAGCCTGCTCACAGGCCCACATCCTTTATGGGAAGAGGTGTCTGTTTTCCCATCCAATCACCAGTAGAGAGAACATATTGTAAATATGGATGTTGCCTGCTCAGAAGTTGAAATATTCTGTGCCCCCCTGAATTCCTTTTTGAAGTTTTCTGGGCAAATAAGTTCAGCTTCAGCACCCAGTCATCTGTCAGAGTGCCCACAGTGTGTTTTCATGCCCAAATCTGTCATTGCCCAGAGATCCTGAGCAGGTCCCTCTCCACAGTGCGCTGGAGATCACAAAACAATACAGATCTTTGATAAATATCTCACCAAAGATCCTCTTTGTACCTGTCCTCCCTGAACAAGATGTGTCTTGTATGACTATTTCAGTAACATGATTTTTTTCCCACAAAACCCATGTTTATGCCAGTGGGGACATTATATTGATGTACTTAAAAATATTCAGATGTGTTCCCTTTTTCTTGTGTGTATATATGCATCCACAAGCACACAGACCTGTCACAAGAGGATTGACTCAGTATTCACCTTTGTTTCCTCCCTGTAGCTCATAAATATTAGTAGGAGGATGCTCTGCCTTTCCTTATTTAAAAGTACAATTAACTGTGGGATGCAGGAGACAGGGAACTGCAGGTGGAGCAGGCAGAGGCTGACAGGGAGTGAGCTGCTGATTTAAAGAAGTCTCTCTGATTTAAAGAAGGTATCATTCCCTCCATCTGAATATTTCAGCTGCTTTTATTCTAATTTCTGTGGCAGGAAGATGCCATTCCCAAGATCTGTTTGAACCACTGAGTGTTATCTTTGGCTCATCTGCGCTGCAGGCACAGAGGATTTGGGAAAACAACACCTCCCAAGGAATGGCTGCACTTTCTAAAGTAACCTCCTTCCCTTGGTCAGTGCTGCTGTGCCTCCAACAGGTGCCAGCAGGAACCAGCCCAAACGGGACCAATGCCAAAGTGTAGCTTCAGTGTGTCCATGAAGCAAAATATGACCTGACAAGAGAAATTCAGTTGTCCTCAGATCTGCTCTGCAAAGTCAGGAAGACTCAAAAGCGTAGGTTGGAGGCTTCTTGGAGAGCCTCGAGCCATAACAGCAGGAGAAATTAAAATTGGTGTCTTCTTCTGATGTATGGACCAGATATTCCTCTGCAACCAGCCTCCCCCTGACTTCTGAAAGAGTAACTTAACAATTTAAATTCCCCATCTGTTGCATTTGTAATTATCCAGCGCAGAATCTCCTGAAGCAGCTCTCCTCCAGGTTCTGTGTGGTGCTGCCTTTCCTTTGCATTAATCATGGGAGCTCTTTTGCCCGAGAGCAGCTGTGCCAATCGATCTGGAAATGGATGCACTGGAAATGCAACACTGCCAGTTAAACACAGAGATTTTTAAGCTTGTGGCTTCCACAGTCTGTGTCAACGTGTGGCAGGGGAGAATTGTAAACTGAGAAAGAGTTCTCCTGTGAATTCAGTGCCCCCATTATCTCCTCTATCCGAAGGGCTGAGGAAATCTTTTTGTTAGCCAAGACAGCTTGGTGCTTCAGCTTAATTTTCACTGCATAATTTTAAATACAGATCGTGCCAACAGTGCTGCAATTAATGGATAGCCTAAAGACTTATTATTTCAAACTAATTGATATGTAAGAAAGTTTAAATAACTTAAGTGATAAGAATTTTTTAGGAATAATTCTGTAACTAACTCAGAATAATATTTTTACTGTTATTTAGAGTAGCAGATGACTTTATTATTCACCCACCGTCACTAAATCTAATGTCTGTCTGTATTTCTCTAGTTCTAAGTAGATTTCCAGGAGATGGGGGAAAGATGACATTTTATAATCCTTGTTCTAAAAGTCGTTTTTGCAAGTTAATAATCTCATTCATTTCTGATACTTGTCTACCATCATTTGAAATAAATGCTCTCTAAGTTCCAGATGAATTTCTGTTATCCTCAGCAGAGATGTGTACACTAAACATTTTTAAAATAGGGCTCTAAAGGGAGAAATGCGTGTGTTTAAAGTACTCTTTTGCTTCTTCAAATCACTTGACCACATTATCAAAGGCCTTTATTTTTCTAGTGTTCATTAAACTTATCTTCAACTAGATTGTGATCAGAATTGGCATCAGAGAATACACTGTAAAGCTGTAAGACCTCTCAAGAACTTTTTAATGCTTTTGGAAGATGTCAAGTACCGAAATAATAATAAAACACTGATAGAGCATTAAAAAGATAAGTTCTTGTAATGGAAAGAGGTTTTGTTCTACTGCCAGTGTTTTTTTCTTAAATAAGGTTTTGCATGGTGCAAGACTTTTCCAAGAGAGAAGCTACCAATAGTGATCCACATAAATGAAATCAGATTAAAAACAAAGTGGAGCTCATGGGGGATCATGTTAGGCATTTTGATGGCATGCCTCTCAGTGGAAAAAAAAGCAAAGGGCTTAGGGAAGTTCTATGAGATTCATCTCAGTTCAGGCTTGACCCTCTGGTGAACTAAACTTTGATGAACTGTATTAACTTCAGGAGGAGAGAAGCCAGGGAGCAGATCCAGCTGACAGTGATGTCAGTGGAAAAGCTCATGGTTCCTGTAGTGGGCTTGAGGTGTAGGAGAGGCCTCAGTGTGACCTTCTTGTGCCCACTGAGCTTGGTGGGGACAGGAGGCACCAGAGGAACTGATTCTCTAGGCAGCTTTAAGTTGTGGTGTCTTCTAGGGAATTTGTGTATCCCTTTTCCTGGCAATAGCAAGGTTTGGCCACAGAACTCAAGGGCAGTATCTTTAAGAAATGTGTTCGAGAGGATTTTCAGATGTGCAGCTGCTTGGCAAAATGGAAAGTGTTCCATGGCACAGACTCACACTCAGGCACTGTGACACACATTTTCTGTCACAGTGGCTCACTGGACACATCACCCACACCTGAGAAGAGGCTGCTTGGGCTGCAGCATGAGCAGGGTGGCAGCTCCTCACCCAGAATAAGCATTAGGAGGGAAAAACACCCTCAGCAGTTTCCCTTCCTCGTGGAGCTCAGGTGCTGGACAGAAACCCAGATCAGCTTGTACACAAAGAGAGCAAGGTCTGGAGGTGGGAAAGGCATCTGCCCTTCTCCGTGGGAAGTTGTTACCTCTTGTCTGTTGGAGCAGGCTTGGATTTTAAGCAGCAACCTAGTCCCTTTTCCTAGATTCCCTCACGCCTTGCAGTTTGCTTAAATTGAAACAGAGTGATTTTCAGGTGGAAACTCTGAGCCACTGAAACACAACTTTTGCACCTCTTACTTTGAGGCAGTTTATTCCCAGATCTCTGCTGGGTGAGGAGCAAGCACTTCATGCCCTTTTGTGCCAGCAGTTCCTTCACTTATTCTGGTCAGTTTGCATCTGTACTTGTGTGGTTGTAGATCCAAACCCCATTAAAGGCAGTCACTGTGCTGTAGACTGAAGTGAACTTTGGGTATGTGCTTTACCAGGCATGAGTTCAAGCTGCTCTGGGCAGCAGTGGGATGGGCTTTGTCCTGTTGATCTGGCTTGATGAAATTACCTTATATGTCAATTTTTGCATTGTGAGATGCTTGCTGAACATCACTGAAATAAAGTTTTCTGCATGGGTCATTTAAATTTGATGGGTAATTAGAGAGTTGCCTAAGTTTGCAGCAGTCAGCATTAATGTGAACTTTGGAGAAAACGTTTAAATGAAAAACAACTGAACTGAAATATTAATCCCTTGAACTTAATCATGAGCATGGCTCCGTTAACCTCCCCTTGCATAGTACTGCTTAATCCAGTAACAGCAATACAGACAACAAGAGGGTTTTTTCCTTTAAAGCTCATTGTAGTATCAGGAAGTAAAAACCTTCAGGCTATTTTTAATTAGGTTGAACCTCTGTGCAGAGTCACTCTTAAGCTCTAAAGTTTGTAATAGTTGCAGTTAAAATTCTACACTAATTTTGCTTCTCAAGTAGAAAAAAAACCAACCAAGTGTGTTGTGTAATACAGCATGAAACCATGAGAAGTGTGGATATATGAAGGAACTCATGGTGGAAGTAGAGGGATGGGAAGATAATCACAGTATATAAACAGAGAGCAGCCACGAATTTACCAGACTCAGAGTCCCCAGTAGCAATGATACATCTCCATTTGATGGTTGTTAGATAATAACATATACATCAGCACATAAGTTTGAATCAGGTCCCAGCTTTTTGTCATTGTTAAACTCAGCCTCAAAACTTCCCTGACACTTGGAAGTACAAAGGCCAAAGCACTGAGCCATCATTTCTGGAAGATGGAAAATGAGGAGCAGCGGCTCTTTCTCTGCTGTTAAACTTCTGCCAGGTTCTGAATGGATCTTTTTTCATCAGCCTGGTATGGTAAAAAATAATGGGTCTGTCACTAAATTGGCTCATTATTTGGGGAGAGTCAAGGCAAAAGTCCCTGCTAATAGTAAAGAGGAAGCCAGATTCATGTTGTTAATGAGTTAGGAAATATTTTGGAATAGCCTTCGTTGTTACAAGGGATTACAGAACTGCAACTACTTGAAAAGATTTTCAAAGAAACTTCTAAGGCTTTGATCTTTATTCAGAGTGTGCTTGCTTTCTAGTCTAAAAACATTCATTTTTAACAGGATTTTAGGAGAAGGACTGACTGCTCAGTAATTTTCCAAGCAGACTTTTCAGTGAGGCTCCATCCTGCAGAGGCTCTCTGGCATGGAGAGCTTACAGTCAATGCAAGGTAAACTTCAGAGTGCAGCAGAGGCTTTACCAGTGTGATTATTTCTGAGATAATGATGCCTTGCTTCTGAACTTCCATGCAGCTCCCTGACAATTATCAGTGACATGGAAATTACAGTGAGTGTGTACCTTAAGAAAGGTGCTGTCTCAAGATGCCCAGCCCTCAGTGTGTGTTTGGAGCTCTTATTACTCGAAACTGGCTCGAGAGTCGGGGCCGAGCAGGAAGGGTAAAGCTGGGTATGGCAGTGAAAGGAGGTGCCAGACTTAATCACAGGGTGAACTGTTCCTTTTCCTTTGAGGAGCACAGTGATGCCCCTGGAGAGAGATAGAGAAATAGATTGTTTATTTCCTTTTCATTGTCCTATTGGAGCAGAAATCTCTGCGCTCAGTGGGAATTTTCTGTGACACTGATGGGGCCTGCTAGAGATGTCCTGCCAAGAGTCAGACACAGGCAACACTGTAATTATCTATTAGCAAGGTGGATATGAGAGACTGAACAGTGCTTTGTTAAACTGAATCCAGAGTTCAATTTAGGTGAGGATCCAAAAGCTGTGCTATTGGTTCTACCACCTTCTTTTTCAGATTTTTACATCAGCAGCTCCTGAGCCCTCACACAGGAGGCCTTAAGCACCTGAAACTTTCTCTTCTTGTTTCTGCGCTTTCAAAAATTGCCAGAATCTCGCACTTTGAGGGACAAAACCACTTTTAGGCAAAACACAATAAATATTAAGTGGCCCTGCAGATTCCATGGTCCATTGGGGACATCCTGCTCTGCTGCCATGGTGCTGCACAGCTCCGAGTCCTGCATTCTCTGGTCCGCCCGGGGTTTGAAATATTTCTGGAATATATTGTTGCTGTTGTAACCTCAAGATGTCATTTAAAATCTGAGGGACTGTCATGACCTCTTGAGATGAGAATTACAATACTGTTACTCTTGGAAGGCCTGTGCTGTTGGACTCAGCTGCCTGTTTACAGGCTGCCTTGGATGCACCATGGAAGTGGAAAAAAAATCACTTGTTAGAAGGTGATGGCTGCACTGATTGGTTTTTGTTGTTTGTTTGTTTTGCAGTATCCAAAATATAGCACTTAAAAAAAAGTATCCAAAATACAGCACTTAAAAAAACCCAAACCAGCTAAGAAGCTCTCTTTGAACACTGTCACTCGAGTTATTTACCCTGGATCCACCCCTGTCTGCTGATAGATGAGACTTCAAGAGAATTTCTCTGGATTTATTGCATTGAAACTGAGCAGATTCTCCTTTGCTTACAGTGAAGATAGCTTACTCTAGTGATGATGAAAAAGAACAGAATCTCAGAATCTAGCCTTAAAATGCCCATAGAAACGGGATTTTTTCCCCTGTTCATTCTAGTTCAAATTATTTTTATTTTATTCATATTTTTATTCATATGCATCATTAGGTGCACAGGTCATGCATTTATGGAGTCATCTTAAGAGCCACTTGACAGCTTAAGAAAGCATTTTATCCACAGAAGCAAACTGTTCATGAATAATCACCAGAACAAGGAGTAATTCCAAGTATGCAGCTTACAAGGCACAGAGCAGGGCTTTGCATGAGAATAAAGTGCCATACTTTTGAAGAAAAGGGAAACAAGAGTTACTGTGAAGAAAATCCTCCCATAGAATTCAGCACAAGCTATTTCCTTAAATAATTTCTTTAAAGAAAATGCAAGAGATCTGAAATTGCTGTTAATAATACAATTGCCAGTAGGAAAAGATCACCGGTTTAGGGATTTTTTGTAAGGACCTTCTCTAACCCAGAAGGTTTCAGCAGAGTTGCTGTACAGTGTATGTGTGTTTGATATATGTATAACCAGGGCAGCTCTGATGGGCATCTCACCACTCAAACATTTATTTTGAATCAGTTATTGCAACAAGTGTTGGTTTACCATACAGAAGGTAGATATGTGTTGACTTATGAGAGTGTTAAAATCCAGGAGCTCGGGTCCCAGGTTTCCTCGCGGTCCCATTGGTTTAATTGAGGTTGCAGTTAATAAAGGCGGAGACACAGATTGATGGAGGCCCCAAGGTTACTGTCTAGTGCCTTGAGACAGCAGATATTAAAGGGACTCATTTATGTGGGGACTTGTTGTACCCTCAGGAGGCAGAACAAATCACCTTTGCTTTAATAGGAAGAGACACGGAGCTGAACCATGGCAGATAAGGGAGGCAGTGGGAGGGGGAGCGTCTGTACAAGGGGAGATAACACAGGATGTGTGACCCACTCCGTGCCTTGTGACACGCCTCAGGTGATTTTTTTCAAGGAGAGTGTCTGGACTGTGCAGGCTGTTGGCATGGGAAGGCAGAGGGGCAATAGTGGATCAGTCAAAACTATGGCTGAGCCAGTGGCCCTGGGCTCAGAAGACTGCACGGAGACTTTGTGGGGTGGGGAGATCGGCCTGATGGGTTTGACCTTGTGTGATGGGCTAGGGGAGCATCACCTTCAGGTGGGGAGGCAGAGAAGGAGTCTGGGAATTGGTGTTCCTGGTGTCTCTCATGGTCTGGAAAGTAACCGTTGTTTGAAAATGCAGAGATGTCCTTGTCTGAGGACAGGGAGCTTCCCAGTCAGCACGAAGACATTTCCTGCTGTTGCGTGCTGTTCCTCGTGCCACCTCAGATACCAAGTGCCCTTAGGCTCTCCTTAATGATTCCACACTCCCACATCTCCTGAGATAAAACCCTGTCTACTTGAATAGTTTCATCTCAGGCTTAGCAATGTTGTCCCCAAGCTGTGTTAAGCCCAAATGTTAACATGGTGGCAGGTCCCTTTATGCACTTGCTTGATGTCACTGGCAGAAAAAAGGAGCATTTAGGTGCCCTCTGCACACGCAGAGTTAACTCCTTTCCCAGGCCTGGGCAAACAGCTTCCAGAGAACCTGCTGTTCCCAGCTGCTGTCTGAGGGCTGTTCTGGCAGAGAGCAGAGAATGGGAATGCCAGTCGTGGCAAGGTCCTGCAGGGCAGTCCCAGGTCCCCTCAAACCCCACATTCTCACCACGAGTCCCCATCTCCAGCTGAGTGCTGCAGAGGGACTGTGGCCTTGAGGCATAAGGACATCTGAGCAGTGGTTACTGCTCTGCCTTCCCAGCAGAAATCTGCTTAGTGGAGGGAATAACATGGTCCTTAATAAGGAACTCCTACTGTTTCCAATTAAACAAAAATTGCTGCCAATAAATCACTTGATCTCTGAGCTCTGTTCCTCAATTTCACTCTCCCTGTTACTGAGCCTCCATCTGCTTTTAACAGTTCTTGCTACTCATATGTCTTTTAATGCTGTATCCCTCCAGAATGGCTTTCTAATTAAGTAAGCTCTGAAAATGAAAAGCAGAGGAACAGCAGCCTTTTTGCTCTCTGTACCCTTAATCTGGGAGTCCTCTATGTGCTATTTTGGAAGCTAAATTGAGGTCACTGACATTATGCATACTTGTTGTCTGATGCGGGCTTAAAAGCCCCAAATCCTCTATTTAAAATTATCTTTAGGCACATGGGTCAAATATTTGCAGGAAGAAAAATAAGTATTTGTAGCTTTAGCAGATTTAAAAAAGGAGGGGAGGAGTGAGAAAGGGGCCCCAATCCCAGCCCAGTGTTGCTGTTGCAATGTGGATTCACTGCCCACTGAAAGTATCAGTGTTGCTGGTGTTAACAAAATAAACATTTCCAATGACACGTGATAAGGAAAATGGGAGCTTTGCTAAACAGAAATTCCCTGGAGAGGTTGCAGCCCCCCTTAGGGTGTAGTGACCAGTCACTGCCTCTTGTCAAAATCCATTCTGCTGAAATTGCACAAAGGAAATGAATGCAGTTGAGTTTCTCATCAGGAGATCAAGAAGAACAGGCACTGTCTATGTGGAATTAAATAATATCCTGCATGCAGGTAGTGCCACAAGTAATTATGGATTCAAATATTCACCACATTTCAACTGGTGAATAAATGCAACAATCAAATACCAAAAAGAGTAATTTTTTATATATTTTGCTGCGCTCTGCCTCAAGGGGAAATAACACAACTTTATATTGTCTCGCATTTGAAATCTTAACTCAAAATTGTGAAATAAACTTGAGAATAAAGAGTTTGCTGTTGGAAATGTCAGAGATTGTTGGAGATACTGAACTATTTAGTCCTCAGAGTCTATTTTTACCTAAATTGTTGAGCCAGGATATTTGAATAATTTTCCATTCATAATTCACTGCATCATTCAGGGAAATAAAGTGATCAGGAAAACAAAATAAGATAAATTTAAAAGGAGATATAATAGAAAAACAAAACTCAAAAAGCTGCCCTTAGAGAAAAATTCCCAGCGGAATGGAAAAATCTGAGACTTTAAAAAGTTACTTATTTGGAGTCATTTCAAATTTTTGCAGTGGAGGAATTTAATCAAAACAAATATGGCCATAATTAATGTTTTTGATTCAACAAAATTGCATTTTGGTGGGGATTTTTCACCAAAATCTGTAACCAGTTGTATTTCATATATAACTTTCTCAAAACATTTTTGGCTGAAGATGAATTCTCGAGATGCTTTTTAAGTAGTGACCCTTACGTTATTTTGGAGTTGCAGATATATTTTTAAATACCCATGTGAGCTGGAATGAATCCCAGTGCGGGTGGAAGTGGGTTGGTTTTGCATCAGATAAGATGCTGGGGCAGGAGAAGGATGCTGCGAGGTCACAGGCCAAGCATGCAGTGTCCCAAGCTGTGTGGGGACGGAAGAGAGAGGAAAACAGTTTGGAAAGGCCTTGCATTGGTGACTTCCAAAAGGCCACACTCAGGGTCCAACGGGAAGGAACAGCAGCGTTCACAGGAAGGACTTCAAAGGTGCTGCAGGAAGGGAGACAAACTGGACGTGTTTCCCCCTGGTTTCCCTTTCCCTTGGGCTGCCAGAGCACAGGGAGGAGGCTGTGTGGGCCAGTGGGGTGTCCACCTCTTGTCTTGAAGCCCCCCTGGTCGCCTGTGCTGGCATTCCCCACGTGCATTCCCCACTGCATTCCCCATGTTAGCACTTTGTTTTTGCTCTGGTAGAAACAGAAGTTCATTAGATCCCATTGCAAGCATGCAAGAGTTTACAGGGGCTTGGTCAGGAGCGTCTAAACCCACAACTTCTGCTGCTGTAATCCTTTATTGATCACAGTCACTGCTTTTAGTGCTATTCATGCTGTTCATTTGCCAGTTCTAATAATAACGGCTAGGTATAAATATAAATGTAAATAGTTTTAATAATACCATCTGTTTCCTTCTCTCAGTGTGTTTTCCTTGCT
Organism: Vireo altiloquus; assembly: GCA_013396875.1. Taxonomy (NCBI): domain Eukaryota; kingdom Metazoa; phylum Chordata; class Aves; order Passeriformes; family Vireonidae; genus Vireo; species Vireo altiloquus. Next base: position 668,983 of record VZRF01012008.1, on the reverse strand, counting down.
TTAAGCTGAACAACCATAATCATTTTCCCCTCCCACGTTGTAAGGAAGGGCTGCAAGGCCCTTCCCTGACTGATGACCCTTTTTGGAAAGCAGCTGTAGCCAAGGATGCCAAAGAGCTCTTTGAATTGGGAGGGAAGGTGAGTCCTTGAGCTGGGCAGCCAGCTGGGCACCAGGAGCTCTGCTCACTTGGAAAGCCCTGCTCGTGTCCTGTCCCTTGGCTCAGGGCTCTGGTGGCTGTGCTCGAGGTGTAGGTGGTGGCATTTGTCCAGGGCAGTTTTTGTGCAAAGCTGTGATGTGAGCATCTGCTGGCATTTTTTAAACTTGCACTGCTGGGTAAAAAAGATACAGAGCAGGTAGATGGAAGCACACATTCAAGAGCTTCTGGCCACAGCTGTCAAGAGTGACTGACACTCAACTCCTGTCCCCAAGGACCCTCCTGCAAACACCTAATGATGCCTCTGAATTCTAAAGTATAAACTCACTGCTCATCAGCACAGGGGTGAGATCTACCAGAGCAAGAAATGGTGTCCAACTGTGGGACGCTAAAGCCACGTGGGGGTGACATTCATGTTGTTTTTGTTGTGGGTTAAAGAGAGGACAGAGGAGCTCTAAGAGGACAGGTAGTGAGGTAAGAGAAGGAAGAAGGTTGTTACGTGTTAATGAGGACAGTGGTCCAGATAACGATCTGCCCGTCTAATCATCGGTGTCATTGCCCCCCCTTGTGTGACTCCAAAATCCTACCAGCAAGTGTAGGTCACCTTGTTTAGTAGCTGGAGAGCAGAGAAATTGGGGTAGGTGGACTTGTGATGGGAAGCAACCCAAGGGGACAGCAAACTGAGCGGGAAGGGCACGCTGGGGTGGAGTCTGGTGAGGTGGGGGTTGGGCAGAGAGGTTTTTACTTTCACGCTAAGGTGGCACTTTGTCACACAAGTGAGATGTGTGTGGCTACTGCTGCTGCTGGGGGGGCAGCTTTCCATTCACTGCCATGAACTGTGATGTCTCTGTAAAGCCATAGGAGATACAGAAGGACAATGAGGCTTTTAGAAGAAAAACAGCTGGATTTTTTTAGGCCAGCTGGTTTTAAGCAGGCAAGTTGTTTCTTTAACCTCGTGTGGTAGCTCGGGGCTCATGGAATGGATGGGATCTGAGGGGCTTGTCGGATGCTGAGCAAGGGGAAGAATTGACAGTGCCTTTGGAATCGAAAAGAAAACTAATTTTTACACACTGATGCAGTTTTAATCAATCCTCCTTGTCTGCTGTCTGCTCCTTCTCAACTAACTTCAACCTTCTCATGCTTAGATATCTATATAGACAGTCTCTGGAGACAGAAAGGTAGCTCCAGATTCATGTCATTTCTATTAAACACTCGACTTAGGGGGGATTAGCCACTGGAGGCGCTTTAGGAGAGGAATATTAGACACAATTGTTATCTAACAACATGCTTATGGTTGCACTGGGTTCAGATAACGTTCAGTTTCTGAGGGATTTCAAGTATTTCTTATGCTCTTAAACCTAATTAAGCAAATCGAGGTTCTGAAGGAAGTTGAGAGCCAGGAGACTTTTCCCTGACTTATGATGTTACTCAGCTTCTTCTATACCTGAGGTGCCCAAATTTCACAAATTCAGTAATGCCACATACGGCAGTGATATGGGGGAAGTGCAGCAGCTCATCTCTGCTTTGGACACTGCTGGTTTTAAAGCAGTGCAGGTACTTAGCCATGAACTGTAACCCCAAGCACAGCCCTTCTGCCTGGAATTTAATCTTTGGGTTTGCAGTCTGACCTACGTGAATGCTGTGCTGCTGACACTGCAGCCAGTGTGGATGTGATCTCTCGGGAGCGAGGAGCTCCCTGGGCAGCAGGAGTGGAGTGCTGGGGCTGTGGTGAGCAGGGCAGAGAGGGATGATCAGCATCACTTTTCAGTTTTCCCCACCATGCACCCCATGGCAGTGTTCCTCTGGTGATGCCTGTACTTGTGGAAGTGTTTGCAAAACGGAGACAAAAGGAGGATCCCTTCAGAAATTTGTGTTCAGACATAAAGGCGGAAAACAAAGGGGTTCAGGAAAAGAAGAAGGTGTTATGATAATGATTAACTACCACGGTGAAAACTATGTATTTCTAGTTGATAGAAATATATATTTTAGAGGCAGGGTGTGTTTTAATGGAACCGTTCGTGCCTCAGACCTGGTTTTTATCCGAGGTGGAAAACCGAGGCCAGGACATCAGGAAAATTGCCAGAAAGAAGGCAGGAAAAGAACTTTAGCAGGGAAGCCAAAGGAAAAAGACAGATCTTAGATCCTGAGGAAGAGAAGCTGCAGAATTTGTCTAATTAAGGAATGTAGAACTAGACCGGGTGAGCTAAGGACATTGATTTGCACATCAGGAGAAAGGAGAAGAGGCCTCACAAAAATAAAGTAAGAGATGCAGGATGAAAACCAGGACAGAAGCATGGGGAATGGGATTGGAAGGGCTCAGAGGGAGGGGTACTGATGCAGTCACATGGTGTGTGTGGACAGGTCAAGGATGGTAAGACTAGGAGAGGACCTACTGTTCAAGTGAAAATTTGTGTTGCTTCTTGAGAGCTGTTGCAGTGGGGTGAAGGAGACCTGAAACTGCACAGAATAGACTCAGGCCTAGAGCTGAAGGATCAGAATTCCTAGCACCTTTATCCTGGAAATCCTGGAAAAATACATAGCTGAGAACACAATTGCCTAAGAAACGATTGCAAAACTGCTGCAGCTACAGTTAGCAGAACCTGACTCCCTCTTTTTAAGAAGGTGGGTAGATGGATGGATGGATGGATGGACGGACAGATGGAGCGGGTCTGGCTTTGGAACTCACCCCTTTTGCTTCCTGCTGTGCTCATACTGGTCATGATGAAAAAATTGGCTTTGTCTTCAGTTGAAACTTTCATACACATTAATTTTTTTTAAATAATGGATCATGCAGATCCTAATATGGGCACTAAAAACAAAGGCTGTACAAATAAATACTGGGAAAGGACCCACTGCTTCCTGAAGACTGATAGCCAGATTTCTTTCTGCATGCCTTTTGCATCCTGTTGATGATATGACACTTTTTCCCCAGTAATGTCCAAGACACATTCTGCATTAATCCGATAATGTAACTTTCCATGATCTAGCCCTAAGAAATGTAATTTAACTTGTTTTCCCTCCCTCTCTGACTCCCTTTGACAAATGACTTTTTCCTAATGGTTTCTCCAACCCAAGAAATCTGGCAAAAGTTGTTTTATTGTTCTCAGAGCAATGTTTGTGGTGTGTTTGATGTGTGATTAACTACCTGAAGCTCAATGAAGGCCTTGCTCTTTCAGAGGCTTATCCGTGATCCATACTACACCTGAATGGGGTCTTGTCAAAGCCAGTGGGAGTATGGACACCAGTATGGTTAAATCCACATGTATTTGAAGGATTTGGGTGCCCAAGGGTGGTACCCAAAACCAGCCTTATGACTGCACGTTCCTTCAGCTTTGCAATGACTGCATGGAAATTAATAGGCACTTTGGATGCGTGGTGCTAATATGGGAAAAAAGGGAATACATTCCTGAATTGTGCAAAAATGCCTTGTTGGTTCCCCTCCTGCCTGGTGTGGTACTTTCCCCATCCTGTAGCACTGGTCACATTAGATACACCTGAAGACAGCTTGTCTCTTTTGTTGTAGTTGCAGGTGGAACTTGATCAGGAATATCAAGACAAATTCAAAAGACTGCCTTTGGAAATTCTGGAGTTCGTACAGGAAGCCATGAAAGGGAAAATCAGTGAAGATGGAGACCACAGTTCTGCCCCCTCTTCCCTGGCATCCGACAGTGGAAAATCAAATCATAAACCTCCACAAAGTGAAGAGGAATTGGAAGAAGATAATCAAGAAAAAGTGTTTGATACTACTTTTTAACTGCCCAAGAAACAATCAGTGCGCCAGGGCGCACCATTCCCAACTGCCCTTCTCCGCTCTCCCGGGGTGAGCTGCCGCCGGAGCGCTGCGGGAGGCAGGAGCAATCTGCATTCAAGTGCACATTTCCCCAAAGGAACATTTTATAAAAAGTATTCTGCAAAGGTCTGCATTCTCATTCTTCATCTGATTATTATTCTAAAGCGTAGTGCAGTTGTAATGGGAAAATTAATATGTTAACCTCCCTTTCTCTTTCTTTTTCTTTTTTTTTCTTTTTTGGCCAATTTACAATGGGTAATTTTCTGGCCATGTTCACTGTTAAGAATGTTTAATGAAGACCAGTGTATTGTACAGAGACAAATGTGTGCAGATTTCCTTTTGGGGTGCCAGTGCAAAGTGCTCCAAACTAACAGAGATCGTGGCGAGTATTACCACAGTACTTAATCGTATTTGTTTCCTTCTTTATAACTGCACCTTGACAGCTGTACCATCCTTTTACATTTGCACTGAAACATTGGATCCTTTTTAGCTCCGCAAGCACTGGTGGCTTGCTGTCTTGAAATTATGTTTATCACATGGAGAGACATATATTTGCTGCTGAAAATTCTTGGAACTGTGGGGACGAGAGGAAAATGGAGCGAAGAATCCGCGTGGAGAATTGTCGGTGTCTGTGTACGTCTGTGTTTGTTACACCGTGTGAGTGCATATATGTTTGTATATATATATATATAGCTATATGTGCACACACATCTGTCTATATACACACACAGCATGTTTCTATTTGAAGCTGATGTGGTCTCTTGGCCAAATGGAATGTTTCAGGGATCCGTGAGTAGAGGGAATTTTTTCCGAGAGCTAACATCTGGGATATACTGCTATAGAATAATCATGGAATCATAGAATTCTTTTTGTGGTGTTAGTGTTGTAAATCAAAGTAGTTTTAGAATATAAATTTGATATATATTTTGCAGACTCGAAAGTATTGATTTTAAGTATCATATTTTAAGCTTACTGAATTTGATAGGATTATAAAATGTTTAGGACTACAGTATTTGAAATCTAACAGAATCTTCCATTATTTTTAAGACTGAAGTTCAGTTTTACTAAGGTCTAAAATTTAAAAGCAAAGTGTAAAAACCTGACCACTGTTATTTAAAAATGTATATTAATCTGTTTAACTGACTTGTTAAAATAAGAACAATCAAAGTTAGTGTACTGTATGATATGCATGAGAGCAGTAACAGCACATTCTGAGAAATTTCTATCAGACGACAGAGAGACCTTGTGAAAGTCAGGATATTTGAAAAGGTAAAGAAATGCTGTTCTCTGGATTCCCATCCCAACAGAAATAGGAATTATGAAACATCGCAGACAGATTCGGACTCGGACCCGGGCCAGTGCACGATCCTTCCCTCAGCCACGAGTGGAGGTGCCTTAGGGCAAAGGAGAAACCAGCTCAGGAGCCCCAGATCTGCCTCGAGACACTTGATCCTGCAAAGTTGTGTTTTCCTGCACCACTGGGCTCAGGAGCTGGGCTGGGAGTAACATTCACATTCACGTTTGCAAGATCGGGGCCTTACTTAGGATTAAACAGCAATGGGAGAAAGCAATCAATTAACAGAGAGGCATTTTAACACATCATAACAGTTAAGTTACCTTACTTCCATTCCCTCAGGATTTTAGTACTTAAAGTAACTTATTTTATTTAAATTTAAGCAATAAAATACAAATCAAGCTTAAGTTTTCAGTTAAATAATGGTGTGTATATATATAAGTTCAAATCTTGGAAAACAAACAGTATTTTGATGTTTCCTTTTTAAACTTAGAGCAGAAAGAAAGAAAAAATTGCACATTGTTTGGAGATCACATTTTGAATTAAACTGTTCTGGTTTATGATGATGAAATCAGTGCACATGAAATTCAAAAATCTGACTTTCATCTTAACGCTAGGAAAGGTGACTCCTCTGCTAATCCTAGTTTTGCACTTTGAAATCAATCTTAATCACTCATTGAAAATGTAGAGTCGAGATTTAATGCTGCATTTTATAAAGTTAAAACGACGTATTGTCTAAATTATTACGAGAATAAACTGATAGCAGTGTTCATACTAAAACTGAAACTATTGCATTACAGAAACAGTTGTACAGCGCAGGCTTTTTGGTAAAATCCTGGCTCCTCTGAATCTCACTGCGACGTTCCCGTGGACTTCAGGGGAGCCAGGACTTTGCCACAGGCTTCAAAGAAACTCGGGCAAATAAATACCAATTAACCTTTTATTTATATTTAATAAGAAATAAATATACTGGTTGGGTTAAATATACTATCAGCTGTAGTCGTTTTACAGTACGTTTGTATTTGACCATTTCCTGTACTCACATTTTTTTATATCTGTACAGTGCCACTTTCTGCAGGTGTAAGGTAGTGTGTAATCCTGTACATCTTGCATCGTTCAAACTATTTCAGTGAAACCGATATCATTTAATATTGATATTACTTGAACTAGAGTAAGATAATGAAAAAAAAGGGTCTTTATGATGTGCAAGTCTTGTGCCTTTTATGTATTTGCCTTGTTCCGTGTTGAATGTGTGGAAATGCTGTATCGTGGACTTTCTGCTGTATAGAATAGAGCTGTCTATATTAAACTAGGTCGTGCACTTCAGATATCTTTACACTACTGAAAATAGCTTGGTTTTGGCAGTATAAACAGAATTTTAAAAATTCTAATGAAGGCCAGACATTTTAGATTTAACATGTTCATAATTATGTTAATTAATGCTCATGTATTAGCTAAACATTCACTGACAGATAACTAAAGGGACATCATTGCTTGCCTTTCTTTGAAATCAGTGTTGCTCTTGTACATTGTATTAATAGTGTCTGTGATTGATTAGTCCTTGATGATTTGCTTTCAGAATAGGATGAAATATTCCAGTTAACATGTACATATTTTTTCGGTTCCTCGATCTATGATTGTTTCAGAGGCATAATTCACATTTTTGTAAAAATTCTATGCAATTTTGTGGCATGATGTTTCTTCCACTTGTAATTTTATGTGCTTACATTACAGATCCAAAGGAGAAATAAAAATTTCTTAACACAAGACCAGTTTTCTGTGTTCATTGACTTGAGAGCCTCAGTTGACTTGGGAGACCTTACCCTGACCCCTTGGCTGATGGGAGGGGCAGTGCCAGGAGAAGGCAGGGAAATTTCCCTGCAGGCTTTTGTGTTCACACCAAGAACAAGAAATTGCACATGCCTGTGCTTCCAGCCCCTGCCCCTCCCAGCACAATGTGCATTTGCTGGTGCTCTGAAACAATGGGAAACAAAAAGCAGCGTGCAGGAGCCAATGAACTGGTAAGAAAATGTGTTGGTTTACAGGAAGGCTTTTGCAGAAGAGCTGGGATGTGATTTCCAGCCATACCAATAAACTGCCTCGACAAATTACAGCACCTTCACTTCTGTTCCACTGCCCCAGCTGTTTCACTCATCATCTGTTCAATTATATATGTGCTGTGAAATGTACCTTTGCAGGGCCTTCCACTGAGAGCATCGAAAAATAAATCTATTCCTTTGGCTTTTGACTTCCCTTCCCCTATTTAATTTACAATGTACAAAATTATCTCTGGGAGAAGAGATAAGCAGGTATATTAATCCAGTGTACTGAGGGATATACCTGTTAAAATAAATAGTCTCCAAGGCAGCTGGAGTCAAATCGCTCACTAGAAGGGAAATGGGATCTGGCACACGGGATGGACATGGCACGGGATGAGAGTGGGTAAGGAAGGGAGGAACAGAGCTGAAAGCATGAATTTGACAGACAGGAATAAGACTGGGATGGAAATGGGGAAGTAGGAGGGAGTAAAAAAAAAAGGATATGTTTCCTTCCCCAAAGAGGAGCAGTGGGGTGTGAAATCAAGAGCGGAGTTTGCGGAGGCCCCGTTAGCCAGTGCCACCATGTAGTGACACAGGTGAGGAGAGGCAGATGAAACCACGGGGCAGGAGGGCAGTCTGGCTCCAAGAAACTCCAGGACAAGGCAGAGATTGATTGAGAAACAACCCTTGGTGCCTGCAGGGCTCGGTGAGGCAGGATTCTCTCAGCTGGCTGAGCAGGCGACCTTGGTGCTTGTACTTGGGCCACAGGAGACTGACTTGGCTGCTGGGGGGAGAGGGGAACAGGTTGGGATGTGTGGAAAAGCTGTTTGGAGGCCAAGCACAGGGAGGTTGGTGTTGCAGAGGCCAAGCAGTGGGACCTGAGCTGCTTTGAGAAGCCCAGTGGGCTGTTAAGCTTCAGGTGGGTTCTGCAAATGCTCCTGGTGATGGCCAGAAGAAAACCAGTCCCACCACAGCAGCAGAAGTCTGCTACTGCCAGCTGGAGAAGGTGACTGAAGATTTCATTTTGCCCCAAGACTTTATGTTTTGAGAACTAGTGCCAGTGCCACGTTCTGCCTGGAGTAACTGATCCTCAGCTCCCTGAGCCTTACACTGTTTCCTTCACTGTGGGGCAGCTTCCAGGAGAGGGCTAGAGAGTGCCCAGATCCAACTGAGACGTTGGGATGAGCACTGGGAAACATTGCTGAGAGGGGCAGAAAGAGTGGGTGAGCAGGCTGAAGGGCCCCCTAAAACCTGGGCATGCTCTTGAACCCAAGGAAGTCATTCTGAGGTAAGCAGCTGTGCCTTTGAAAGACCTGAGTGGGGTTTAAACCCCAGAGGACTACATCATACCCTTGGATTTTGGGAGAGCTCTGTGTGCAGGAGCTGCACGTAAACGTCTGCCAGCCGAAACTCACAGAGCAGGATTCTCCTGGCCATCAACAGACCCAGTCCCTCCTCAAAGTGCTGGCCCTGCCCTTACTCTTCTTTTCAAGGGATCTTTTTTCAAGAGCTGCTTAGCAAAAGGACCAATGCAGGAAATCAAAGCCATGTGCGAAGAGCAGCAGGTGATGGTCACTAGTGAAGTTAAGGAAGCCAACTGCAAAAAGGCTTTCTGGGCTTTAAAAGGGTCCTCTAGAGAGGAGGTACCTGCTGGTCAGCTGGAAGGGCCCAAGCATGTCCTGCTTTCCCAACTGCAGCTCCATTGTACTTTTTCTCAGTGGGATGGTTTAGAGACTCAGTTTAGAGGTTCCTCAGGATCAGTGTCATGGGGGTAGCATGATCAAAAGGTGGATCTGAGGGAAAAAACATTGAAGAACTGAAAAATCCAAGTGTTCAGCCTGCAGACAGTAAAGAAGAAAATATTGGAGGTTATCTGTTAACTGCTCTATAATTGATATGATTTTATAGGGCTGGGATTTTTGGAATTTTTGGAGCTCCAACATATGGTGGGAAGACTGTGGCAAGAAGTGCTAATCCTTATGGCTGGCTTCCCCTCCAGGTAGAAGGGCTTTAAGTAGCACTGGGGAAGCCAAGCTCTAATTCAGAACAAATGGAAGCCAACCAGATGAATGTGAAGAGAAGAAATGTAAAGCTTGCTGCTGTATCAATGGAGGAAGCCTGGCTAACAAGCAGGAGAGCTTGACAACTTCCACTGCTGGGAACTGTCATGTAATTAGTGTTATGAACTGCTGTGGCATAATTGGCCTGTTCAAATAAGTGATCACAGGCTGGGTAAGAGGATCAAATAGTATAAAAAAAACCAACCAAACCAAAAAAAAACAAAAAAAAAAACAAAAAAACAAAAACAAAAACAAAAACAAAAACAAAAAAAAAAAAACAAAACCAAACAAACAAAAAAAAAACAACAGGGAGGGGAGAGGTGTGAATCAAACTTTGCTCTGTCTTGGGAAAGATGAAATGTAGCTGGCAAGTGTTTCTGCACTGTCTGACCTACAGATGGCAGGAGCTGTGAGCAGGGCAGGTGAGTTGCCTTCAGCTGGGAAACACCCCATGGAGGTTTTGTACCACATTTCCAGGAAAATGCAGAGAAAAACTGGCCCTGTACAGTCCCTGGGCTATACAGCAGTAGCTGAAAGCTGGGCTTCACAGGAAAACCACCAGAGGCTGGTGGAAAGGCTGCTAGATCCATGCTGGAGGCAAGAGAGTTAGAGACACACCAAAATCTCCTCTATTTTCTCCCCTTCTGGATAGGCACAGCAGAGATGATGGATTGTGAGCAGTGACAGGAAGAGGGGATGATGCACTGCTTGGGATGCTGCCACACCAGGTACTTGTGGTTGGTGTGGATGCAGCAGAGGGGACTGTGATGGACAGGCCAGACCAGATGATCTCACAGCATCTCCTGGTCTTAAGATATGTTGCTCTTAGTATAATGTTCTTTTCTTCAAGGGTTTTTCCTCCCCCCAAGAGGGCACTTTCCCATGTGATCACCCAAGGCTGTGATTCCCTTTGGAAAGGCTTTCTAATGTCCTCTTAATTGCCAGGGTCAGTAAAGTAACCCTGAGCATGGTGATTCAGCCATACGGGATGTCTCCCAGAAAACGAGTCACCTCTCTCCAAGGGTGTAAATCAGTAAAATTGTGGCATCCCAGGAGCCCTCAGCAATAAATAAACTCAACCCAAGTGCTCTTGCAGCTCGCCACCAGCTGAGCAGAGCAGATGAACTCCCTGGCTGGAAGCAAACCCAAGCTGTAAAGCCTGTGGTAAGATGCATCTCTGACTCACGGAGTGCAGCCTGTCAGCCTCGGGGAAACAGCTGGAGACAGAGCTCCAGCGAGGAGCAGCCAGTGGCTGTGCCACGGTTTCCATCCAAGAGTGCAATGATCTCAGCAGAGAGCCCAGTTCCTCGAGCTAGGTGAAAAGCCTCTCCTGATGAGAAGGGACTTGTAGAAGTAGGAAACAGCCTGTACTCCTTTCAGTAAATAAATATTACGCTCTGCTTTCACTTTGCCGCTGCCGAGTGCTCCCTCTGATCCTAAGCCCGAGACCGCAGCCCGGCCGTCAGCAGGGCTGTTTGCTGCCCTGATTTATGGGCTGGAAGCGACCACAGAGCCCCTTCATGGCACTGCTGCCTTCCCTGCTGTGCTCAGAAACCTGCGGGCAGCTGTCAGGCCCGGCTGGTGAGGAGGGGAGGGAGAGAAGTCCTTTCCTGCTCCCCAGGAGGGGTTTTCCTGCACCTGCGGAGGTGCAGCGCTGGCAGCGGGGCTGAGGATCCCTGGGCAGGGCTGGGGACGGTGCAGAGTGGCACACGCTGTCCTGTGTAACCTGGCTGGTGCCATACGTGGGGAGGTGCCATGAAATGCCACCGTGATGTGGCACCCCAGGCCTCTGCTGTGCTCTGCTGAGAACCCCTGCGCTGCCTCCCTCCCACAGGGCGCGATTTAGCTCGGTGCATTAGAGCATTCACCAGTGGGTGTCTCCGACATCTTGCTGCTATTAGCTCCTTTTATTATATTAGGGGACTAGAAATAGGAAGAAAACACCCTGGTATCACCTTGGTAGCAACAAAATAATTGCTCTGCTTTACCTGAGGAAATCCAGCTTTGGGCATTTGCTCTCCCTTTCCATGAAAAGCAACTGTTTTCTGTTGCCATAATTTAAAACCCCATCTAGCTTTACAAATTCCTGTTCCCTCAGACCACTGACAGGTTGGGGAGCTGTGATAACTTTCTTGTGTGAAGGTAACTAATGAGAAGGAAATTATCTGCCTCTCCATGGAAATGCTGCTGTTCTCAGCTATTTGAGGAAAGCTGCAGCTCCTCACCTGTACACCCATCCTGGGACTGGCTGTGGACAGGGAGTGCCAGTGGTGCCAGATGGGGTCCAAGGCACAGGGACAGGCATTTTACACACAGTGGTAAAAATCTTGGGGTCTAATTGGCCCTGATTCACTACGTGTTAAGGTGAATTTGACACAATTATCGTTTTCTTGCTTCACGGGGTTAATACAGTTAAATATCTCTTTTATGCATATTCCAATCACTCGCAAGCACTGAAGTCGTTGCAGCAAAGCCCTATTTGTCAAAACACAGCACTGCCTTAAAAACAGTTGTATGAAAACCAGCACAGACCTGCACGTGAAACGAGGAGTGTGTTTCTATACAAGCTGATGCCTCCAGCACGTTCCTGCCTTCCCCTCGGGTTGCACTTTCATTTTCCCAGCCTTTCCCACCCGCTGGCACTAGCTGCCGCTCTGCAGGAGCCTCGGCAGATGCCAGGCTGGAGGGGACGAGGGTCAGCCTGGCTGTCCCTAGCAGAGGACCAGAGTCAGGCAGGACCAGGCAGACCCAGTGGTCCCCGGTCTGCCCACAGGCAGGGAATCCACTCACGCCCTCTGCCTGAGCGGCTGTTCTCAGCTCAGCCCCAAAATGCATGAGAGCTGTCTGATGTTTGATCTCCTCTGTTTGCAATGCCCGATGCACAGTGCACATCCTATTTCTTCCCTGTTCACTTGTTTTTTTCAGCACTCTGGAGCACTGCCAGAAGCAAAGAACCAGCTCTACAAAATAACACTTAGAGCTTTTTGTTCCTGAAGGCAAATTCTTCAATATTTCATAAAGAAATACAAAGGGTATTTCTTGAGCAGTCTTTTTAATCCAATGCACACATCAAGGTGCTCTCGATCCCCTCGTTAGTTCCACAGCAATTAGCACACAGTGTCATGAGCTCTTTGTGCTGCAAACTTTTTTAAGTGTCAGAATTCACTAGCCAAGTATTAATATTGATTTTTAGCCTATGTGGAATAAAGAGTGAAAAATCCAGTACTGTTTTTTATGAAGAGCCATTTCATACTTTCATAATAGATGTCATAAAATTCCTTCAATTACTGGGGTCTCTTCAGGGGACCTAATTATTGTGCTATGCATACCTAGTCTGAAAACTTAATAAATCTCCAGATGCTGCCAAAAGTCCTTTGGAGGTCTTACATTCCACGAGGGAACCCTCTGCTCTGTTTGGTTTTTTTTTCTTTCTTTTAAATGAACTATCAAATGTTCAGTGAGGGAGACAAACTGGAAACCCCACATTCACACAAATTCAGGGTGGTATTGTTCCTGTAAGGCAGGGAGGGACAGAGGGTATTTATTTTATTTTTTAACAATTAGATCATCTTGGATTTGCTTTAGGTCAACTATTTAATGGTGACTGCCCAATGTCACAAGCTCAGGGAACTGCAGATAGATCCCTCCATTCCGGTAGGATCCCTCCATTCCTGTAGGAATCGTCACTGCTGTAGCAATTAATAGCAATTAATAGCAGTTTTGGGGTTGATTTTTTGGGGGGAGAGGTTATCCTAGCAGAAGGTGAACGCCAACAGAGGCAAAGCTATCTTAGTGACAGTGCATGAAAGCAACAAGATCCTGGGGAGCACTGGGGATTTTATACACAGGACTGCTTGACAAATGCCCAACAGAGCAGCAGCTCCACCCCAGCACAAGCGTTCTGGATGATTGTGATCACACTGAGTAAGGCATTCCTGGAGTATTCCCTTCTCTCAGAGCTCCTGGCACCGAGGTCTGTTGCAGTGCAGGGCACTGTGTGTCACAGCACACAAGGCAGTGCTCAGCCCTCTGCAAAGCCCAAGGTGACATGTGGCCCACCAGAAGACAAACTGGAGCCATGGAACAAGCTCCCATCTTCTATTTTCACATCCAGATGGCTCTTATGAAACAAGGAAACATGATGTGCCTGAGTCTGTCTGAGATGATGAAACCATGCTGGTGGATCATGCTAATCCCTTCATGTCTGAACCCCAGCTCCTCTTGGGTGCATTACTCACCCCTGGCTTTCCGAAGAACTAGATTTTCCTTTAGATGTCTGATTTTGCTGAAAGATCTGAGAAAAGCTCAAGGGCATAAATTACTCTTTTCATAGCCTATGATAATGTATGATTCTTAAATTGACACCAGATCTACCTCCTTCGGATAGTGGAATGAAAATAATGCTGTGCTTGCCCAGAGCCAAGAGGAGGATCTGGTCCAAACCACGTCGTCTTTCAGCAACCCAGCAGCATCATGGATACAGATGCCTGGAGAAATGCAAGTGTTGGAGGAGCAGAGTTCAGTATCAGCCAGTCAAATTAATTTCTTATACCAGTCCTCAGAATTGGGACCAGCTTTGAAAGGATGCTAAGTCTGTCAGCATGGTGTAAATCAGTGAAGTGTGTACACTGTGGGGTGATGGAGCACTGGTGTCGAGTAGAGCAGGAGTTGGTTTGTTCCTCTGTACTACCACCTGCTCAAACCCTAGACTGGGACATTCATAAAGCCTCATTTAAATGAAAAATTCATTTTAATTTGTAATTATAAGAATGATCCCCACGAATATTACTGGTGGTTATAGCAATTACCAGTTGCATGCTTGCAACCTTCCTTGACCAGCAGCAGATGTGGGACCATTCCTGGGCAGTGAAATGGAAACTTTTCGCATGACTCTACGATATGATACTTCCAAAAAAATCAATAAACATCATAGCACCTACAGTAAAATCAGAGTTAGCAACCCTAAATCAGTGAAGGCTGCAAAACCACTAACACAGGGAGCTGTGAAGCAACCTGTAGAAGATAGGTAATTGATTTAAAGCATGTAGTATTTATATAAAATGGGGGAAAACCAGTTGGAGGATGTTTCTACACAACCATTTTGGGTTTTCTGGCTAGCATTCCTTACCAGCAGAAATACAAGCATCAACCAACAGCTCCTGATCCTGCTTTTCCTGGCAAAATTGCAATTTGCCACCAGTTACAGCGGGAGTGGGACTCGTCTTACAATAAAACACATCCATTTCCCAGGCAGCTTTCTATGGGAGCCACACTGAGGCTTTGATTGCAGATGGAGCCTATCCAGGCACGCTTACAGCCACGCACTCGTGATCACGGTGGCTGGATTCGGGCTAAATCCCTGCTCACCCTACAGGAGACTTGTAAGGCAAGAAGCACAGGCATCAACACGCAGTTTGGGCACAGGTCTGCCAAGACCTTTCTTATTGCCCGAGGATATTTCTGCCATATGTGAGCCAAAAAAAAAAAAAGCTTTTTAATTTAATAGTGGAGTAGTGATTCTACCACACTCGTTTATTGTAACTGATGAAAAGGCTGTATTGCAAATTGTTGTGCCAAGTTGCCTGTGCTGGCCAACATTCTGGCATGTTATATTGCTATCTAGGCAGCTTTTCATTATTAATCATTTCAAGTGTTTTGAGAGTTGAATTTCAGCAGATTTTAACTGATGGGTTATCATGGATATTAAACACTGAGCCCAAGTCTCAGTGTGAGGGTGTTGGCGGTGATCTCGCACCGTTACTTCTGGCTGTGGGTGGCTGCAGAGGATGACAGCTGAGATTGCAAATGTGAGAAACTCTCAAGTGTGTATCCATATGAGACAGGCCCTGTGGGTTCATATTTTTGCTTTGCTCTCCATTACAGGAATTGATTCTTAGCCAGTGTCCTAGGTTAAACCAAAACTTCTGCTTTTCCCACGTTCACTTGTAGAGGTTTTGAGATGTGTGCGATCATTTCCAAGAGTTTATTGTTGTTGGCCAAGGAGAACTTTCCATGGATGAGAGAAGATACAACTGGAAACAGAGAGCTCCTCGTTCAACACTAAGTGATTCCAATAACATGGGTTAATTTCAAATGGATCTCAGTGTGAGCAAACCAATGATCCTGTGCCTGCACCCTGAGACAGTGACTGATCTGAAAAATGATACATCCATGCAACTCTGGGATCAGAAGTGTTTGCATGGACTATATTTTGAACTATTTGTCCAAGCTGAACAACACCAGCTCTAGCAACTATTGCTAGAATATGATAATTTCAAAAGTGAAAGATTTTGCAAGTCTTTTATATGTGCATTAATATTAACTCCTTTGGAAAATTTCAAAATGTGACTTTGCACCAAGTCCCCCGTGACAGGACATACCCCTTGAGAAAGAATGAGAGGGGAGAATGTAGCTCAGCAAAGCTGACAGTTTAAACATCCCCAGAGAAAAATATAACCACGGAAATTATTTTTGTGTATGTGCCGGGCTTGGGGGAGGAGGCTGGGTTTGTTTTATTAAGCAAATGACCCATGGTACTTCTGCAAAGAAGAAGGCAGATTTTAGACAGCAAAACTGTGCATCTTTCTTGGAATCAGTGGTTCATCAAGATTGTTGGAAGTTACCACTTTTAGAAGATGCCTTGGTCCCGTGTTCAGTCCAGCTGAATGACTTGGGCAGTCAACCCTGGGACTTTAATGGATGGATGGATGTCGTGAGGAAGAAAAGAGCCTGGACTTATCTACAGAGACTTGGAACATTTGGGGCAAGTGTTCCAAATTAAGAAAGAAAACATTCCATGATTTACGTCAAAACTATAAAAATAAGCATTTTGCACAGCTCATGCTCTGACCGAAGTCAGCATCCAAAACACGCAAAAACTACTTTTAATTATTCCAGCTCATGACAAATGAAACTCTCCTTGGTGATCCATGGCTGAAATATCTGTCTTGTCTTGATTATTTCCTGTAACCATTCCCAGACACAGGAGGTGCTGTGTAGAGATTTAGAACAGCGCCATGATATCCATGGCAGAGGACACAGGAGAGGGGGAAGGGAGAAAGCAAAAGGCATTACCTGTAGTTCTTACTATATTAATATAGTAATATTAATATATACTATGAGTGTCCCACAAAGCTCCAGCTAAGCCTGTGGCCCTAGAGGACTGAGTGCTGCCTTAGAAATATGTGGACCAAAAAGGCAAGGAAGGGACAAGGGCTGTTGCTGTGATAATGTCCTTGTGAATGTGCTGTTTAAGCATTGAAGTAGAGCTGCTTGTATCAGTACCACTCCAGCTGCAAAACATGGACTTGGAAGTCAAAAATGGTCATTGAGCCAACACACATCTGCAGGCAGCTCCTGAGGCCACCTGGTGCAGGAAACGGGAGAATGACTCGGGTGGGACACGGTGAAGGGATTGACTCTCATCAGCTCCAGATGGGTATAAAAAGGCTTTATACCTTTATAAAAAGGTATAAAACCTCAGGGAGAGGTTGGGTTGTTTTGCAGTGGTCATTTATCCTATATGGCATCATGAAAGCTCCCAGATATGCAATCTGGATGCTGACATCACACAGCCATGTGGTTTCTAAACAAATGAGGGTACAAATGAATGAAATTTTTTCAAACACATTTCAAATGTGTTTTGTTTCAAACTCAAATCACATTTTGCTGGCATCCAGAGTTGCTACAGTAGGCTGCAATGTTACTTCCTATGCCTGATCTCCTGTGCAAGTGTTTCATGGTATCATTGGTTTGTAAAGGGAAGAAAGAGAGTGGGTATGTCAGTGTGGTAGCCACAGCTCCTCAAAGCTGCCAATGAGGAGGTCTCCTGCCAGAAGCACTTGGGTGTTGCTCCTCGGGCTGAAAACTTTCCCTTTTGCTGCAAGGGCTCCTCCACAAGAAGTGCCAGGTGCAGAGTGAAGCCCTTGAAGGCATTCCCTTGACAGAAGGGTGATGCTGATTGAGAGCACAGCACCAATTTGCAGTTACTGCCTAAGAGAAAAGGCACTTCAGCTGGGAGAACAATCTGCAGTAATGAGGGTGGAAGATAAACTTTGCAGCATACCTCTTGTCAAACAAAACCGTACCAAAGTCACAGTGAATTTTTTGAATACTTGACAGGCATTTCTTCTGGGTAGGGCTCCATAACACACACTCGCTTCACAAGCCATTTGTTTTGCCTTACAAACTGTCACTGTTGAGCTAATGCCACTAGAAATGGGAAGGAAATGTGACTGGAGCTCCTCCATCAACACTTCTAATTTACTTCCCCAAGGTGGGAGGAGTGGCACATAAAAAGTGTGTTCGTTTGTGTGTGTGGAGAATGCCAACGAGGCAACACAAATGAGCAGGATTGTTTGTGCTGGGTTATCAGATGGTGTTGCTACAAAGTACTATGTGTGGCTAGAAGAGAAAAAAAGAAACTTTATATGAATTTTTGGTGCAAGATTGGCAGGGTGTATCTGCTCCTCGCAGGTTGTTGGATTAGGAAGATGCATTCCTAGCACCCACAAGTGTGCAGAGCAAAGACCTCTTCTGGTGACCCAGCTCTCCAGGTGATGCTGCAGGCTCCTGAAGGAGCAGAGCAGTAGGAACACATCGTTGGGGTCCCAGCAGAGCTGCCTTGCTGCAGCTTGTACTAGGCTGAGTGCACGGCTCTATTTGCTGTTGCAGAGGTGACTCCAGAGGTCCATGCTCTTCTGAGGGCTGCTGTGTTTTCATATGGGAAGAGCCTTGGTCTGTACAGGATCTGACACTTTGTGAAATCAAGAAATGCACCTGCCTTTCCAAAATCCCTCACTGAAATCCTGGCATGGACACACACAGCAAGCAGCAGCTTGGATTTTGTGTCAGTGGCACCTGGGGTAGGAAATCACTGTGGTATCTCCACAATCTCATGTGGATGCAGAATCACACCTTAACTCTGAGCACAGCTATTGATTCCTGGGATAAGCTTCTTTGACTTTTCCCTAAGAAAGGCAGCTTGAGAAAGAGCTGTTCATCCCTCCACCTCAGCGGGGGCTGAGATCTTCATGCTTGTATGAAAAATGAATTAATCTTCTGCGGGAGAGGGCTGCTATGAAATAAATATCAGATGTGTCATCCACACAAACTCGAGAGGAGAAATATTGGTTTGGGGGTGAACAATAACCTGCTGTGGCTGAAGAAAGAACTGGGGAAAGATCCCACTGCAGATCTTCATTGGCATCCCATCCTCTTCTGCAGTGAAAGCTGGCATATTGCAGGACAGATGATTTCCCTGCCTCTTTTTTATAGTGCTTTACACTTCCCAGGAGTTGTTTCTATATGACTGTAATAGAGCTGTCAAAATAACAGCTTGTGGTGGAGGAAGCAGTCGCACCTCTCGGCTCCGTGCTGCCCTTCTCCTGCAGCACCTGCTTCCAGTGAATGGCTGGAGGACGTGGCCAAAGGAAGGTGACACTGGCTGTGAGTGCAGGACATGCCTCAGTGCTCATTTGGCTGACCTTCCCAGCAGAGCCGTGGCCTCAGGCCTCTCCATGCCTTTTGCACTGTAAGCCTGGCCCCAGCGATGATCTCCTTTGCCCCATGACCTGGAGAAGGGCTTTTGCACCTTCCAGCCTCACAGTTCTGCATCCTGCCCTTCCTGCCCAGCATTTTTGATCTTACCACACTGCGCACGTGGAGCACAGCCCCAGGAGCAGCCAGCTGATGATGTGGTGTTTGGGCAAGTATTATTCCACTGCAGCTTGACAGGACAATGTGGGTGGAGGTGGGACAAGATCTAGTCCCTATGCACTGCAAAATGGCTGTTGAGTAGGCTGTTGGATTTATCTCAAGGAGGAGTTGCCTTAGGGCCATCTGGCAAGGACTGCCTGGAGGGAGGCAGCATCATGGTGCAGGGGTAGTGATGGCTCTTCCATGTTTGGGGAAAAGAGTGTTAGGAAGTGTCCAGCCCTGGTCAGTCTGGGAATAATTGTGTAAAGTCAAATGGGTGGCAATGTCAGAGCAAAATATTAATGAAGTCGCCATTCATCAGTGTCTATTTGCATGGAGGCATCAGCCTTTTTCTCCCTTCTTTTATCAGGCAGCTTCAGTAACCTACAGGTGCCTGCTTGCAAGGTCAGCATTTCCTATGCATGAGAGCAGTGGCTCTGCAGGCTGAACTGAAGGCTGCATAGATCCAATGCACCAGCTCAATCAGATGTTTAAGTATCTCTGCAGGAATGATCACTGCCATTTAATTTGCTGATTAGTGTTGTCATATCTATTTGTAGAATACAGTATAATTTATGATGAGATCCCTGGAGGATCTTCAGCAAATGCTACAAGTAATTGAATCTGCTGATTTCTAAAGGTCAGGTGAAAACTGAGCATTATTATAACAGAGATGAGGTGATCACGACACCAGGTAGCTTTTCATTTCCAGTGTAAAAACTTGTATTTACTGATCATTGCTGTATACCATCACTGTGGAAGATGAGTGAATAAGACAATCAAGAACCACAATGTCCATTTGCAGCCCTCTCAGTAAAGCAATGTAGTTTCCGAAGAGAAGAAAAAGGGACTTTGTTTTTTAAATCAACGGGTGGGGAGGGAGAAGAATTTCAGAGAGGCATGATTAGGGAAGCATCAGGAAATTGTTTGGGTGATTTTACTGAAGAAGTGGCTCACTGATGAACTCTGAGGCTGAGTGCTGCTATTTCCAGTCCTAGCTGAGTACGATCCCCCGAGCTGGCACAGCTACTTCCCATCTCTCTTCCAGCAAACAAGCGGATTTCCCTTATCAGCAAAACTAATTTTGTCTGGCTGACAAGTTATAAAAATTAAGTCTTTTAATTTGGATTGTACAGTCTGGAGTTCACTTCTGCAGAAATGAGGGAGAAACGGAAGGAAGGTGGTCTGGCAGGTGGCAGGGACAATCATCTTTTGAGGACACCAGACTAGAGCAGCTCACTGAAGAAATGGTTTGGCCAAAGAACAAAGCTGATGGAGGGCACCAGTTACAGAAAGCTCAAGCTGGGTGCTGGTTTGCACTAGAAAAATCTGCGTGCTGATAAGAAGTTGAGATTTTTTCACAATGAAACCAAACTTTTTTTTTTTTTGTGCAAAGAAGTATCTTTTCAGGAGTAGATTTTTGTTGTCAAACTTGTCTGGGCCCATTAGAAACTCCCCCAGCCTTCTGGAATAACACTAGTTCCCATCTGCTTCTCTCAAAGCAACAAAGTCAGTGCAGAGCTTGGCAGAAACCAAATTGGCAAGACAAGGAGTGGGTTGAAACAGTGACTAAATTTGGGATGTGCCTATCCCTATGAGGCTGCTGCTAACCCCAGCACCCTGTATGGTGTCTAACAGGCATTTATAGGCCATGCACCACTGACTCCTCCTGCAGCAACTCCTGCTTACAGGTCCTCTGCACGGGAAAAAACTCTGCTGAGGCCATAAATTTTGTGATTGAAGGGCCTAATAAAAAGAGTAAATTCATGTTTGCTTGTAAAAGGCCTTCCCCAGAATAGATTAAACAAGTTATCCTGTACTTTTTCACTGCAGAAATATGTCTCTGCTGCAAACTTGCTTCTTTAGCTGCTCTGTAAATCATCAACCTAGAGCACTGCAGGCTACAAGAGCTGCCAGGACAATCAACCGAAGCTTTAAGCCCAGGAAAGACTTAAAACCCACCTTACTTTACATAGCCTGGTGACAGCAATATGGATGTGCCTAAGACCAAGTGCTCCCGTGCTCTGATGGACCAGGGCCTAAATACACATGGACACTTCAAACAGGGGCATCTGTCAGCAAAAACTTTGTCTCCTCGGGAGGAGGCTTCTCTCACAGCTCCAGTGTGGGTGTCAGGGCACATAAATCCCCCAGACTTTGTTGTTCTGCCAGCAAGCAGGACAGGAGAGCAGTAGAAACCTGCCAGGTCAGTTAGAAACCAGCTGAGTGACAATGCTGCAAAAGGGCCACCTGAAAATAAACAGGCCAGCAATAAAAGACACACAAGGGCCGAGTCAGAAGCCTGACTCTCTGTGTGGATGCAGGTTTGTGTGCTGCAGTGGCTCTGTGGATGCTCCCTCCTGCTTCCCTGCACGCCTCCCTTTGTGCAAACCCATCACCTGCGGTGTAGCACACGAGGGGAGTTGAATATTTGGGAAAACAACACCAGAACAAGGACCCTATATGATACCTTCAGCGTGAACCCTTTCTCTCTGTCCCCAGCATGGTTCCCCTTGGGGTGACAGCAGGCACCACTGATTACAAGGGTATGCCAGCCCACGCGTACCAAATGGGGACCTGTTCGGTTATTTTGGCGCTCTCCGGGGAGAAAGCGAGGCCACGCAAACATGGATAAATAACCGCTCGCGGTTCTGGGTCTCTTACATAAGGTGATGATTATAGAAACTGTGGTGTACGAGGGGGTGGGAAGGGATGCAAAGATCAGAGTTTTTAAAGGAAAGTAGGTCTGGGTGTTGAGGGGGGAAATGGAAATTGCCAGCCTTCCCTGAGGTTTGATAAAACCAAAGAAGGTGGTGCTGTATTGTACCAATGTCTTGGGCGCAGACAAGACATGAGCGTCCTGTGCTAGGGAAGAGCAACTTAGAGACTTTATATAGATCTTCTCTTCAGGATGAGCTGATGTATGGGACTGTCAGCTGAGCACAGTGCTGGGAATAAATGATTTAATAGCACAAATGGTTTCCAAAGGGAGCCGGGAGAGTATTGTCCCGAAGTAACCAACACTTCATGTTCCTTCGCGAGCACAAACGATATTTGAATTATTGCAGACATGTAGAAAGCAATTTTGTAGCCATCCTGATACTAATGTTGGTTGGTTGATTGGTTAGTGAAGAATTTTTCACTGTGTACTTTCCTTTCTTTTAAGCTTACTGAAAAATGCACGATTAACACTCAGGATACTTTAAAATCCTAATCAGAAAGGAAGCTGCTTACAAACTACATTTAGGCCCCCATAGAGGGGCTGGTCTTGGGCTGTGTTAAGACAGGCTGCTATTTTATTCATAACTGTTTAGAGAAAAATTGGGCAGGGTTTCATAAAGCACTAAACATTACACACAGCTATTTGCCATCTCCTCCTCTTTTAAATACAGACTGTAACTCGCCAGTTCCCAGTGCTGCAATTTATTTTCTTATAGCCAGGTTGTGAAAGCTGTGGGAATGGAAGTGATCCAGTGTTCTAATCTGTAATGAGAGTACCAAACCCCCCTATGTCTTTGTGAGCCTGATTGTGGTGGCAACGTGTGCATTTACAGATTCATTGGTGAGTGTCTGGAGGTTACTCTTCACTGCGTGCTCTTTATGATCTGATCAGAGTCACACACTAAAGAGGAGACATCTCGCAGTAATGTAATTCTGAGTTACGCTTCCTGAGCTGTGTTTCTCTCCCTGTTGGGTTTCCGATTGCTGTGCCACAAACAGCATCACAACTTCTTTCATGAAGTAGGTTTTGGTGCACAGTCACTGGGAAGTCTCCTTTGGAAAAATCGTTGTGCTAATACAAGATACTGGTTTGAAGGAGGGCTGTAACACAGAAGTCTGGATCTAGGAAAATAATCAGTGTATTGCATGATAGGGATATTGCGTGGATGCCATTCAAACTTCTGTATCTGTATCTTTCCTAGCACAAATCAATGTTTGGTGTGTACTCCACAGGTGAATTCATGCAAGGACACAATTCCTGCCCTGAGAATCCTCTTGGATGTTTTTGGTACATCCCTTCCTTGGGGCCAAGTCTGCTCTCACTGCAATTAGCAGGAGCTTGTGTTGCAGTTCTTGTGCGTAAGCTTTGCTCAGCTGAGCAGTCTCCCTGACCTCAGTGGGGCTCCTTTTGTGCCTAATTTAGGGCTGGAATTTGCCAGTGGGTCAGTACCCCCCGGGATGCTGATAAGTAAGACCTGCTCAGTCTATAAATAGATCACCCCAAAGACTGCCCCTGATGGCCATTGCCAGCGGGAGCCCACAACACAGAGCAGCTCCAGACCTGCTGGATTGTCCCAGCTGTGTGGTGTGCCCTGTTCCCTGGGCATTTCAAACTACATTTAGGCATTTATGGGTCCAAGGGGCATTTATGCTTCTAGTGACAGCATATAATGACTGATAGATGAATGTGTGTTTATGGCACAGCATTTTCAAGAGGCAGGATTGATAAATGAGAAGCAAAATCTCTCTGAGGCACAGGTAAAGCTGCACTGGTTTTACAGGTTACAGGCTGCAAGGACCCTGACTCTCTCCCTTCCCTCCTGCAAGGCTGAAATGGGAAGAGCTAAGGCAGCAAATCCTGCTGTTGTTTTGACTTCCTTCACATGCCTGCTAAGGCATTGCTATGTGAAAATCCTGGCAGGGGGTGGGAAATGCTGTGTCTGCTGGAGCTGAAGAAGTTCCTGTGTGTTTAGCAGTTGTGGTGTCCTTGTTTGCTCTTCCTTGCCAGGCGTGTGAATGGAGACCTTTGTGCATCAGGACATGTGGTAGTGCCCAGGTACTCCTTGGATATAAAGGAATATTTGTGCAGTCCCAGCTGAGCCATGGAAATGGTAGAAGCAGGTGCCTTGTCTACATTTCATAGGAATAAGGAGTATGTTTTATTGAATAAATCAAGGCTTTGTTAGCTAGGCCACCTTATTCCTGCAGGGAATCCGTAGGAAGGATTTATATTAAATGTTCTCTGATGATAATGATGCTTTTAAAATAGAATTCAGAATATTATGCCACCTAAATCTTGATAGCCCATTCCTTCAGCTCAGAAATACTAATGCTAGGTGTATCTCGTACTCCATATTTCATGGCTGTTCCCATTTCTTTTCTTTTTGAGCTATATATTAATGTGGAGTTAGAGGCTTTATCTCCACAGCTACACAGTCCCCCTCACAAGCCTCTCCAGACATGCAATTTAGCAAAAAAAAAGCTTGCTTTGTTCCTCAGCATTATATGGTGTAATCAGGAGAATGAATAGAGATGCCAGAAAGATTTATGACTTGATTTTTTTCAGAGATGGAGAGGACAACTAATACACAATATTGATTTCGTGAGAAACTGGGGATCCTCAGATCAGAGAAGCATTTTTCTCAACATCCACTTCAGAAATAGCACCCTAAATGAAGTGAGTTTTTCAAGGAACTAAAGGATGAAGAGGAAAAATTTTCAAGATGGATTGCTTTTTTCTTTTCCAAAACATGAAGATATGCTTCAATAATCTAGAATACCATAGGATTTGGCATTTGTGGAAAGTCCTACCCAATGTTAATCCATCTTTCAGAAAATGGGCCATAACCTCACTACCCCTGAAGCATCATTTCACTGAAAATGTTACAAAAACCTTTGCTAGATTTCACCAACTTTTTTTTTTTTTTAAATCACCTAAAACTGGAGCATTTATGGACACTCATAAAACAAATCAGAACACAGCATTTGAGTTGCAAATCAAACTTGTAGCTGGTTTAAACTCTCTCTTTCAACAGTGCAACTGAATACAGTTCTGTCTTTTAAACTATCCTAAATAGAAATGCAACCACTTAGTGACATCTCATTTTTTGGCTGGGTTTGTGATATTTCTTGAGATCAGCTTTTGATTCCAAAGGGGTGGTGAGCTGCTCTGCTCCCACCCTTGAGATACTGAGCCCGAAGTCTAATTATGCTCTTTCCATCTTTTTTGGTTGTTCCCTGCTACCACTGGTGACAAATTTAGCAAAAAACCTCCAGCTGTGCTGAGACTGTGGAAGGAGTTGAGGCTTGGGGTTAGAGCTTGAATAGCATGTAACCTCTTATTTTCTACCATGTCTGGCTCTGAATGGCAGCTATGCAAATTATATGCATAAATTTTCTACTGTAGGTTGGTTTTATGGGGGCTTTCACTGCAGCAGATGAACTTTGAACAAATAATTTTAAGCTGGTAACTTTATTCAATGCAATTTTTTCTTCTTTTTTTCCCCAGTTGTAAACCCAGCTTCTTCATTGCCTCTTACAACTCAGCACTAGTTAAATACTGTTGGTTTCCTAGCGAAGATCTGCTATTGTTTAAATCAGAAAGGTAAATACAAATATAATGCAACATCCTGTCTACCAAACGTGTGGGACGTGCAGATGAACAACTTGCAGTCAAGCTTCAAATGCAATTTAGTCACCATTCTTCTTTGAATTCCTGGAAAGAAAGATCTGCACAAAGAATGGGGCTCTTAAAATCCCAGTCTGAAACCAGTTGTAACAAAAGTCAGCTACTGTTCTATAGCGCCAGACCTCTGCGCCTTCAGAAATTAAAAGCCTCCTTCCTACTGATTTTTTAAAACTAATATTTATTGTTAGTAAAAGCATGATTTCCGTGTTAGAAGAGGGTTTATTCCCAATAAAATCTTTCTTTTGATGCAACTCAGAGGACTTGCCTGTCACTGTTGGATGCTACCCAGAGCCATGGTCAGACTATAGGATCCTATAGCATCTCCTGGCTTCTGGATCCAATTGAACCACTTGTTCTCTCCTGCATACCCTTTATCCAGCCTCCTATCCCAAATCCTGGGGCACCCAGCACCATGGAGGGAGCCAGCACACCTTCATCTCCCAGTCTAGGCACAACTGTAATAATTTCTGTGGTTTATACCTACTTTCTAAAGGTATAAATAACTGCTATTGGCTCCTGGGTCCACAGAGCAGCACAGCAGAGTGCTAATGAGACCTGCTCCTTGCTACCAGTTCAGCCCTGCGTGGGCAAATAGGTGTTAAACTGAATTTTAATCTGCTGGCAATGAACATATTATATAGCTGTGCCTAAGGGCTCAGCAGGTTTGTGCAGCACACACACTGTGTTTAGGTGGAAGTTGAGCTTGTGGATGAGGATTTAGGAGAGAAAAGACAATTCTCTGTTGATTGCCAGCAATGCAATGGAGACTGAAGCTCTTTTTCTGCACCACCTACACATATATATATGACTACTATTCTTGCTGGGATGAGCACCAGCTGGAGGATGTTTCTGTTTGGATGGAGAAGTGGAGAGAAAAAGAAAGAAAACAAGTGCCAGCCCCCAAAATGTGCTTCATAAAAATGTGCATACAGCACACACACCAGATGCTGGTACCACAAAGTGGTGGTCCTGCCAGCTCTCCTTTGCCATCCCAAGGATATCAATTTGAAAGGAAGATGCAAGGGACACAAATCTTTCCTTTTGTTGCCTTTATCAGGATTATTTTAATCTGCTTGCCTAAATTAGCCAGAGGTGCTGTTAGTCAGCAGCACAACACCAATTTCTGTGAGCAGGGCCTTGGGGCTTTGCATCCTTTATCTGGAGAAAGCCACATTAGCATGAGAGATACACAGAGTTTATTAGATACTGATACTTCATGGTTCTCTGCCAGCTCTATTAGTAATCCAGTCACCTTTTATTAGTAATCCAGACACCTCAATCCTGTCTCTCCCCTCGTTCTGTAATTTCACACACTCCTGCTATTGTGTCTGCTGCATCTCTGATTCACAAAGCTTCTTCCTCCAACTTCAGATCACTTTTGCAGAGTAACCCCGGTAAGAAAATCTTTTTTACCTATTTAATAAGATTATGGCCAGTGCCACTGTTTAGAGAAAAGGAATAAAGAAATTTTTAATATAAAGAGGACCCAGCAAAAGTTCTTTAAAAGCAATTGTTAAAGACGTTGCACAAGTGACCTCCTGTACATATCTGTGGTTTTTTAAATTGTCTTTTATGTTTTTCAACAACATTTTAATTAAAGTCTTTATTAGCAAGTGCCTAATTAAAAAAGACTGCCATTTTTTATTATTTTCTACTTCATAATTTTTACAAGTGACTTTCTACAAATGTTTTGCTCTAAAAAGGCCATTCTGGGAGAAAGCAAGAAGGAAGTAACAGTGTTAAATCAGTCATGCAAAAGGTGTGATGTGAGGCATAGCTCGTTTCAATGAATTTTGTTCACTAAGTGAGTCTAATTTCTGGTCACAGCAATTTTGGTGTATTGATTTCCAGCCTCACACTTGCCTGGTAAACAAGATCTCATCACAGGCCCTGGTTTGTGTCAGTAAATCCTTTCTGCTCAGGCAAATCAAATATTTTAATCTCCAGGTCCTCAGAGCTTTTGTGCTCAATTGCACGCAAGCCTCTAAATGCAGAGCTCTGAGCTGCAGGTGCAGGGCTGGGGAGGGCAGGGCCTGAAGGCACTCACGTCCCCATTAATGCTTGGGAGCTGCTGGCTCCTTGGCCCAGGTGCCAGCTGTGTGCAGCTGCACAGCTTCTCCCTTTGCACCTGGGCAGTGCCAGCCTGGGCTGTGGTGCCAGGGGGCAGGAGAAAGGCTGGGTGCAGCAGCAGGGGGCTCAGGGAAGGGCAAGCTGTGTCCTGGTTCCCAGGCTGCTCCAAGGATGGCTCTTCTACTTCCAGCTTACTCCGTGCTCACACCTCGGCTACTGGGCTGATGAAGTCCTAGCCTTTGTTTTTTCATAACATTCTGAAGACTTTATATAATTTTCAGATAGGGCAATCAAGCCACTGAGCAACTGAACTCAAAATTATAAATTTAGATCTGATGAAGATGCAAAATTCTGAATACAAACTGCCTGCTGCTGCTCGGTTGCTTGTGGATTTAGATTGCTGTCTTTAGGTGCCTTTGCAGGTCGCTCACAAAGTAACATAAGTGATAAGAAAAACCTCCATGCAACTTCAAAAAATAAGAATAAGCTCACATTCCCCCCAGTTTAGCCCATCAGCTGCTGCTCTTTACCATTCTCGTGGCCAGCTGTCCCAATGACTATACTGTGGGTACTGAGGCAGTGCTGATGTCTCAGCTGTAAGTAACACCCAGTAAGGGAGCACTGCATATATTTAAAGTGTGTAAGGACCCAGCAGATGTTGTGCCAAGATAAGTATATAACATTTCTGTGCCTATACGAGATCTCCTCCTTGGAGGATTTGTTCCTGAGTGTTGTATAACACCTTTCCTTCTGCACTGACCTCTGAGATAATGTGCATCAGGAACGTCATATTGTCAAGAGAGCCAGGCAGCAGCTTGGGAGTTGGTACAAGGGCACATGAATAATGGCATTATTTCCAATCAGAAAATTGCTAAATTTAAGTCTGTTACTGAATCCGACAGAACACTCTGCAGCTTGGCACCTTATGCAGGGTGTGCACCTACATAAGATTATGTTCATAACAGGAATCAATAAGGTTCAAAGAAAAAGCTGGATAAAATCTCCATGAGCATGTGGAAGGGAATACTAAATGTTTAGTGATACTTTTAGCTGATCTCTTGATTTCAAAGTTCTTTTTACTCCAAATATCCTTCCCTAACAAAGTGAAACAATAAAGTACAACCTGATAAAACCCCACAGGGATGGGAAAAATTCGTACCAGGCTGGAGCTGGTTTTGCCTTCAGCTGAGATGTTTCATGCAGGGCAAGGTAAACTCCTTACACCTGCCAGAGCCACAGATCCACAACAGTAAAGGACAGACACAACCCTTTATTTAAAACTAACCCCTGTGAGGCTATTGGTGCTGAGCAATTGTGTGCAGCTGAACATAAAAGTCCTTAAAATAATCCTTCCTCACACAACTGCCACCAAAAGTACTTCCAACAAAGGAAACTGCTCTGCTGAGTGAGGATGGTTCCCTCTCCCAGCATCTGTGAGTAAACGTGGCATCACTGGGTCTGTTGTAAGCAAGCCTGTCAGTACCTGTAAGGTGACTGTCTGTGCCTTAGAACACAGAAGTAATAACCTGCAAAATTAAGACAGTGGAAATCCTAACATTTCCCAGGAGTGTCTGGCTTTGCAGCTCTAGCAGTGCTGGTACAAGGCAGGGCATTTTTTTTTCTTTCATGGTAATACATTTGATTCAGCATTTACAATCAGGAAGTTCTAAAAGTAACGATGCTAATTCACGCGCAGAAAAAAAAAATTAAAATGGGGCTTTCCTATCTAAACAGCAGGAAGATGAGCCAAAACTAATAATGGCAGTGGTGGTTTCTGTCTCGTGTTTCTATGGTCAAAAACAGGAAGCTGTCTGACATTGATAAAACTGCTCTTGAAAAGTTGTCATCAAAGGTCTAAATTATTCATTTGAATGCATCGTTATTAAATGCATACTAAACAGGAGCCAGGCTCTTAAAAGACAAGCTAAAAAATACTGGGTTTGCATGTTTTCTCTTTGTTGATTTTTTTCTACAGTGGAGAGAGGAAGAGTAATGATGTGCTGGTTTTTATGCTGCATTAACTAATTATAGACATTAAAAGGCAAAAAACACCTATTATTTTATTTAAATCTTCCCCTAGCTGTTGTCATGGCTGACAGATCCAGTTCTTTTTAAACACAGTTTTGCAAACTGCTCTTTCCTTGTATGAGCATGCTTCACAGCACAAAACCACCAGAAAATAATGAGTAATGTAATTCCCTTACCTGTCTAGGCCGTGTGTCCTTGCAACTTCAGAGGTCACGGAGTTGAAAGATCCTCTGTGGGTGATGCTTTTATTTACTGTAAATGTAGTTTTCTCTCGCTCTCGTCCGCAAGCCCCTCTCCATCAGGCTTCTCCCGTGGCGTCTGCAAAACACAATGCATCCAGTGTGAGCACATGCTGTGTTGTAAAGGTAGAATCACATGGAATCACCTGGATTTTATTAAAAGAGGAGTCCAAGTAGAGTCACAGTGACAGAACGCTGCATGTGTGAATGTTTTCGCTTTCGTACTTTACACACTGTGCCAACATTGGGGGGTGGGAGGTGACAAGTAATATATTTTTCACTATCCCAACTGTTTCAGCTCTAAAGGGAAATCACACAAAAAGCAGGCTAGCAGAAGTCATTCATTGCATGAAAGGTATGGAATAAATAATATACTTAATTGCAGCATCAAGAAAGGGCTTTTTATATGCTAAAATCAAAAGAGGATTTGACCTCAGTCTAGGGTGATGAAAAATGAGCACAGATCTCACTAAATAACTGAGATCATTAGTATGTGCCCATCTGTATGTTCTCAGGACACCTATGCCCTGATTCCTGCACTGTATGCAGCTTTCCTGAGGTTGCAGGACAAGCTGGCTGAGAGCACCAAGGTCGCCCAAGGCAGGGAGGGAGGTGATCTCTCAGATTATGAGATAAAAACCCGACTGAGAGAAAGGTGACATCAACTATTTCCCAGTACCCTTCTTCCTTTTCAAGTCCCAGAGGATGAGTTTCTTCCTAAGGGTCAGCAACACCCTAAAACCAGTTCAGACAAAACACCTAAGCCGACAGCTCACATAGCCTGGGGACTCATTTTTGCCTTTTTGCAATGTCAATGAGACCTTTTGCATCCATCACCTTGGGTAAGGAAGGGCCAAGATTGTAAATGAAGCACCTGACTGCTGGCAGCCTCCAGGACTGAAAACAGGGACCATGTACAGAGAGCTTCAGTAAATGCAGTCTGCTCTGATGGGAAAAAGAGATCTCTGAAGTATTACTGCACCCAAGGTTCCTGAAAACACTTCTTGAAACTCTTTACTTGGTCAAGCATGTGGCTGCTTAAGTGAAGATGAGACATCAAGGCCTAATCTTGTCAGTTCTTGACTTTTTAGTACCTAAGAACCCAGGATGAATTAATACTGTAGTAGAGGAATATGACTTCTGCAATTCTGTCTTTCATTATGTTAGCATAGCATTAAAAGGAATTATTTTCTGGTTTTGATTTTGGGTGTATTCCCTTGTTCCCATGTAAACGTGAGGCAGAACTGCACCATTTAATGGCAAAGAAAAGAAAGGTAACACCAGGAAAGCTGGTTTCTCACCTATGTCTGATTGCCTGGAGTTCTAAATTAATTATCCCTCTTAAGGGAAAATGGATGTTGAATGGGGAATAAAGCACAGCTGTTGAAGCAGGGTATAAATAGGAAAAGGCTTCAGAGGGGGAAAAAAAAAAGGTGCACTTTGAGGTAGACAGACATTTCCAAGGCAGCTTTGCTCTTGGATTTGGACTATTGGGATGAATTCAGCACTGAGATAAGGGACATATCAGGGCTTGGGTGAGATGCCATGGGACAACCTTGCTCTGCAGCCCATGGGATTTCAGAGAGCAGTATCCCATATGAACATATTTATGTGGTTAGACAGACCATTACTTTGACAGTATTCTTGGACAACTCTTCTGGCACTGTATTGCTCCTGTTTAATCTCAGTCAGCACTAACCTTTTAAAAAGTCTGTACAGTTTACCTGAACTGAATTAAAACAGGACTTTTTCATTTTGGGAAAATAGTTTTTGTTTCTCTCTTGGTGTCTCACTAGTCAAAGCATCTGAATCACCACATGAAAAGAGAATCAAATATAGGCCATTTGATTAGCAGAGCTGAGCAACGCTGGATTCTTCAATTTATGGCTCCCCAGATATGATAAAAGGAGAAGGGAAGTCTCACAAACAGGGAAAAAATGATTTTTTTTTTTCTTAGGCATGCAAAGTTTGGGAAAAAAAATCTTTTAAGGCTTAAAATAGTCTGTGAATATTGTACCACTGAGTTTCATACTAACTTCTGAAGCAAATAGAGTTTTCAAAACTAGAAAAGTTCCCATTGTTTGTATGTGAATGTCTCCCTTCCTCTCTGCCTCTCCAATGTTTGCTGATCTATTACCCACCTTAAAGAAGACTTCCTGTTCCTCCTCGGAATCTAAGCAGAAAATCAATTAACTATAGTATTAATGAGGCCTGATTACAGGTTTTCCCCTGCCTGTTGTTGTCTTCACCTCCCTTTACTGCCATTATTTAACCAGGGATTCCGGGCATACGAATAATCTTATCTATTCCTTTCTTTCATCAAATATTGCTGATTGGAGTTCCCACTTTTATGACTTCCCTGATAAACATAATTTTAGATTAGAGTGTTTGGAACAGGCCAGCTTAACTAGGAACTGCTGGGACAGAATTTCCTACTAGCATTGTCAGTGCCCATTAATGGTATTTATTCAGGATTATTTGTGATGGAGATAAAAAAATTCTACATTCGGGGGTTCCTTCTTCCTTATCGGGATACAAAACATCATCTGTGATATTCCTTTGTGGGATATGTGAAGGAGGGTGAGGTTTCTCTCCTTGGTGTCTTATGAATCTAGCACAACTCAAAGTCATCTCCTGGGGTCAGATATCCAAGTCAATCCTTTGGAGCCTTGTGGCACCTGCTTGGGAGGGAGCTGGCCAAGGCTGCAGTCGGTGCTTGGGGTAAGGGCTTTGTCTGCTTCATTGTTCAGCTGCAGCTGAATTATATTCCTGGCTCAGGAGGTGCAAATCTTGCTGCTTGACCTCAGGTCTGGCATCTGGACAGGAAATTGTCTCCCACGCAGAAGATAGTATTGGGATGATTTGGGTTTTCCATCATCATATACAGGTCCCAGGCTGACTAATATGAATTATCCACACTTTATGCCTCTGGCAGTCTTTCTTCTGCTGAAGGCACAACAGAGTGCCAGCAGATCTATACAGGTTGATCAATAAAGGCTTTTGGCACATGAACAGGCTCTGGACAAAGAAAGCAGAGTATTTCTGCTCTAGGCAAAGCCACTCTCTTCCAAACTTTGTGCATGAACCTGGGTCTTTGACTGGAAAGTTGCTAAAGCCTGGACTAACAGGAGGTGTTAACACAGATTTGGACCCCCTGGAAGAGCTGAATGAAGCATGAGGAGGGGCAGGGATGGGGAAGAAAGGGGGCAGAGGAATATGTACCAGTACATGATAATTTCAGGTTGTTTCTTTAGGGAGACCAGCCAAAGGAGGCAAGCCAAGCCAACCTGCTCCTGCTACTGTCCTGAACTGTGAGCTGAAAACCCATGGCACGTCCATGGCATGTCCAGGCCTTATGCTGGAAAAGGGTGAAGGACTGAAGAAAATCCCAGTGTGAGCAGAATTGTTCTGTCTTTTTGGGACAGGAGCATCTTTCAAGGCTGTAATTCCGTCAGTATACAAGACCTGAAGCAGAGGGCAAGGAAACAGGGAAACAGGGAAACAGGGAAAGTATCAGAGACCAGGGATGCTGGAGGAGGCAGAGGCTGAAGTCTGATGCAGCACAGGGAATTGAGCTGGGAGAGTTCACCCTGGGCAGGAATTACAACACATCCACGCATTTCCAGAGAACAAATAAACACGATTGCCATCACCCATGAATACTGGCACTTCTTTTCTTCCTCCATGGTATAAAGACCTTTTGTAACTCTTTAATTTAAACCAGCGAAATTGGAGCAACATAAAATTAATTTCTCTGGGTCCTGTTCTGTAAGCATCAATTATAATGTCTAATCTACATGAAGTGCTGCTAAGTTTAGTAACCAGCTCTTTATTATGCAGCACCCAAAAGCATTCAAATCTATTCACATTAAGATGTAAGATCATACAAACGTTAATTGTAGAAACATCCAAGTGCTAACAGTTGTTTTTTTGCCTCCTAAGGCTATAAACAGCTATTTTGATTGGATTGCCATGTTCCTCTAAAATAGACACTTTCAGAGAGAAATATCTCAATTGGAGCTTTACTTGACAGTGGGCACAAAGCAATGTACTGTCAGAAAAGAGAGAAGGCTTAGAGGATCAGCCTTTGTTTATGACAACGGCATTGGAAATCAAGGTTTGATGCTTGCTATGAAGGAATTTCACTTGTTGGCAAAGGAAGGAGGGAGGCTGCTGTGAACATGTAAATCATTTATGCTCTCAATTAAAAATTTACTCAACACCTACAGTTTCTGCCTGAGATATGGCTGGGGAAAAAAACCCTGAAAACTGCTGCTTCTATTCCAAGGTCATGTATCTTGTCATTTAAAGGAATATTCAGTTTTGTTCTATATTTGACACTTTATTGGCCTCTCAATTGGTTATGGAATAAAATTCTGTATTCTTTTGATTTCCTTTTCAGTTTTCACTGCAGTCTAATAGTTTTCTTTCTGCTATAGCAGATTAGTGTGCACCTTTTTCTTTAGTATTACAATTTTTGCCATCTCTTATTGTTTACTGTCTTCTCTTTCTTTCCTGTCATTATTTCTTCTTCTGTGTCCATTCATTCCTCTGCTTGGGTTGATTTCTTTCCCACAAAAGTAATCTTTGCTGTCACAGCTCACTTGTTAGTCTCTCTTTCCATTCACTTTAATTCATATTCAATTCTCCTGACTCTATTTTCTTGTTTAGGTGCCTCAAAAGGACCAGTAAAACAAATCATAACAACAATAAAAAAGCCCTACTGTCCAGAAAATGAAAGGAATAATATGGTACATAAACTCATGTCAGCAAGGATAAATAATTAAAAAAAAAAAAAAAAAAAGGGGTGAACATGGAAGAAATAACCTACTCAATTACTTAAAAAATTTTGATTTTGTGTGAAGGCAGAGCTGGCACATAATGTAATACATAGGGACCTAAGGTACAGTGCACCTGAGCCAGGTGCCTATTCCTGGTGCATACTGGATCATGGTGTATTTCAAAGGATGTTTTCAGAAGGCATTTTGTATCACAATCTCTTTTTCTTTTGATGATTTGACCTTTTAATAAGTCATGGCTGGTGAGGCTGCTTCTGTCCCTTCTGTACCCTAGGTTTGTGACCCTACCCCTCTTTTACAACCTGGAGGCAAGGGAAAAATGACATTACAAGAAACTCTTATGCAAAAAGCATCAGGAAGAAGTAAGGGGTTGTAACAGTATGGACCACACCTTGGCATAACCAAAAACCTCATTCATTTTTCAGGAATCATTTTCTTTTCATAGTGGTGAATTATCCCTCTTTGAGTTGTGCCTTCATCTATTAGTTAAAACTCATGTTGTAACCTAAAAACTTTAAAATTAAATAAATAACTAAATTACCCTTACAGTACTGGAATAGCTGAATTGCAAACAAACAAATGAGCAAAAAAAGATTCCAAAGCTTTCCAGATGGCTGGTTCCCACTGATGTACATTTTTTCTCTGGAGCTTCAAAACATGTTTAAATTATGAAATTTGGTGTGATTACAAGAACTTGGCAAGCACTCATTAAGGTTTTAGTCTGAGGAGTGATACTACAGAGCTGGAGAACAGAAGATGAGCAATTGTGGAGCCACATGGCTGTTCTTGTGTGTGCACAGCCTTGTCAGTGTGGCTTGTAGGACTCAGCTCTCTCGTTCCCAGGGTTTGACTTTTTCATGTGCTGCCCTCCTGCTGCTTCCTTGGGCCAAATCCATCCTCAAGAGAGCTGGTGGAACTGGTGAAATTGCATCAATAATTTATTTAACTTCATTTGCTCAGAACTGCTTGCTTGGCATCCCCTGTGCTCTGTTCCCAGCTTCTGCTGAGCCCTGGTGACTTGGTACCAGCCTCTGCTCCTCACAGCCAGTGAGTGCCTGGTCTTGCTGCTGCAAATCCCTTTGTGCTGCTGGGGCAGACCCACTGCTCCACAGGGAGAGCCCCTGCCTTTGCTGGGAGAGCAGAACGTGGGGAAAGGCTTGTGGGAGGCAGCAGTAGCAACAGATGATGGGAAGGAAAGTGAGGAGGAGTGGAGAATGACAGAAAAGGAAACAGAAACAGTATATTTACTATCTGTTTTGAACACCTTCTGAGGCTGGCAGCACTGAATTTTAATGAGTGTATCCCACCCTCCAGCTTGGGGTCAAGCTGACAAGCAGGATCAGGTCTTGTGCTCCAAGTTCAGGGGAAACACACCCCACTGGGGAAATGGTGGAGATGAAGATTGGTGAAGATTGTGCCTCTCCCACCAATTCCTACTTGAGAGAAGCGGGAACCTCCCTTTGCATGTCAAGTCCTCCTGGTTGCAACCACAAGAGCCCCTCTCCAGCTCCTTCAAGCCCATCCACTTTAGGGCTTTTCAGCTCTTTAGGGCCAGAGGATAAAACTCTGTCACACAGCCTGAGGAAAAATCCACCACCTCCCTATTGCATGCCTGAACAAGGACATCACATTTTTTCTGATGCAGCTTGTTGTCCAGGTGATGTTTGAAGGATGTTCCTTACTAGCCTGATACTAGAGACTCCTCCCCTCTTTATGGCAAGGGCAGGCTGGTCACTGATACCTCAAGATCCATGGTTATGAGCAGTATTAGCATAGAGAAGAGAGAGAGCAAAAAAACCCCAAACCAACCAACCAAGGAAAACCCCAAAGACAGCTTTGTAGTAAAAAAAGTTACCTCTGGAGTTAGCAAGAATATGACAGCATTGTTGGGTATTGTGTGTTGCTGCAGTCACCCCTGCTCAGACAATAGACAATCTGAATAGATTCTGAATAGACTCTCAATTATTCAGCTGCAGTTTAATTATTCAAGAAGAGGATGTGGCAAAGATTCATGTTGCCATTCTCTCAAAAAGAAGGAGGAGCAGGGTAAGTGCAGCTCCCCTGTGCTAACCTGGTGGATCTTGTGTGACCCTCACCTCACTGGTCTCCAGGGACTGGCTGCTTTGGCAGGGCACTGATGTTGCATTCAGGCTGCCTGAGTAAGTGCACGCCCTGCAGCAAGCAGGTATATAAACATTCAAATGACCAACCTACTCTGTACCTATCAAAGTGTGGTTTGCTGTCTGCTCCTCGGATTTATTGCCAAAAGACAGTTCCTTTGAGGCTCCACCAGCTACAGTCATGCATTTGTGGACTCCTGCCATGTGTCACTGTCAGTATATGAATTAAAAACAAATGCTGGAAGTACAGTGAAGAGATAAATAACAGCATAGCAGGAGGAGATGTGCTTAAGCCCACGCAGCGGACTTGGTGTGACTCCTTTCTAATAACTGACTGTCCGTCAAGTCGTGTAATAACCTGCAGATGGCTCAGCAGTGGGCGGCATTAATATCCTTGGGCCCCTCTGACACACAGGTGCCCTGCCCTGTCCTTCCACCCTCTCCTTTCACCAGCAGACAGCCTTGCCCCTTGCTGCTGACAGGTGAAGTGCACAACTCACTGTCACACAAAACACGGCTGGCTGGCTCCCAGAGGGCTTGTCCCCCTCCCCTGGGTGGGGAGCAAACACAGGAGAGTCCACTTGACTCTTTGCAATGGTACCAGAGCAGAAACATGACAAGTGGCAGAAGAATTGAAATAGCACAGCTATTCAGACAGTGTGCTGATGTGATTTTGTTGTTGTTTATTCACTGTTCTATCCAGAATCACGGTCTGACTACACACACTGCCACTTTCAAGGGCCATCTCTGAGGCTGAAGCAGTATGGAAAGCCTCTGGATACTCCATCTGCACTTAAACTTGCATTGTATAAATACAGACTCAGGTGACATCTAAATGCTTTCTGCACCTTAGTAAGATCAATGACATCATCCAACAACTTAGAGAAGTTTCTAGAAAGATAAAACATCCTGAGCCCTGGAAAAGGAAGAACAGGAACACATCTGTAGCAGGGGAAAGATACAGAGTAATGTTATTGGTTAAATTACTTTTCCTAGAAGACCTATGGAATATACAAAGAAGCAGATACAGAAAATGTGTACCGACACCTGGAAGGGACCTTCCACTGCAAGCACTGTGTCATACTATCCATGATAAAAACACAAACCCCACAAGCTGAAGAGTTCCTAGATTTCACTGTTTACATTGAATGGCTAATGCAAAAACTTGCTGCTGACATTAGAGAGCAACTTTGGATTTTTCACTGAAATTCACTGATGGTGAATTTACCTCCACCATTATAAACTAATCACTTCATAGTGAATAGTATACTAGGAAAATGGGTTTTGAAAAGCATCTGATGGGACTGAAAACAAAGGATTATCAACTACTAAACTAAAAGTCACACAGGAAGGTTCAAGGGTTGGATTCTTCTGTCTTCTGTGACTTCCTCAAAGTCTTTTTCTAGACAGAAAATTCCTGAACTGAAAAATTCTCGCATTTTGCATTAATATTTAAAGCAGTGTACTTCTGAGTGAGCACAAGATTTGTTACAGTTTATTAATAAGTATTCCTTTACTATTTTCAAAGAGCATTTTTACATAACCTGGTTGTCTATCTATGCACCATTTACAACACTGAGTGCTCTTGTTTCAGCCTGCTTGTGCTGATACTCTCACGATTTCCTTGCGGGCAATGCCAATCCCCTCCAGCTCTGCTGAACACTTAGGCAAAAGTCAACTTGATTTGCACCCCTGCAGACACTCAGCTGAGGAGGGGGGGCAGAGGCAGGTTTGAGAGCTCAGCAGGCAGCCCCAGTCTCATTGGCCATGTAAATACATGGAGGGTGAGACTGGAGGTGAAATGCACTCTCACACACTGGGTCAGTGGAGCTTTGTTCTTAAAGAGACAGGAATGAGGAACGAGCTCTCCAAAGTGAGAAAGGAGCCCCAGGGCTCCCTCCTTGGGCTGCTGAACCTAGCACATAGCTAAGTCTGGCAGCAACTAATCTTGTTCAGGTCACGGAAGATGGGGACAGGGATGCTGATGAAGGACAGAGTCCCTTGTCTTGCACACATAAACCACATAAACCCTGACTGGCTCCTTGTCTGAAAGGCTGAGTGGTACTGTGCTATTTTTGATACTGATGCCATTTCTTTGGAAGGTGGAGATACTGGTGCCTTAAAAGATACAAAAAGTATTGTTCAATGCTAAATTTAATTTCTTGTCATTAAACCAGGCAAAGAAACTCAACGTTTTTTTTTTTTTCTCTAACATCCAAACGGAAAAACACAATCTTATTAGCAAAGCATTACCCTGAAAGCTCTGTTTTCCTCCCTGCTGCATTATGCAGCTTCTGGAGGAACTCCTCTCAAGCCCTGTGCTTCTGTAGTGCTGTATTCAGAAGACCTGGAGCACAAGCCTGAAGATAAATATATCCCAGCACAATGAAGAGACTAATTAGCATCCTGAATAGATCCACTATGGCACTCTTCATTAGTAATAGTCACTCCTTTTAATAAGAAAGGCCTCAAAAATAATAATTGCAATGTCTGTCATTAATATTATATTATGGGCAGAGGAAAACATTCCCTTTGTTCTCACTCATTCCTATTATATCAATCTTTGTATGTGTAGCTCCCTGAAAAGCCTAAGAGGAAGCTAAGAGTCTTTTTGAAAAATGATCACAGATAATTTTATTTTGTAATGAATCAAAGATCTGATACTGGAGGAAATTGTGCTTCTTCAGAGAGCTAGCCTTCAGTAAGGTAACCTCAGCTTTTTCTAAATCAAAGCATCTGATGGGATATGGGTGCACAGAACAAAGGCATCACAGTTGATACAAATGATTGGGACCATGAAGGTCTGGGACACGATGGTATTTACAAGTGTGGAAAATTAACAATCTTGGGCAAAAAACCTAGAAAAAAGGACAGCTTCAAGACTAAAATCTCTTTCGTTTTGCTGTGCCCTGCCTAACCAAAATATTTGTGTAGTTGAACATTTTGCAAGGGAGAGCTGGTAGAGACATCTACAGTTAAAACTGCCAAGACTTCCAGTATTTTGCCAAAATTTTAACTACCAGACTAAAATATTCCAAGCTTGCTGTCTCCCTCAAGCTGCAACAAAATGGCCCAGCAATGTTCACAAAAACAGTTATGAAAAAAATCAAAAGTATTTTTAATCAAAATTATTCACCCCAGCTCTGTTTTCAGAAGTAGACCTGAAACAAAGTGTCTGTCTACTTCAGCCTGCAATTTGCCCCTCGAGTGACCATTTGATTGCCTTTTTTTTTTTGCATTGCTCAGATGCTCAGACCTGGCTGCAATGTGAGACCTGGAAAATCACTGCTCTAAGTGGATGCTTTGCTATCGACTCTGCTGAGCCCAGTGTTTTCCCCATCAATACCAACTGCAGCACCATTAGTGGCAGATGATAACACATCCAGCAGAGCCTTGTGGCAGCAGGGGCAGCAGCCAAGTTCTCCCTGGGGAGAGTGTGGATGTAAATCCATATAGCTACATGCACTGGAGCTGCTGTGTACAGCATGGAGCCCAGGTTAATAAGCCACACTTCTAATGGCAATTAATTATGCACGTGAAACTTACCTTAGTATTCAGTGTCAACATATTTAACTAGAACCATTTGTGGTGAGAAATAAAAAAATCAATGGCCTGACCAAGAGGTGGCATAAATCCATGAGAAGCACACACAGGTTAGATCTGTCAGAGATTATCTGGGAGCTGATGGCATAGAGCCACAGCTTCAACATTCTCACTGAATTTTCCAGGTTCAGACTTCAATACCTACCATCTTTCTGTGCCTATTGCTTGCTTTCAATCGCTGCACATGCGGATGTCCAAGGAAAATTTTGCCTTACACGGCCTGAAAATAAACCACTGAGAATAAACTCCTTTTGGGTGGATATTCAAAGACCTAGTGGGGCTGTGATTATAAAAATGTTTTGCACCCTTATATCAGAGAAGATCTAACACTGGAAGATCATATTACTTTACCAAAATTTCAATGCCTTTGGAAAAATATTTTTCAATCTGAATATGCTGCCAGCTTGAGTAGGCGCCTGTGAAGGCAGCTCCAGTACTTTGCTATGATCAGGTGAGGTGGCACTCTACCTCCACGAGAGGCAACCATTTTAAATGCACCAGGTTTCAGCTGATCACTGCAGAGCTTAGGATTGTTCTGCTGTGTTTCCTGGGACATACTGTTTTCACCTGACATGAACTGTTGGCATGGTTCATCTTTCCCCAAATCTTTTTGCTAAGTCATGAGGGTGAAATCTTTAGCATTTCATATGTTTATATTTACTATTCCCAAAGCTATAACTACAAATGTTGTCCTGTTGGAAGAAAATGAAACAGGACAGCTGTATGTTGTCCACAGCAAGGCAGCAAGTTAACCTAAGAACTAGCTGGAAAATCGGAGATTCTTGGATTCACTCCTTACTTATCCTAACAAGCTAAGTCATACTGACTACTGAAGTCAGGAGGGAATCAGTGGAGAAACAAAGATCAAAGTGTTGTCTTTAGTTGTGCTGTGTTTAGAAGTCCAAGTGTGTAAAGAGTTGAACCACAACAAAATTCACAGAAGTAGAAATTAATCTTGATACGGGGGCCTGACCCAGCCCTTTACAACTGTGTGGGGAGTTTCAGACCCTTTGTATGGCCCTACTTTCCATGACTTTAAACAGGTTTTGGGGTGAAGTGCCCTTGCTGTTAAAACTGACATTGTCAGTAGCTGTTTCCTCGCAGACCCAGGGTCCTGACACGGGTTCCTTTGATGACTGCCCTTCTTTCAGTGAACAAGCCAGGTCAGGGAGTGACAGCGGAAGGGGAAGGACTGTTTGTGAAAGAACAAAGAGCAGCTTTTTCTAAAGAAACTACACTTCCACTAATTCTGAGATGCCACTACTTGGCTGCATTTCATGCAGTTACCCAAACATTTCACGTCCCTACATTTTGCTAAAACTGTTTTAAGAACAATAATGAAGATAATAGGCCTAGTTTTACCCTGCAATAAAATCTCCTTGCGCAGGCAGGCAGCCATGACCTATAGTCACGTAGAAGCCATTTTTGGAGAAAAGGAGATAAGAAATCATGGGAAAAGCCAGACATAGTTATGGACCAGAATAATAATGCCAGTGTTTAGAGACTCTGCAAGCTCTAGAGGTCTGAAGAGAAACCACACAGGGATTCCCAAGGAGAATCCAATACTGTCTGCTAGCGAGTAACTGATTATGCCTCGCTGGAATTAAAATACTTTTTTGTTACTACTTATATAATAATTTATTTAATTTACATACAGCCCAATGGCAAAATTAAAAACAAATTAAAGGAAAAGAAAGCAATGAAAAGGACATGGAACACTTCATTTGTGTACCCACAAATGTATCTATCTCCCATTCATTTAGAAACAAACACTTTGGAACAACAAACAAAAAACCTCTTCACTAACCCCCATCCATCTGACATTCAAGCTGATACCCTCCATCTTTAATGGCTATAATTGCTGCTCCCATATCCTGTTAACTACATCCCTTTAGCCCTGCCAGCAACACTGGCCTTCATCCAGCTCAAGTGTTTCTCATGCAGGTTCCTTTGTTTATTTCCTTCCTGCACCTCCTTTGGCGTGATACGCCCACCCCAGCCTTCGCTGCAGCCTTGCTGCCCTTCATGGATCTAAAGCCCTGCCCCTGCCACCGTGCCCATGAGGAATTTCTAACTGAGGA
The DNA here is from genome assembly GCA_013396875.1 of Vireo altiloquus. Lineage (NCBI taxonomy): Eukaryota > Metazoa > Chordata > Aves > Passeriformes > Vireonidae > Vireo > Vireo altiloquus. The sequence continues at coordinate 626,601 of VZRF01012008.1, read as the reverse complement.
GACATAAACAAACACAAACATCTGCTTAACAGAGCACTTGCCTCGGCTACAGGAACCCCTCAGACTGCAGGTCTGCTGTGCTGACAGGCTGGCCCTGGAATCACGTGTCATCCCTTGCTGTTGTTCTCGGTCCCCCCTCAGCTTATTTCTTTGATAGGAGCACGGTGGCAGCTCTTGAAGGCAGAAGATTTTTTTTTTAATCATATCCTAGTATTGGTGTCGGGATGGGGGCTCTCATTCCAAGCCTGGATTTGTGCAGTTTATGGTACAGGATAATATAGCCTGAGTTCTTGGCTACTGCATTACTGGCTCGAGTTGTTCATGGCAATGCGACGCGCTTGTTATGACCAGCAAAACTATTTCAGATTTTCTTCCCCTGTTCCCTCAAGTCACCCTGGATAATTTCTTATCTGTAGCTTGCTGCCTCTCCCGGTGTCCCCTCGGAGAGGTCCCACATGTCCAACCTCCACAGCTCACTAACAAAATCCAAGAGGGCGGGCTGCAGGTGAACAGGGATGGGGCTCTCGCTTCGGCTGTAAAGCTCGGCACTTTGTTTGGTTTTGTGGGCGTTTCACGTTTGTTTATTGACGCGGGGGAAAACATTTCTCTTGAAATCATGAGCAGAGGAGGAAAGCGGAGACCGGGCACATGGTGACCGAAACGGGGGAGCACAAGGAGGGCACAAGGGCAGTCCATGGCAGTGGTTTGTAGACAGTCATGAGCTGTGAAAGGGCTGGCCAGGGGATATCGGGAGAGGGAATCCCGCGCTCCACACCGCCCGTGCTTCCTGTCCGCTGAGCTCCTCCACAGCTCACTCCAGATAAATCTCAAGGAGTCCAAATTTTGAGACGAAAACTGCGAGACTTTGGGAACCCTCCAGCGGCCTCCGCAACATCCCCTTCCTCCCGTCGGCTGCGTGAAAAGCAGCAGGCCTGGCGGGAGCCCGGGAGCACACGGGGGAAGGGGGATTTCCTCCTCGCCCTTTTCCAATGCTTGTAGTAAACAGAGGCGCGCCGGCGCGGGCATCCTCCGGGGACACGTGTGCGGTACCTGCGGGTGCCGGGCAGCGCCGCGGTGCCCCCGTG